>JAJJWX010004266.1:600000-951704 GCA_023529315.1 Papaver bracteatum
ATCTCGCTTATCAATTTCTCGAAATATGTGTTGGTAAAGCTTTCGCTTTAGCCAAGTTCATCTTTGCCTAGTGACAAAAGTCATGTTATGTTTCAATCACTTTGAAAATCGCTCCGACGAAAACTAGTTCGTGAAAACAACTATGTGACGTCCTCTGAGAATGTTTCAATAATTGAAATGAGAGTTTAGACTATATAACCATTGGGGGATATAAACATTGTTGTGGCAACACATATATGTATATGTCCTTAACACTTGAACCGAAGTTTGCGAACTTTGTTGATCAAGTGGAACCGGAATGTGAGCAGCAACTCAGTCCGTGAACCCAGTCCGCGAACTGGTATAAGTTCTCGAACCCGAGAATATCTGCTGAAGTTGAAGCCCAGGTGCAGTCCTCGAACCCAGTTCGCGAACTGACGGAAGTTCTCATCCCCAAAAATTCTGCTGGAGTTTATTAACTTCAACCGGTTAGCTTGAGTCCGTGAACTCAGTCTGCGAACTCAAGAGGTTATGTATGTAAACGTCGTTCATGAACTTATTCTTAAATTACTAAGGGATGCTTTTGAAAACCGTGGCTTTATAGTTCATGATTAATGATTCGAGTGAATCACATCGTTTTTGATTCAATTGTGTCTCTTGTAGTACTTGAGATCTCATAGCAATTGAACAACTCTCTAACTAGTTCATTTGAGTCATTTGGACTAGTTATAGTGCAGAAGAATATGGTTGATATGAAAGTTATCATTTGGCTAACCATTTGGTTGACTAATATTGAACCAACTATTGTACACGTTTGGGTACGGTTACACAAAACCAAAACGTCAAGTACATGTGTGTATGCCAAGCTAAGTTTTCGATCTAACAATTGAGAGATATTAGCTTGTATCCAATCATGTTTTCATCTAACGGTGAATATTGAATGCTTTGTTAGCAAGCTAACATTAATTACAAACCCTGATTTGAAAGACTATATAAGGGGAACTCTAGCCATTGGAAAAACTAATCCCCACACACCTTTCTTGTGTGATACTAGTTTTCTCTAAGCTAGAGTCGATCTCCATTAACCCTTGAGTTTTCTCTCTAAACTCGGGTTAACGACTTAAAGACTTTATTTGGATTGTGAAGCTAGACTGATACTACTTATCTTGTAGTTGTGTGATCTGATCTTGCTATTTCTATCGTACGAGTACAATTGTAATAATTGGCTTGAGATTTCTATCTCCGATAGGCAAGATAAAAGTAGTCACAAACATCTTCGTCTTATTGTTTGTGATTCCTCAATAATCTTCTTCGCTGCGTCGATTAAGTTTATTGTGAGGTGATTAATGAAACTGAGATGTTCTTCGGGAATATAAGTCTGGTTTTATCGATTGGTTCCTGTTCACCTTGATTTATCAAAAGATGGAACAAAACTTATAGGTTTATTCGTGGGATATGGATTTATCTATTACCTGTAGACTTTTATGTGTGAGACAGATTTGTTTGCTAAAGTCTTCGACTTTGGGTCGTAGCAACTCTTGGTTGTGGGTGAGATCAGCTAAGGGAATCAAGTGCGCAAAAAAATTCGTCTCACACAGAAAAGTCTACAAGATAGATAAATCCATCTCTCACGAATAAACCTATGAGTTTTGTTCCGTCTTTTGATAAATCAAGGTGAACAGGAACCAATCAATAAAACCAGACTTATATTCCCGAAGAATAACTCAGTTTTATCAATCACCTCACAATAGTCTTAATCGACACAGCGAAAAGAGATATTGTGGAATCACAAACGATGAGATGAAGATGTTTATGATTACTTTTATATCTTTCCTATCGGAGATAGAAATATCAAGATAATTATTACAATTGTACTCGTACGATAGAAATAGCGAGATCAGATCACATAACTACAAGAAAAGTAGTATCGGTCTGGCTTCACAATCCCAATGAAGTCTTTAAGTCGCTAACCTGGTTTTAGAAGAAGAAAACCAAAGGTTAAAGGAGAATTGACTCTAGCTTAGAAAACTAGTATCACATAGAATGTGTGGGGATTAGGTTTCCCAGTTTCTAGAGTTCTCACTTATATAGTCTTTTAAATCAGGGTTTGCAATCAATGTTAGCTTAGTAACAAAGCATTCAATATTCACCGTTAGATGAAAACCTTAATAGATACAAGATCATATCTCTCAACCGTTAGATCGAAAACTTAGCTTGCCATACACTCATGTACTAGACGATTTTGGGTTTGTGTAACCGTTCCCAAACATGTACAATAGTTGGTTCAATATTATTCAACCAAATGGTAAGCCAAATGAAAACTTTCATATCAACCATATTCTTCTTCACCATAACTAGTCCAAATGACTCAAATGAACTAGTTAGAGAGTTGTTCAATTTCTTTGAGATCTTATGTACTACAATAGACACAATGGAAACGAAAATGATGTGATTCACTCGAATCGATTCATGAACTATAAAGCCAAGGTTTCCAATAGCATTCCTTAGATAATTTAGATAAGTTCACGAACATCGTTTTTAGTCATAACCACTCAAGTTCGCGGACTGGGTTCGCAGACTCAAGTTAACTGGTGTTTGTGGGAGAAAACTACTTCTGCAGGTTTAGGTAAGTTTGGGTGTGTGTGTGGATGAGAAGTGAATTTAAACCTTCAACAAATGTGTTGCACGATGAGAACTTTTGATTCGAGAGATAATCTATACAATTCTGGCCTAAACCGAAGACACGGCCGTTCCAGATTTGTTTCGGTCACAGGTGAAGGATGTGAGGTTGATCTTAGGGAAGCGAAGAAGGTGTTAAGAGTATGAAGGTGAAGGCTATTTGATTACTTGTTAACAGAAGGTTGAGCAGGCTTGCAAATGTTGCAGGCAGGCTCTAGGTGTTGAATACAATGGTATTAACACTTGGTTTTTCTGTGTTGTTTGGACTTGTGTTGTTGTTTAAAATAGGGCGGAGAACCTATTTATACAAGTCTTTTAGCCTAACCTTCGTATCTCGTGGGAAGTGGAGAAAGTGGAGTGATGGAGTAGTAGAGTAGTGTGTTGGTGTCACACGACCAGGCTTGCCCACTTCTCCCATCATCACTAACCGTCCATGACTTCCTGACACGTTCTTGTGATGGCGCGTTGTGCGCTGCACGCTGTAAACCGCCAGACCAATACCCCAGTATGTATACCCCAGTTTGTGACATGATTGATGTCTCGAGTGTTTTGGAAAACATGAAGCATGTTGTTGTATCTTGGCAAGTCAGGCTCGGGAATCTTGCTAGCTTGGTGACCTTCGATGGTCGAGATTTTGCATCTTGAGAGGAGGGGCAACCGTTGATCGTTGCACCAGAAACCCTAATTAGCGCTCCTTACTAGAATCATTGTAGAATTCTAGTACGGACTCGGATTTTGATGATCCGCCCCTCCATTCCATACGGAAAAGAATTTCCTATCTCCCAACGCGGGAATATTTAGGTTTTAAGCTCGTTCGGGAGGATAAAACAGCCCGAAAGAAAAACCCAGGAAGGAAATTGATACTTGTGAAGTATCGTGTTGTTTGTAGGCGCATATTGTATGCATGCGGTGCATTAAATATGTTTAACATATTTGAAGCCTACAACCTTGATGAAAAGATTGCAAGTTGAAGTGACTCAACTAGCTATGTTCAGGCGTTGTTCGGAGGTCGCATGAGCGGGACCCACCTTGGCCGGTTATTCCATGGGGAAGTGTGGAGGATGGTGATCACGGTGATACCTTGTTTGCCACCTAACTCCCTTCCTAGGCTATTCATCCAAGCATGCGAACTTGGAAGGACGAGATTGATGGAGGAATAACCGTTGGATTATGGTTTGGAAGTCTTGCGAGCTTCCTCTTTCACCCTAACGGTTTTATGCCTTGGGAGGCGTGCATGTAGTGGCCGATTGTCCCTGCATGTAGGTGGGATGCCACTCTATACGTCCGCGCTAGCTGAAAGTCAATCGGAGCAATCTGGGTCTCCCGTTCTAGCCTGCGACGACGGATGGCTAAGATTAGAAGGGATCTCGCATGCTGTCTTTAGGCACGAATTTCGAGATAGCTGGTCTGCAACCGACCATGGCCGATTGGCTGGCCGTGTAGCCATGGTGAGTACACAGGCGTCGTCGTCCAGCAGTTGTGCCTCAAAATCGTTAGTGCACACATGCCCAAAGTTGCTTGGTCGCAACCTGTAAGCAAACCCTAATTTTAGGGTTTGTGAGCCGCAGCTTCATGCTAGCGTATCTCGACGCCCATGGCTCCTATGGTGTATCCGTTCGCACCATTAGGAAGGTAGACCGGCGGTGAGCATATGCGTGCATGCTACTCGGTCCCGCGCGTGATCTAGGCCGTCCAACCATGCCTGCGAAGTTGGACGGATGATATCTATTTTTGAGTTTGTTTTCAGCATGTGAGACTAACATGGGTAGTCTTGCATGCGTTCAACGGGGCTAATATAACCCGCCGTCAGGTAGCCTACGGGTGTTTGCGTCGAACACAAGGCTTTAATTAAAGCATCAATAGTAATGATGTATACCTACAGAAAACCGGGATGGTTGCTACATGCTCCGTAGGGATGGTTGCTACATGCTCCATTCTGGGTATATTAAATTCACGGGATGGTTGCACATGCTTTGGTGAATTAATAAAGTGAGAAGTATTCGTCACTTGAATGGTTTTATCCTTTGCAGGATGTCAACATATATTTATTTAGTTTTACAATTTTAGCCCTGAACTAAAATCCACCATCAACATTAAGTCCCCTGCCTAGTACACAACGGTTACACTGTTGCGAGGTAGGCATGAGATGGTGACAGTTTAAAGACAAAACTTATAAGACAAAGTTAGATGTTACCAGGAGAGACGGGTTATCCTGTCCTCGGAGGATGTCACGTTTAAGAGGCGTGCAGGCGAGCGTTCCCCTAGCATGATGTAGGTCTTGCTTGTTTCAGTCGAACTTGTTATGCCTGCTTCGATCGAGGGACTACTGCACATGCTCAATCGTGGGGTTGTGCCTAATCGACTGACTGTTGCGCTTGCTTCGTTCATGGGTCTACTGCGCCTGCGTGATCGAACGTGGAACCTAATATGGGCATGTTTTCTTCAAACATGGGAAGTTGTGCATGCTTCGATCGAACATGGGTCCATCGTGTGCACGTTTTCAAACTTTTTCCATGTCCTATGATTTCTTGATATGCATCTGGGCCCACCTAATTCTCTTAACTGTGGGACTCATCATGTGCCTGCTTGATCTGGGATTGTTGTGCCTGCTTGATAGGCATTTTCAACCTTGCATGCGCATGTATGCTACCTGCATGCTCAACCTTGACTGCGCCTACATGCTATGCTTGCATGCTCAACCTTGCGCCTGCATGTTATGCCTGCATTCTCAACCTTTCCTGCGCCTCATGCTCAAACTTTCCTGCATGCTACATGCTCAACCTTTCCTGTGCCTGAATGCTATGCCTGCATGCTCAACCTTGCCAGCGCCTGCATGTTATGCATGCATGCTCAATGTTGCCTGCGCCTGCATGATATGCCTGCATGCTCAACTTTTCATGTGCATGCATGCTTGATGTGCCTGCTTTGATGAACTTTGTGTGCTCAAATGTAAATGCGGGTCCTGTAGAGAGCGTTGAAACAGCTTCTTAAGCGAGCGTGGAGACGGCTCCCCGTGAGAGCGTTAAAGCAGGCTTCTGAAGCGAACGTGGAGGATTCTCCTGGTGAGAGCGTTGAAGTAGGCTTCTGAAGCGAACGTGGAGAAGTCTCCTGGTGAGAGCGTTGAAGCAGGCTTCTGAAGCAAACATGGAGGAGGATCCTGGTGAGCGTTGAAGAAGGCTTCTGAAGCGAACATGCTGGAGGCTCTCTAAGAGCGTTGAAGCAGGCTTCTGAAGCGAACATGGAGGAGGCTCCTGGTGAGCGTTGAAGCAGGCTTCTGAAGCGAACATGCTGGAGGCTCCCGAAGAGCGTTGAAGAGGCTCCTTCTTCGATTCGGTTTTCCTTTTACATGCTTCTTGATTGACCATATATTGGAGAAGTCCTTGACTGATGGAGAAGGAATTTCATGCTGAGCCTCATTCCCCAAGCGTGATCTATGTGTCTCCATCTTACATTCCCGGTTATTAGCAGCAATAGTGATTAGAAACTGGTAGGGAGAGGTGTGGTGGAAACTTGCACAAACTTGGCACTCTTCGGTAAATATCATCTCGTTTAGAAAGATAAGCTGGAACCAATGGCTTTCTTGATGTTTTTTCATGAAATAGAGAAGGGGAAGACAGTCCCCTGCCCACGAGTATCCAGAGCTTTCGACTTGATAGGTATTGCCACGCTAGGTTCATGAGGATGTCTTCGAGATGGGCGGTGCTAAGCAGTCCCAGTCACACTCCTTTGGTAAAGCAACTACTTCTTCTACGGGAGACAAATTATGAAAGCTATCTCACTGATGTAGTTACCATCGATCCAGATATGGAATATCTTGGACGTTGTTTCACCATTGCGGCAGTTATGCATAGGGTGCTGGAGTTGGAGTTGGTATGACAGCCTTCTTCTGAGATGTGTTGTCCTTCACTGCTTCAAAACTTTTGGTGAAGCGCTTAAAGGGAACAACTCTCCACTCACATCTCTTGGTGGTGGTCAGCCTGTCAGGTGAAGCAGTCCCCTGTGGTCCAACAAGGTGATCATTCACTACTTGCAAGGAGGGTTTTTTAATAAGACTTACTTGAGCTCGGAATCTCTTGACGTAGGACAAAAGACTTTCACCAGGAAGTTGCGTTATGCCTGTGAGTAGTTGGTATGGATGAAACAGGTAGTATTCAAGACTCCAAGATTTGCTGGAGATCATCGGGGTTGGCTTGTTGAAGATCCTTTCAGGTACTGAGATCGGTAAGGATTTCGCCTTGTGTATCTACGGGCACCCTAGAATCATGTCGTAATCCAGATGTTCCTTGATTATGTGGAACTTGGCTTGTGTTGGAGTGTCACCGATCTTGAAATCAAAGTCAATGTATCCGTAAGCTCCCACGAATTCTCCTTCCGGGTTTTTGATCATAGTAGGATTGCGGGTAGCTTCCTGCTTTGAGATCTTTGCGGCTCTCAGGGTCCTGACAGTGACGATGTTGAATACGGAAACTGTATTGATCAGCGTGTTATCGAACTTGACATCTTTTAAGTGAGCAGTGGTTAATAGTCCCCAGTTTCCTTTGTTGGTGGTAACTTCAGACTGAGGTGCCAAGACAGCTTTATCCTCTGGACATGGATGCTTGCTGGTGGTAACTTCGAGGAGGAGTTAAGACGCCAAGACAGCTTCCTTCTCTGGATATAAACGCATAGGTAGTCCATCGTAGATTGTACAGTCTTGTGAACAGAGTCCCCAGAAATCATGCAGCTCTTGACAGGGAGGATCTCAATGAAATTCCCTCGTTTCCTAGATGGAGTTCTCCCGTTTCTATCTTCTCTCTAAAGATTTGTTTCAACTTGTTGCAATCCTTGGTTGGGTGGTTGACGAACCTATGATAGCAGTAGTAATTGGCGTCTGCCATGTCTTTCTCGGTCGGTGGGCGTTTGACATGTGGAATCTTGACAGCATCATCCTGAATCCATGCTTCCACTAGCTCCATTACTTCGTTCATCGGAAATGGTAAGCATGTATCTTCAGCGTATTGCATAGGAGCCTTGCCTCCTCCTTTTCGAGATGCAACCGTATGCGCTGGAGCTGCACGCTTGGGTTGTTGTTCAGCTACCGGGGCCTTCCTTTTTCTTCCTTCGCCCACCATGCTCACAAAAGGACCAGTGTCGTACTGTTTTTTGATGAGACACTTGTTTCCTCGGTTCTCCCTGGAATCTTCACTCCGAAAAACTCTGGTTCTTTCCAATAGTGATGGGGCGGTAGTGGCTGAGCGTTTGGCGGCTTCACGGGGCTCTGAGAACGTCTGGAATCCCAAGTTTTCCAGCAGGGCGCGATATATGGGTATCATTCCGTTGATGCATAATTCCACTAGCTGTCGTTCTGTGACATTTGGTTCATGGCAGTCCAACGCTTGTGTTCTGAACCTTTTGATAAAATCATTTGGATGTTCGTTGTTCCGTTGGGATATTCTCCCCAGGTTTGAGAAAGTAACTTGCTCAGATACAAAGAAGTACTTCTTGTAAAACGCGCTGACCATCTCACTCCAATTGGGTATGCTGTCGGGTGCGATGTTGTTGTACCACTTATAGGCTCTCCCCGTAAGTGATTTAGATAATTCCTTCAGATGGAGAACGTGATTGTATTCGTGTTTTCCTAAGGATTCTAAAAATCGAGAGACATGTTCACGAGCATTACCGGTACCATCGTAAATGGTGAATTGAGGGGAGATGTATCCCCTGGGAAGAGGAATCCGCTGCACGTCTTGTGGATATGGAGGCTGGTGTCGATGCGCGTCCATCGGATTTTCTTTGCCACGATTTTGGAGGAGTCTCTCCAGATCTTCACGTGTAATAAAGTTGGATGATCGGCTCCTTTCCCTGAGACGGTCCTGGTCCCTTTCTCTTGCGTGGTCAGCAACATAAGAGTCTTCGTTCAGGTAGGCTTGCGTAACTGAGGCACCTGCTCCAGGTGTGTTGAACGTATTTCTTGTTGGCCCTTGGGGCTGTCTCGACTCTTGTGGTAATCGATCGGTTAATGTTTTAAGGAAGGTGAGTACCTCCTTCTGAGTGGTTTCCATGTCTGCCTGAGCTTTAGCGAGGGTTTCTTGTCTATCCATCAAGTCCACCATGGTGATAGGAGGTTGTCCTCCTTTGGGTCCTCCAGATCCTCGTCCTGAAGGGGGAGTAGCAGTCATTCTGGTGACGGACGGAGGTGTCATTCTTGAGGAAATGCCTGGATTTGAAGCCGATCTAGCTCTTGTAATTGGAGGTGTCACACCTACTGGAATGTCCGCTCATGCTTTGCTGGTACTGGTGGTACTGATGGTAGAAGACGCAACTCCACGGGACACGTTGGTTGTACTGGCGGGTTGTATAGTGACACCAGTAATTGGGAGATCAGCGTTAGAAGTGCTATTGGCGCTACCTCCCTCGGGATTGGTTGCTGATCCTGATCTAAGATCTACCATTCTTGAAAATTGAAATGGTATTAAAGAGATCGAATTCACAACCGATAGATTAACCTCCCACTGTGGTCGCCAATTGTTTGTGGGAGAAAACTACTTCTGCAGGTTTAGGTAATTTTGGGTGTGTGTGGATGAGAAGTGAATTTAAACCTTCAAAAAATGTGTTACACGATGAGCACTTTTGATTCGAGAGATAATCTAAACAATTCTGGCCTAAACCTAAGACACAGCCATTCCAGATTTGTTTCGGTCACAAGTGAAGGATGTGAGGTTGATCTTAGGGAGGGAAGCGAAGAAGGTATTGAGAGTATGAAGGTGAAGGCTATTTGATGACTTGTTAACAGAAGGTTGAGCAGGCTAGCAAATGTTGCAGGCAGGCTCTGGGTGTTGAATACGATGGTATTAACACTTGGTTTTTCTGTGTTGTTTGGATTTGTTTTGTTGTTGAAAATAGGGCGGAGAAACTCTTTATACAAGTCTTTTAGCCTAACCTTCGTATCTCGTGGGAAGTGGAGAAAGTGGAGTGATGGAGTAGTAGAGTAGTGTGTTGGTGTCACACGACCAGGCTTGCCCACTTCTCCCATCATCACTAACCGTCCATGACTTCCTGACACGTTCTTGTGATAGCGCGTTGTGCGCTGCACGCTGTAAACCTCCAGACCAATACCCTAGTATGTAACCCCCAGTTTGTGACATGATTGATGTCTAAAGTATTTTGGAAAACATGAAGCATGTTGTTGTAGCTTGGCAAGTCAGGCTCGGGAAGCTTGCTAGATTGGTGACCTTCGACGGTCGAGATTTCGCATCTTGAGAGGAGGGGCAACCGTTGATCGTTGCACCAGAAACCCTAATTAGCGTTCCTTACTAGAATCATTGTAAAATTCTAGTACGGACTCGGATTTTGATGATCCGCCCCTCCATTCCATAGGGAAAAGAATTTCCTATCTCCCAATGAGGGAATATTTAGGTTTTAAGCTCGTTCGGGAGGAGAAAACAGCCCGAAAGAAAAACCCAGGAAGGAAATTGATACTTGTGAAGTATCGTGTTGTTTGTAGGTGCATATTGTATGCATGCGGTGCATTAAATATGTTTAACATATTTGAAGCCTAAAACCTTGATGAAAAGATTGCAAGTTGAAGTGACTCAACTAGCTACGTTCAGGCGTTGTTCGGAGGTCGCATGAGCGGGACCCACCTTGGCCGGTTATGCCATGGGGAAGTGTGGAGGATGGTGATCACGGTGATACCTTGTTTGCCACCTAACTCCCTTCCTAGCCTATTTATCCAAGCATGCGAACTTGGACGGACGAGATTGATGGAGGAATAACCGTTGGATTAGGGTTTGGAAGGCTTGCGAGCTTTCTCTTTCACCCTAACGGTTTTATGCCTTGGGAGGAGTGCATGGAGTGGCCGATTGTCCCTGCATGTAGGTGGGATGCCACTCTATACGTCCACGCCAGTTGAAAGTCAATCGGAGCAATCTGGGTCTCCCGTTCTAGCCTGCGACGACGGATGGCCAAGATTAGAAGGGATCTCGCATGCTGCCTTTGGGCACGAATTTCGAGATGGCTTGTCTGCAACCGACCGTGGCCGATTGGATGGCCGTGTAGCCGGTCCCATGGTGAGTACACAGGCGTCGTCGGCCAGCAGTTGTGCCTCAAAATCGTTAGTGCACACATGCCCAAAGTTGCTTGGTCGCAACCTGTAAGCAAAACCTAATTTTAGGGTTTGTGAGCCGCAGCTTCATGCTAGCGTATCTCGACGCCCGTGGCTCCTATGGTGAAGCCGTTCACACCATTAGGAAGGTAGACCGGCGGTGAGCATGTGCGTGCGTGCTACTCGGTCCCGCGCGTGATCTAGGCCGTCCAACCATGCCTGCGAAGTTGGACGGATGAGATCTATTTTTGAGTTTGTTTTCAGCAGGTGAGACTAACATGGGTAGTCTTGCATGCGTTCAACGAAGGCTAATATAACCCGCCGTCAGGTAGCCTACGGGTGTTTGCATGTCGAACACAAGGCTTTAATTAAAGCATTAATAGTAATGATGTATACCCTAAAAAAGGGATGGTTGCTACATGCTCCGTCGGGATGGTTACATGCTCCGTTCTGGGTATATTAAATTCACGGGATGGTTGCACATGCTTTGGTGAATTAATAAAGTGAGAAGTATTCGTCACTTGAATGGTTTTATCCTTTGCAGGATGTCAACATATATTTATTTGGTTTTACAATTTTAGCCCTGAACTAAAATCCACCATCAACAACTGGTTGGAGTTCACAAACTCCAGCAGAAATTCTCTGGTTTAAGAACTTATGTCAGTTCGCGAACTGAGTTCGCGGACTGAAACCGAGCTACAACTCCAGCTGAAATTCTCGGGTTCGAGAAATATGCACGTTCGCGGACTGAGTTCGCGGACTGGGTGACTGCTCAAGTTCCGGTTTTCACTTGATCAACAAAGTTCGCAAACTTCGGTTCAAGTGCTAAGGACTTATACATATACGTGTTACCACAACAATGTTTATATCCCCCAGTGGTTATATTGTCTAAACTCTCATTTCAACCATTGAAACATTTTCAGAGGACGTCATATAGTTGTTATTCACAAACTAGTTTTCGTCAGAGAAATTTCCAAAGTGATTGAAACATAACATGACTTTCGTCACTAGGAAAAGATGAACTTGGCTAAATCGAAAGCTTTACCAACACACATTTCGAGAAATAGATAAGCGAGATATACTCGGCTCGAAATGTCACATGTGTATATTCTTAGTCTATATAGTAATACGACTTTCGTCTCAAGATAGGAGATAGAGTAGATAGACTTTTGAGTGATAGATAAGTTCATGTCTCCACATACATTTTAGTCGATGAAGATCCACTGGTTCCTTGAGTAGTCCTTCATCTTGTATGATGATTTCCATGGAGTTCTTGAGCTCAACTACACTTTATATCCTAGTCCGAGACCTTAGCTATAGTAGACTAGAAATCAATACTTTATAGCTTTGATCACTAACATTGACAAACATGCTTGAGATAGCAACGCATGCAAGTTCGACTGAGAAATGCTCTAACATGGGATATGTGTGTTTACGTCCGTGAACTATCATTGTCCCATATATATCAAAAGTTAAGTTGTTATGGCATTATGCAAATATTGATAAATATAGAATGAACTTTTGAATATTCCGCAGTATTGATCTTTCCCTGATCCACTTCTATGTGAAAGTATTGTATGGCTCCGTAAGTTTTCTTATGTTGAGCATTTTTGATTAAACTAAGCACTGAGGTTTCCTTGTGGTTAATTTAATTGAGTTTTTTGGATAGAAATTCATGTTCCATGTGATTTGTTAATGTCCAAAGAAATCCTTTATGTCTTATAGTGTAAGATCGATCTTGTAGTTCTTTCGGGAATGACATTTTATGGGGGGGGATTATTTTGTGGTATTGTAGTTGCAGGAAATCCTACACTACACCCTTAGTAAGAATTCACAAATATTAAGACATAATTTGAAGATAAAGAACAATATTTTTATTAATTTGATCCAGAAAGAATTACAGGAAATCTGAGAAATCAAGATTACAACCGCCTTCTCTAAGTTTTTCTCTCTCTTCAAGATTTTCTCATCACTCAAAAATTATCTCTCGTTCTCAAATCTATTGGTCCTCTATATATAGGGTAGTTACATAGTGGATGACAGCTAAGCTATCCTTTAATTTCGGATCTGGCCCGCGAGATATTCACAACAGCTATAATATTAACTCTCGCAGAATCATCACGCTCTTCTCGTGTTTTGGCTGTCATCATTCATTACGTCACTTATTAGATCATCATTCAACACTTTCAGTAGGTTGTTAGAGAATCTCGTAGGATAACTAGCATAAATGTCGTTAATTCCCGCAAGAATAATATAGTGGCGATATTCTGGTCCTACATCTTGCCTCTTCTCATGTCTTTTCTGCGAAGAAGGAAAGGTCATGAGAATAAAAATGCCTCAACTGTTCATCATTCCATTTTATTTTCACTCTGGCACGTTTCTACATCCTTCGCTAGATTTATCACACGTATTTTTTCTTCTATTCAATTTCTGACACGTCTTTTTCAGCCGTTGCGTTTCAACCGTTCACGTCTTCTCTTCGTATTAAATACATTTATCTTCTCGAGATTCTTCTTCTTCTATAAATACTTCCTCATTCTTTTCTTTCCTTCTTTTTACCTTCTTCTTTCTTCGCTCTGCAAATTTACTATTCTTCCATAAATTCCGGATCTGCTACTGTAGTTTTTCTTCCAGAATTGATCTTCTATTCTTTTTCAACTATTTTTCCATTACCATACTAAAAAATGGCCCCTGTTAGTCGTATAAATCAAGCTACTTTTGAACTTCATTAACAGAAACTTTAAGGTTTAGGTTTTAAATAATCTACCATCCCCAATCAATCTCCTAGATCTGAACTTTCTATCAATTTATTTTCTGATCATCCTTTTTCCAGCGAGAAAATTATGGTATCGCTAGGTCAGTTAGAAGCTGGTCTTCATATTCCCCTTTTCAATCCAGAACTTCCATTATTTTATGGAATCCTCTCGCATAAGAAATTTTCGCGAGCAATATATCAGTTGAGTAGAGATTGTATCCGTTTGTTACTTGATTATGCTACTCGCGGTGCCGGTAAAAAAATCTCTATATCCTGAGAAATCGAAGAATCCAAAATTTAAAGACATTCCAATCATTCCTGAAAATTATACTGTGGAGAATTTTTTCACAAATTATGAAGTGATCCCCATGAAGAAGGATAAAACTTATTGGGGTGTCCGTATACAAAAAAAAGATGGCATTGTTGATGACCAGGTTCTTATGCTAGACATTGACTAGCATCCAGGAAACAATTTATCCCCTCGCTATTCTAAAGATGATAAATGGTACAAATTCCCCTTAATGTTAGAGGGTTCTTATATTTCTGGTACTCATAATTTACCTGCGAATCTCACAGAGTATCAACCATGGATCTTTTATTGGCATGAAAAAGATTCCGAGGTGTGTTCCCAAATTATTATTATTGTTGTTTTCATATCCTGATATGTATTCTTGCTGATCATTCCAATTTTCTCAGATTAAAAGAATGAAACTTAGCTAACAGAACAGTGGGAATCCCAACATTTATTTGGCTCTTAAGTCCTTCACAGATGAAGTAAGAAATAATCTCTACTCATTCTGAACAATATATTGTTGCCTCTATTTCTAACCTTCATCTGTATTTTTTGAAGGTTATTGAAGAAATTGAACCCATAAAGCCTGCGAAGACTAAAGGGAAAGACAAAAGCAAAGACGGTCCTCGCAAAGAAAAATATGCTATTCCTCACGGAGAAAAATCTATTGTTCCTCCTAAGGGTAAATCCATTATTTTTCACAAGGAAAAGTCTTTTGCCCCCCCTTCAAAAAAGAGAAGAATTCAATTTCCTACACCTTCTTATTCTCAATCCAGTGAGAGTTCCAGCGAGAATACTGATGACAATGATGATTATGCTGGTACTTTCATTGTGAAGGAAAATTTTCAACCTGAGTCTTCTATGGCTCAATTATCTCATATATTTGGTAATCCTCGCGGCATTCCTCATGACTTTGGAGATGAAGCTGTTAATGAAACGTTCTTAGCTCTCGCAAAGATTTGCGATGCTACCCTGTTAGTTGACAATGACTCTCTTGAAGGAATTTCCATATCAATGTCTCCCAGTCTTCTGAATTCTCTCTGTATTTTGGTATATTTTTATTCCTTCACTTATTTATTTTATTTCAAAATTATAATTAAGTTTGTTTTGACAAACCTAACCATTTCTTCGTAGACTGGTAGAGCTTCTTTCGCTGTTGCCTCGGACTTGGAGAGGAGGTGTGCATATTTTCGCGAGAAGAATGTCGTTCTTCGCAAGAAAAATGTAGATTTGGAATCTGAGTCCGCTAATCTTCGCGGGCAATTGGAATCTGGGTCAATTGACCTTCAAGAAAAAATCAAGCAGTTGGAAACTGATCTAACCTTCTCCCGAGAAAATTTCGCAAGCCTCCAAGCTGCGAATGATCATCTTTATGGTAAAAAAATCTTTCTCTTTTCGTTTTACCCTTGTATCCCTTTGTATTTTGTTCTTATTACTCTTCCTCGCAGATGTTTATGTCCTTTCTGACGAAGCTGTATTCCTTCGTTCTTTTCCAAACCCAATAGATGATAATACACTTCTCAATCGCCTTAATGAATCCTTAGTTAGTTATTCAAATGAACAGATTAGCTCTCTTTCTGTAGATGATCTTAGATCTAAATTTCACCTTTTAGCAATTTCTCATAGATCTAGCTTGAAAGCGGCCAATGCATCCAAGCATCAATATCTTAATTCTAAAGAAGAAATCAAGATTCTGATAGCCTAAAAAAGTGATCTTATAGATGAAAGGGATCGCATATCTAGACAGGGGGCACAAACCTTAGCGGATTTTCATAAAACCCTACTTGAAGTCCAAATCCACAGAGATAAGAGATGATCTTGTTAAAAAAGAAAACCAAATCCGTTCCCATCTTCTTATTAATGATGATGATGAATTTGCTTGGGCTGCGAAAGTTCTTGACAACACCAGGAATAATCTAAGTGTAGGTGTTAGTCTTCATCCTGAACAAGCAGCTTTGATTAAAGATATGATCACTGAAAGAGAAGGTTGTTTATTATTCCTTCTTAATATCTTCTTGTCTCTTATATATTTCTGTCAAATCTCTGATCTGTTGTTATATACTCGCATAATCTGAGAAGATATATTCTACAAGAGTTAAAGAACTTGATGCTGAAAAAGAAAAGCTCGCGAAAGATCTTGCTTCTCGCAATGAAAAATGTTCAAGGTTGAAAGAGAAACTAAAAGTTTCTACCGCGAATTTTAACAATGCTCTTGTCGTCGTTCGCAATGACTCCGTCAAGAAGGTATGCGATGCTCATAATATTTCTTATTCTTTGTATCCTTTCCTCACGGAAGAAATCCCAGCGAACACTCCCAACCTGATTATCTCTGATAGTGAACCTGAAGAATTTAGTGGAGATGATAATGAAGATGAAGAACAAGAAAAATCTGGTAAAGACGACGTTGAATCGAAGTAGTCTTGTTTTCCTCTTTTTGGTCTTTTTTTTATAAAATTTGTAAACTTATCTCTTTTTTCTTGCGGATTTTTCCCTTTTTAAATACTCCTTGGTGTATAAATTTCCCTTGCTTCTATCTGTGTACATTAGAAAACAATTTCTTTTTGCAATATGGTTAATATAGAACGCGCAATTGGGGGATACATTTATTAATTGGGGGATATAGCTACAGGACAAAATAGGTGTCCCAATAGCAATTCTGGGTGACCCCCTATGTAATTATTTTTTTAATTCCTAATCTAGCCCCCACTAATCAAGATTAGTGATTAATTTAAATTAGTAAAATGTTAAGTATTTGGGGGATAAATTAGTGTGTATTTATTTTTATTTGATTTTGTGTGGGTTAGTTGAGAGTGAAGGAGGGAAAAAAAATTTGAGCGGAATTTTTTTTTTTTGAAAATAGAAGATGATTGTGATAAGAGAATTGCTGCTAAGAGGTTGAAAATTTGATTTTTTTTCCTTTCAATCCACCATTGTTGCAGCTGAAAAAGCTCGGTGCCGGCATGGTATTCAACCAAAAAACCATGCCGGCATTTGTCGGAATATTTCAAAAATTGTTTGCCACTTCCGTTTTGAATTTTTTCTGGTTTTAATGCCGGCACAGTTAGTTGATTATTGAGCATGCAGGCACTTGACTACCAGCATGGTCTTCATCCATTCTGGCATGGTCTTCATCACTTTCATCATGATCTTCATCACTTCCGAATTGAAAAAAAAAATTTGTTTCCAAAGTGAGGAGCCGGCAGAGAAAGAGAAGAGAATTTGATAGGGAGTGGGGAGAGTTTAGAATTTGAAAGGGAATGGGGTATATTTGGGGTTTCAAAGCTCTAACCATAAAAGAGATTAATAAGAAGTGGAGATGGAAATGGGGGATATGATTTTGTTTTTTGTTTTTTGATTTTAAGTTTTTTTTATTTTTTTAATTTTTATTTTGAAGGAAGGGTATTTTAGTATTTTGATACCCAAAAGTCACCCCTTAACAGACACTATGGGCTGGGGGAAGTAATTCATATCCCCCAATTGCGCGTTCTTAATATAATCATCAATCTTTAACTATCTACACAAATTTATCATATAATGATGAATAACAATTTTATTATTTTATGCATTCCCATACTTGCCTCTGTTATTCATCTGCAATATGATGAATTTATAGAATAACATCCAGAATTGTTACCAGAATCTCGCGGCTATTCTGTGTTTTCTTATAATCTTCAGTGTGGTCTTATTTTGCGTTCCTAATTAAAGGTCTTATCTCGCCACGTTTGATCTTTGCGACAAAATCGCAGGACGTCCTTACATTTACATGTAACAACCCATTGATCTTGTCTTAACTTGATTCTTTCAATTTTCTGTGACAATATGACAATTCTAAGTTCCCTTGCGAGAACAAAGCCCCATGACATTGCCGTCTTGTAATGAAACCGCATGACGTCTTCACACTTTCATGTAAAAACCCATTGATCTCATCTTAACTTTCTCATGGCTTGTTGCCTCTATAGAATATTTGTCACGCGACAATATGGCAGGCCTAAATGTTCTTGCGAATCATAAAGCCCCATGACATTGCCATCTTAAGACACTTATCATCTCCCTAATGGAGTGTGCCACCATTATCTTCCCCCTGGTTGCCCCTTCAAGGAGACGTACTTCTGCCATACAAGACTAGCTCCTCCCATCCAGTCCTAACAACAACCAGTTGTTTTCGCAGCCTATGATCCTTTATGCCTATATGGCTTATAGTTACGAGACTGCACCCTAAGTGGGGTTTTCTTCAGGCCGAGTGCATCATAGCCAAGACTTGCCAAGAATGGCCAGGGTAGTTTCATACGCCCCGGGCACCCTTGGCTCAACCGTGTACCTCGGAGCCTTGGTCATACTCTGCACTCCTTAGGAGAGACTCTCGGTAGTCCAACTAGGGTATAACCTTATATAGTTGAAAATATAAGTTACCTCTCTTGGATAGGTTTTCTATAACCCCAATCTCCATGACTCAGGTTCCAGCAGCGGTATAACCATTCGCTGAATCATGCAAAGAGATACCCCCTCATATTTCGTACTTTAGGTCTTACATTTGCCTCTTACGAAACTGTATTCGCGAACTAGGGTGTACGCCATAAAGGTTTGTCCCGTTCTTGTGTCTCTTTTGCGAATATCGCAATGTCTTATGCTTTTGCATTTGAATTCTGATATGATCTTTCAATGTCATCTTTTTCTTTCAACAAGAAGTACATATCTTGAAAATGAATAAAATTTTCTTCAACAAACTATCCATATGTTTTCTAAACTTCTCAAACTGAATTTTTTACCATTTCTACTTACTACTCTCTGCTTCATTTGCGAGGTGCTCACCAGTCAGCTCATTTCTGCATACACAAATCTTACATCATTTTATCTTCTCGCCTTTCTATCCCATCCACCATTAACCTTTCACTTCTTTGTTGTTGTTCAACGTTGTTTTTCCAGTTTCGGTTCCTCACAATTCTTTGTTCGCAGGATTCAATGTCCATTTCGTAACATTTCTTTCCTTCAGTCCAATCTCCTTGTATCACTCCAACACCATGGGGATGGGGAAATTTAATGCACTGGTGAAAGGTCGATGCCACACCTAGTATCCCATGTAACCAAGGTCGCCCAATCAAAGCATTGTAAGGAGATTCTATATCAACCACGCAGAACTGAATTTTAGAAGATATCCCTTTAATGGAATTTTCATGGTAACCTCCCCTTTGGGTTTATTTTCTGTTCTTTTAAAACCATAAATTTTATATGTTGACGGGATCAAATCTTCATCTCTTCCTCCCATTGTACGATAAGTGTGATAAACAAAATATCCACTGAGCTTCCAGTGTTAATCAAAATTCTATCAATAGCCCATGAATCATTTGTTTCAACATCTTTATCTTCTTCTTCATCCTCTTCTTCTTCTTTGTACCTTGGATTTATTTCTAATCTCACTACTAATGGATTATCATGCGTTTTGCCCGGCTCTGGTACTTCTTGTGCAGTGAAAGAAATAATCTGCTTTTGCCACTCCTCTAATGGAAAGACTCTCGCAATGTTCATTATCTCTCTTCCATCCATGTCTCTCTCAAAGACTCTGCTTAAAACATTGTCATGGAAATCCTCTATTGTTTTATAAGAATGTACAGTGGAGTTACAGAATAGATTCTTTGCTTTAGCCCCCACTTGGATGACAAATGTTTCTGCTCCCTTTGCGATATTTACTCTGCGAGTTTCTGGTGCTGGTGGTAACTGCTGAGGTTGTGGATGTCCTATCAGAAAATGATTCAACTTTCCCTGCTCAATCATCCTCAAAATTATTCTCTTTACATTTCTGCAATCATTTATTGAATGGCCATGGAAATGATGATAAGGGCAAAATTCTTGATTTCGGTTATTCGGATGTGGCTCTTTTCCCATATTCCAGGGTGATGGTATATTTTCCATTAAAATAATAGCCTCCCAAATTTTATCAATACTAGCATTTAGAGGTGTCATTTTTATTTCTTCCCATATTATCCTCTGGTTTTCTTGCCCTCTAGAATAATTTTGCCTTTGTCCTCCATAAGATTCCTGAGGCTGATCAAGTCTTTGGATTTTATTATTTCCACCACGATTGTAATAACTCCTTTCTCTTTCCAATTCTTCTTGATCACGGCTTCCCATAGCTACTAATTTATGTTGATTATCATTCACCATATTTTCTTATTGTGGCTGCGAGGTACTCGCCACTGTGTTAATCATCTTAGGAAGTAAACTTCCATTTGATGCTATAGAACTAGTGTTCGTGATTGGATATGATTCCATCTCACTTTGCTTCTCCTCCAGTGCAATATACTCTACTTGTAATTCTCGCAGCTCTGTCATTGTGATTGTATTTTTAATTCTGAAAATTTGGATATACAACAGATTGGTTGCGAACATGGCATTGATGAAAGATAAAATGAGATATCTCTCGTCTACTATACCAGCCATATCACTACACATCGTTTTCCATCTTAATGTCAAATGCTTCAAACTCTCTCCAACTCTCTGTTTCAACCCAAATACATCTTCGATTCCAGGTCGCGAAGAGTTGTTACTTATGTATGCTCCCAAGAAGGTAGTTTGTAAATGAATGAAAGAAGTTATTGTATTCTTGGGTAAACCCTCAAACCACTTTAATGCCTCACCAGTTAAGCTAGATGCGAAATATTTACACAGTACAGCATCATGGTTTTCCCATTGTAGCATACATCTAACATAGGATTTGATATGCTGAACAGCACATGTAGTTCCATCAAAAATACTAGTTAACGCTGGCAAATTGCATTTTGGAGGTATTCCACCTAATTGTACTGCTTGAGTAAATGGAGTTTTCGCAGCTTCTTCAATGGCCTCATCAAGTTGTCTTCTGCCTCCTTCTCTTCTACTATTTAATATTCCCCTCATTTCTGCCAATTCTCTCAGGATTTTCTCATTTCCACCTGAATCTTGTTCCATTGGTATTTTCAATGCAGCCTCCCTTCTTCTGCGCTCATGTATTTATTGTCTTGCGATATTTTCTACTTCTTCTTCAGTGTCTTCATTTTGCCTTCTTCTGCGGTTTTCTTCTTCACCTTCCTCTTGAACTCGCAACGGATTGTTCCTTCCATTTTCTTCTCTATCATTTTTTTCATTTCTCACCACCTCTGTTCGTTGTCTTTCTATTCTCCTTTGTATTCTATCATACTCTTCATTGATATTATCATTATTACGGTTTCTTGCACGTCTGCTTTCTCGATTGTCATGATTATTCTAACGTATTACTTCTTAAAATTCTTGTTCTTCTACTTTTTCTCTTAATCTCTCTCTCTCTCTCGCAAGCTAAACGTGCTTGTTCAGCATAATGTCTCCCAATTTCTTCCTCTATTATTCTTCGATTTCTTTGAATTTCTCGCTCATGTAATATTCTTCTTCCTTCTTCTTGATTTTCTTCTCCATCTTGGTTATTTCCACCCCCTTGATTTCTATTATCACGTCTTGCGGAAGTGTTATTGCGAGGAACATAACGATCATTTGTTATTTCCTCTCCTCCATAACACTGTTCCTCATTTGGATTCTGCATTTCTTCATGAATATTTTCACCGACATTCCTTATTGGAGAATTTCACCTTACTCTTTCTCTAAACGACTGTGAACTTGATCTTACAGTACTTTTTGATCTTCTTCTTTGTAACCTCAAATTCTCCATTCTTAACTCGTGATTTTGCCTTGTTAGATTCGCACGCTCTTCAGCCGCTAACCTTCTTTATTCTTGTTCTCTTTGTCTTAATTCCTCCAATGTTTCATTTGCATCATGTCCACAAATTAATCGTTCATCTACTGCGTGATTTCTTTCTTCCCGCCTTTCATTTATTAATTGTCGATTTTCTGCTTCTTCCACTGAATCCGATCGCCAAGTATGCACACTCACTCTATCATAATCTACAGCTCTATCTTGTATTGGCGTTTGCTGATTTGGTTGTTGAACCTGATTTTCTTTATTATTTCTTGTTATGTGCCTTCTTGTCCTCAATCTTGGAGATTCTCCCATTTCATTTGTCTCTTCTCATGCAAGTCTTTTACTTCTTCTTACAGTCGTTGGTGGCTCTGACGTGTTTCTTCTTCTTCTAGCCATTAGCTTTAATGTATTACTGAAAATTGCTTAAAATCTTCCACCAATTACTCCTGATCTCTTCCAACCACAATGTCAATCTTTACTTTTTCAGTCCCTGTTTCTGGGCGCCAAAATATAGTTATAGGAAATCCTACACTACACCCTTAGTAAGAATTCACAAAGATTAAGACATAATTTGAAGATAAAGAACAATATTTTTATTTATTTGATCCAGAAAGAATTATAGGAAATATGAGAAATCAATATGACAACCGCCTTCTCTAAGTTTTTCTCTCTCTTCAAGATTATCTCATCACTCAAAAATTATCTCTCCTTCTCAAATCTATTGGTCCTCTATATATAAGGTAGTTACATAGTGGATGACAGCTAAACTGTCCTTTAATTTCGGATCTGGCCTGCGAGATATTCGCAACAACTATAATATTAACTCTCGCAGAATCATCACGCTCTTCTCGTGTTTTGGATGTCATCATTCATTATGTCACTTATTAGATCATCCTTCAACACTTTCAGTAGGTTGTTAGAGAATCTCGCAGGATAACTCGCAGGAATGTCGTTAATTCCCTCAAGAATAATATAGTGGCGATATTCTGGTCCTACAAGTATTATTTTCAAATTTATATTGACAAAAAGGTGAAATTATTTTGTAGTTCACACTACATACATATGGTTTACGGATCATTATGTAAAGGGGAGTGGTTTTCATTATGAGATGAAGTATTGACTAAGGGGGAGTTATACATATCACCGTAGTATTATTGTCAAAGTTATGATACAATTGAACTTTGATGATGTGTAATAATACTATGACACTGTATAATAATAATTGATAACATTTGTTGTCTTATCGTTATGGCTACGGATCTTCAATAACTATGATGCTGAGTTGAACACGTTCAGAATCACTGGAGTACTTGGAGTGACGAAAAATTCAAGGAATGTTGAAGAACCAAGGAAATCAAGCATTTGGATGAGAAGTTACAAATTTTATTTATTTTGCAATCCATATGTATTGATAGTTTTGTCACTTAAATTGATAAATGGGGAGATTTTTAGAGCACTGCTCGGTCGAACTCGCAAGCGTTGCTATCTCAAGCTTGATTTTCTAGTTTAGTTGTCAAAACTATAAGTCTTGATTTCTAGTCTATTTATAGCTATGTCTCGGATTAGGATAGAATGTATAGTTGAGTTTTATACTTCACGACGTTCATCGATTGAAGACGTAGATCTACTAAGTGGAGCTTGTGGAACTTCATCAACAAAAGGTATGTGGAGACTTGAACACATCTATCACTCAGAAGTATATTCTATTCTATCTCCTATTGAGACTAAGTTGTATAGCTATATAGACTTTATATTATACACATTTGATATTTCGAGCTGAGTTTAATTTGCTTATATCTTTCTCGAAATATGTGTTGGAAAGCTTTTTGCTTTAATTACCTTCATCATTATTCTTGACGAAATTCAAAAGATGATCATGTGAAAATCACCTAGTAACATCTTACATGATTTTTGTGAGACACTCATTTTATGTAGACTCGTAATGTTTCGTATTGATCATTCGATCACTTGAAAATTTCTTATAAGCTAATAGTTTGTGTGAGACAGCTATTGTCGTCTTCTAAGAATGTTTCAATGATTGAAATGGGAGTTTAGAATAATTAATCATTTTCTGGATATAGCACGGTATGAATACCCGTATACAAACTGTTGTAAGAATGATTCAGGTCTGGGAACCAAGTATGCATACCCGCATGCGAACAATTTTAACTGTTAAAGTTCGAGAACTAAGTTTGTGTACCCGTTTGCAAACTGTTTCACCTGAGTTCGGTCCGGAACGACAATATGTGTACCCGTTTGCGAACTTTCGGAAAAGATCAAGTCCGGAACTTAAGTTTGCGTACCCGTTTGCAAACTTATTTGGTTAAGTTCTAAAATCGGTTAAGTATGATTTCATACTCATGAAAAAATATATTCATATATTAAGGAATGCAATCTTTGCAAACCCTGGCTAAAATGTCCATGAACTGATTCTTTTGAATCAATCTGATTTTTCCTCAATTGTGTCTTGTATACTTCTATGAGAATATAAACAATTGAACAACTCCATGAATAACACTTTTAGATTCATTTGATCTAGAAGTATTAAGATGAACATGGTTAACACAAAAGTGTTCATGTGGCTAACTTTGGTTAACTGTTATTGAGCCAACTCAACATACACGTTTAGGTACGATTACTCATATCTAAATAAAAGTATATTTCATTTGTGTGTAACAAGCTAAGACAATCTGACAGTGGAAAGATATTAACTTGAATCTTAAATCTGGTTTTCATCTAATGGTGAATATTGATTGCTTTGTGACAAAGTTATCAAACCCTGATTTGAAGACTATATAAGGGAGAACTCTAGCAACTGGGAAACCTAATCCCCACACCTCCTATGTGATACTAGTTGTGACTAGAGTCGATTCTCCTTTAACTTAGGTTTTTCCTAAAACCATTAAATGTTAACGACTTAAAGACTTCATTGGGATTTTGAAGCCAGGCCCAACTATTTTCTTTGTAGTTGCGTGTTCTGATCTTACTTTTTCTATCGTATTGAGTACCATCTTCTTTAATATTTGCTAGAGATTTATTTCCGATAGGTAAGATATAAAAACTAATCACAAAGCTCTTCGTATCATTCTTTGTGATTCCACAATAACTTATTCTACTACCATATAGTTGAGTTATTGTGAGGAGATTGATATTTCTTGGTTGTTCTTCAAGAATATAAGTCTGGATTATCAATTGGTTCATGTTCACCTTGATTTATCAAAAGACAGAACAAAAACTTTGTAGGTATTTCTATGGGAGAAATATTTTTTTATCAAGTCTTCGACTTTGGGTCGTGGAAACTCTTAGTTGTGGGTGAGATCAGCTAAGGGAATCAAGTGCGTAGAGTCCTGCTGGGATTCAGAGAGATAAGAATGCGACTATACCTTAATCAGTGTGAGATTGGTTAGGGATCAACTACATTCCAGTCTGAAGTTAACTTTTAGTAGGCTAGAGTCTGTAGCGGCTTAATACAGTGTGGTGTTCAAATCTGGACTAGGTCCCGGGGTTTTTCTGCATTTGCGGTTTCCTCGTTAACAAAACTTCTGGTGTCTGTGTTATTTTTTTTCCGCATTATATTTTTTTTATATAATTGAAATATCATAGGTTGTGCATAGTTTAATCAATTGGTAAATCCAACCTTTGGTTGTTGAATTAAACTGATTAACACTTGAACATTGGTCTTTGGTACCGTTCAAGTAGTTTCTCATAATAATTAGGCTCGCGGATTTCTATCTGTTTGATTTGCTGATTACATTGAGAAACGGAGATATAACTATTGGATATATTTTGCTTGATTGAGTCTGACTATCCAGTTAATTCTCTTGGAATCATATTAGAGTTAGTCCATATAGATTGTGTAACGAAATATTGGGTGTGGTTTTAGGGTTGTGTCTTTTTCGTACGGGAATCCTACTTACTCTGTATATAGGTTCCATAACCCTACATTCCTTTTTTCCTTCCCTGAAAACTCTTTTTATCAAAAGATTGTTTTTTTGTTGTAATTCCAAAATTGTATTAATGAATATCAAATATTTACAAAGTGTTTACAAGAAAAGAGATCAAAAGATCCCATAAACTTATAAACTATTTGAATCTGTAATAAGAGACATGAGGAAATTCTAAAGACTTTAGAAAATAAGGTCTCTCATCATAATTTATCCCTTCTCCATTTCTAAGAAGACAACCTCTTTTTGCCATGGAATCAACAGAAAAATTAGCTTCACGATAGGTATGAACAAAACGAATTGAATCATATTGCTCTTGAATTTTTTTCTACCTTTGCTTTGCAAACCAGGGCACTTTATTACTTGAATGGAGATATTTTTGTGTATTTGTTTCAAAATCCTATAATTGAATGGAGACTCCAAGTTTTTTTTTGCTAGGTAATGGAGACTCCAAGTATCATATCTTTTGATGAAAAAGATGTTAAGATGATTGGTAAGCCATCAATCATGAAGGAAAAAGGTAAATCTCATTCCTCTACAACTTTGAAGAGAAAAATGAAGAATATGAAGAAACCAAGGGCTAACCACTCAAATCTTCAAAAGTTTTCTTATGTTCTTGAAGAGTTGAAAGAAACAAGGATGGAGATGCAGCAAATAAAGGCTATTGTTTTAAGATCTCTTAAAATTCAGAAGGCCTTGGTTCGGCATCAGTCAAGAAGGTTTATTGGAATTGACTTCTTTCTTCATGAACCTTATGTTCCTATGTCTGTTGACGACAAGGAGTTCGAGGACGATAAAGAATTTTTCAAGAATCTTAATGTCTAGGATAACTAGGGTTTGGAATAACAAATATCATGATAACATATAGTTATTGCCAACGATTTTCATCTTGCAATGTTTTTAGATTTATTTATTTAAATTCTAAGTTATTTGGAAGATGATTTTGCAGTATTAATTTTTATTGGTTATATATATATTGAAAAAACATTTTATGGGATATGTTGTGTTTATATATATTTTGTATTCCATATGTATTGATAGTTTTGTCACTAAAATTGACAAATGAGCATTACTCGATCGAACTCGCAAGCGTTGCTATCTCAAGCTTTTTTGTCAAGTTTGGTTGATCAAAACTATATTCTTGATTTCTAGTCTACTTATAGCTATGTCTCAGATTATGATAGAATGTGTAGTTGAGCTTTAGACTTCACGACGTTCATCGATGGAAGATGAAGATCTACTGAGGAGAGCTTGGAGGAACTTCATCAACTAAATGTATGTGGAGACTAAAATTTATCTATCACTCAAAATTCAATTCGATTTTATCTCCTAATGAAACTAAGTCGTATAGCTATATAGAGTTTTATATTATACACATTTGATATTTCGAGCCGAGTTTAACTCGTTATCTATTTCTCGAAATATGAGTTGAAATATTTTTGCTTTAGATATATTCATCGTATTCTTGACGAGTTTAGTTGGATACAATTTATTTGTTGGAAACTAAATATTAAGTCAAAAGATGATCATATGAAAATTTCCTTGAAACATCTTACATGAGTTGTATGAGACAATCATTTGATGTCGACTTGGAAAGTTTCGTATTGATCATTCGATCACTTGAAAATTACTTGAAGCTAATAGTTTTTGTGAGACAGCTATTGTCGTCTTCTAAGGATGTTTTAATGATTGAAATGGGAGTTTAGAATAATTAACCATGCCTGGATACAACACGGTATGCATACATAGTATGCGAACTATTTTATAGTGATTCAGGTCCGGGAACTTTGTTTGCGTACCTAGTATGCGAACGGTTCTACCAGAGTTTGGTCCGGGACGGCTGGTCGCGTACATGGTATGCGAACGGATGGAAAAGCCAAGGTCTGGAGCTGTTGTTTGCGTACCTGGTTAGCTAACACAGTGGTTAAGTTCTAAAATCGATTAAGTATGATTCTCACACTCATGAACTAAAACATTTATGAATTAAGGAATGCAATCTTTGCAAATTGTGGCTTAATGTTCATGAATTTATTCTTGTATAAGTACTTTGTACAATTACGGATCAATTCGATTTTGTGTCAATTTGTTCATATATATTTCTATGAGATAGTGAAAAATTGAACAACTTTATCTGAAACACAATTAGATTCATTTGATTATCTTTCATGTTGATTGATCATCATATCTGATCTAGAAGTGTTAGATGAATGTGGTTAAGACAAAAACATTCTTGTGGCTAACTTTGATTAACTGTTATTGATCCAACTTAATATACACGTTTAGGTACGGTTACCCATATCTAAATGAAGTTATATTCTATTTGTGTGTAACAAGCTAAGATCATCTAACGGTGGAGATTAATTGCTTTATTACTAAGCAGACTTAGCTTGAATCCTAAATCAGGATTTCATTTAACGATGAATATTGAATGCTTTGTTACTAAGCTATCTTAGCTTTGACTATAAGCAAAGCCTGACTTTAAAGACTATATAATGGAGAACTCTAGTAAATGGAAAACCTAATCCCGGCACTTTCATGTGTCCTAGTTGCGTACTAAAGTTGATTCTCCTTTAACCTAGGTTTTTCCAAAACCATATTGGGTTAACGATTTAAAGACTTTATTTGGGATTCGTGAAGCCAGATCCAACTATTTTCTCTGTAGTTGTGTATTCAGATATTACTTGTTCTATCGTATTGAGTATTATCTTCTCTAATATTTGCTTGAGATTTATCTCTGATATGTAAGATATAAAAAGTAATCTCAAAGTTCTTCATCTCAGACTTTGTGGTTACGCAGTAACTTCTTCTACTACCATATAGTTAAGTTATTATGAGGTGATTGATATTTCTAGGATGCTCTTTTGGAGTATAAGACCGGATTATAACTTGGGTCTTGTTCACCTTGATTTATCATAAGACGGAACAAAACTTCGTAGGTATTTCTGTGGGAGATAGATTTATCTATCAGAATAGACTTATCTGTGGGAGACAGATTTTTTTATAAGTCTTCGACTTTGGGTCGTAGCAACTCTTAGTTGTGGGTGAGATCAGCTAAGGGAATCAAGTGCACATAATCTGGCGTGGTTCTAGAGGCGTAAGGAACACGACTGTACCTTAATCGGTGTGAGACTTTGTTATGGCTCAACTATATTCCTGTCTGAAGTTAACTTGTAGTAGGCCAGTTTTTGTAGCGGATTAATACAGTGTGGTGTTAAAAGCTGGACTAGGTCTCGGGGTTTTTCTGCATATGCGGTTTCCTCGTTAACAAAATTTCTGGCGTTTGTGTTATTTCTTTTCCGTATTTTATTTTTATATAATTAAAATATCACAGGTTGTGCGTAGTTCAATCAGTTGTTAAATCCGACCTTGATTGTTGGATATAACTTGATTTACACTTGGTCATTGGTCTTTGGTACCGTCCAAGTTATTTCTCACACCAATCAGGCTCGTAGATTTCTATCTGTTTGATTTGCTGATTGAATTAAGAAATATAGATTATCTCTTTGATATATCTCTTGATAGAGCTCTCTCTTAAGTTGGTGCTTTCGGAAATATATTATAGTTTAGTCCATACAGATTGTCGAACGAATGTGGTTGTTATACCCCCTCTTTTTCAGAAGTTGATCCAATTGTATGAAGTCAATAACCAAAGTTGGCATAATATCTGAAATTTATTACAAATTTTGTGTGTCTACAATGGAAGTTGATCCCCAATAAATAGAATCAATAACCAAAGTTGGCATAAATATGTGACATGTATTACATATTTTATGGTCAAGAATGTAAGTTGATCCCCAATGAATGGAATCAACAACCAAAGTTGATATAATATTGGAAATGTACTCCACTCATATACTGCCTAAATTAGCGTATTTGAAATGTACTCTACTCATATACTGCCTAAAATAGTGTTTTAGCTGCAAATTCATATACGACTACAATGTTAGAAAAAATAGATTATTTTCCAGAAAATACTATGCTCACTGTATTGTACACTGGTTTGCAGGTTCATGAAGATTTTTGTTGATCCAGTTTCATAAGAAGAAATGTATTCGATTGACCTATCAGCACCGGCAAGGGAATTGGAAGAAGAGATGAAGAAGAACGAGCAGTTAGCAGAAGAAAACTTGTATCTTGAATGTGACAAGCAAGAAATAACTTAACAAAGAAGGGGTCAAACTAGAACATTTATGAGCAGCATGATCTTCATGAGAAATATTATTGACAATAAAAAGAACATAATTCAGTTGCAACCTGCAAATGTGGAGATACTTGAAGATATTGACGAAAAAGTGAAGGAATGGAAGGAAAAAGAAATGCACGTCCAGAAAGCAAGATTAGCAAGTACTCAACAAGAATACTATGAAGCTGCTACAGACTTCTTACAAACTGTGTTCATTCAGAATACAAACGGTGAATCATCTAGAAAGAGAACTGAAGCTGACTTGAATGATGCAAGTTACAAACAAAAAAATAGATGGAATGAATGTAGATGAAGAACCAGAAGCAAATCAACTAACCATGTCATTGTTAGACGCAAGTCCAAGTAATTTGGAAATGAGCTTTACGAAGGGTTTTCAAAGTGGAATAAGGATCCAGGTAAACCCTATGTTGAAGGAGCACTTGGCGAACTGGAAGATGGGCTTCGACGTCAGAAGAGAACAACTAAGAAGACAATAAGCAGATCTTCAGATCAGTACTATCGTTGCAGACATTGGTAATTCAGTTACACAGTTAAAAGAGTATGATGAAGATAAAGAAGGAGAAAGGAGTACAAACATGCAGGAAGCAGAGATGGTGGGAGATTTATTTGTTTATTCAACTCCTCCAATTAAAGCTATACTTCCAGAGAGATAAGATTATGTACCTACATGCACTATTTACTAACTCAGTTGAAGAATTAATCAATTTACAAGACTCTGTTAAAACATAGGATTAGTGCGTAACTCTGCAAGTGGTAGTTAATCGTACTCTAATCATGGTCTGACAATAAACATCTTAGTATAGATTAACAGATCCTAGCAAGTAAAAATATAGGTCTGCTCATTGGTAGTTGGTTTAAAAGACATATTAGTTACTATAAGAAATGTATGCAAGTTTGTTTATGTTCTGCACAAATTTGAATGATGTGTTAGTAATGGTTTGTTATGAATTAATATTATTATTAGTTTTGCTTTACTTATTCCTATCAATCTGTAATGAATGAATGGGTGAATGCTAGTATTAATGGAGTTTACTTGTGCATACTGATAAAACCACATAATTTTTTATTTTATTATATTAAGTGTCAACAATGGAAGTTGATCCATGAAAGAAATGGGTCAACAATAATGAAATGAATGAATGATTTGTTAGCATTAAAGATTACAGGTTATGTACATATAATGGAGTTTACTTGTGCATACAGGTAAAAACATGCATAATATTTTTTTATTAAGTGTGAACAATGGAAGTTGATCCAATAATATGGGGTCAACAATGGAAGTTGATCCCATAAAAGGACCAACAACAATTGTTGATCCCAAAAGAAATGGGTAAACAATGAGAGTTGGTACTGTTTACATAAGCATGTTTCCTGTTAATCTAATCGGATTATGTCCATGCAGTATAATTTGATACTCCTACACAGCAAATGGAAGAGGATGATTCTGCAAATCCAACGGATGATGATGTATTAGAAGGTATGAGAGTGATATATAAAGTAAATACAATTGAAGGGCCCACTGAATAGGAAGAATGCAACGATTCTGAAACGACGCAAAGCCAAAAAAATCAGTGCGACACTATTGAAAGAGGAGTGAAGCATAACACAAGGTCAAGGAAGAGGAGAACTGGTATGGACAATTACACACCTGAAGGTAAGGAGATAATGAAGCAGGCAAAGAAGGGGAAGAAATGGGGAAAGGAAAAGAAGAATGGGAAGGGGGGAGGTTTTGATGTTGAAATAATAAACCTTGACGATTGGATTGATGTGATGCCATGTGAACCAACAAAGGTAAAGAAGCCGGAAAAACTCAAACTCTTGAAATCCTGCACCGAGGAAGAAGAAAAGGTCCTTCGTCAATTCTTTGAGAATGCAACAGAAAGGTATGAAACTCTATAACAACATACATGTTTATTTATAGGTTTAAACAATCAAAGTTGAAACATCTACAATAAAACGATTGTAATCCAAGTTCCAGATAAAAAATTCTAATATGTTATGTCATGATAATAGTACTTTCATTTGGTTATTTTTCAAAAATGCAGTAACAGATCTTGTAGCTTTTATTTTGGCAATGACGTGGAAGAAATCGTCTTTGGAAAGCATATCCAAGCTCTAATGGATAACCAAAACATTCACAACGAGATTGTTGATTACTACATCAACTTGCTGTAATAAAAGATGGAGAATCGAAGTAAGCCAAGCTACTACGGCAAGAAGCACTTGATTATGTCTACAAATGCTTATGTAAGTAACGAAAACTCTTAATATTCCTTTTCAAATAACTTGTTACATCTACTTATTTAAGTCTATATATCGTAGTTGACATTTTGTTTAGGAGCGATGAAACAATTTAGTGAGATCTGATACCAACTTGTGATGCCCCAACCTAACCACTTGCTTAGCTAATGGATTATAACCTAATAGAATAATCAAATCTAGATTATCCATTTTAAGAATCATGATTACATAACTAATCCGGATACAAAACCCAAACACTCTGATATTATATAAATGAAAACCTCTAGTGTGATATAAATATAATAAAGTGTCGTTTAACAATTTAACAAAGGATACACATAATAAAAGATACACGATATCACTAACATAACATCTAATAAAACTCTAAGCTTTGAGAACGGTTATCTTCGCTCGCACCTTTTCTTATGAATACTGAAATTGAAGTGGCAACGAGTGAGCACATCATCCCAAAGGGGTGCCCAATGGAAACAAATAACATTCAAGTAACCACTAATATGCTTCACAGTTCTAAAGGATAATAATTAAACATGTCATCGTGCATAACATGCATAAGAGTGATTTCCCCAAATACCTCGATATAATATTGCCTCCTTTGGGTCATTAACGACATAAATTAGGTTATAAAATAAAAAGTAATATGGTTACGTCATCTGTGCTACATAGCTATATTGCACAAACCATGTTATATAATATTTACACTTCCAGTACTGAATAAGTCTTAGCAAGGAGCTGTGGGGAAACCACAGTCACTCCTCGCGGGGAATTCATGCAAACGCACATCAAATTATTCACTCATCAATCAACACGCATCGTAATATATCATTCATGAAACAATGTTATTAAAGATCCACTTCCTCAGATATTGCTGTAGGACCAGAATATTGCCACAACAATATTCTTGCGAGATTAACAACATTTCTGTGAGCGTCACAGCGAGTTCTCCAACAACACTTTGCGAGTGTCACAAAATAATGACGTAATAGTTGACGATGGAAGAAACACAAAATGTAGGATTAGAATATTGTCACAACAATATTCCTACGAAATAAACAGCAGTTCTGCGATACATCAATGATATTCTGCGATACATATCAAAATGACGTAAGGAATGACATATCAGATGAAAACGACAGAAACATGAGAAAAGTGTGACATTTCTGCGATGAACCAATAAAACCTGCGAATGATTAAGCGGTGCTAATCTGCGATTTATCGTAAGAACCCATATCCGAAATTAAAGGGGATCTTAGCTGTAAATGAGCTGTCATGAGCTGTAATCCACTATGTAAATGCCTATATAAAGGGAATGAATAGTTCCAGAGAGAGAGATGAATTTTTGAGTGCTAAGAAAGTTTTTAGGAGAGAGAAAATCTTATTAAGTGCCTTGTGTTCTTGATCATTGTAATTCTTTTAAGATCATATTAATAAAAAAGGTCCTTAATCTTCAAATTGTGTCATAAATATTGATAAACTCTTGAGTTGGGTGTAGTGTGGGAATTCCTGCAACTATATTTTGGCGCCCAGAAACAGGGAGAATCAATTTGAGAAATTTCAAATTGCAACTTGAAGATTTGAAGAAATTGTTAGAATTGAAGAAATGGCTAGAAGGAGAAGAAATACATCAGAACCACCAACAACAGTGAGAAGAAGTAAAAGAATTGCAGGTGAAGGAACAGGTGAATTGGAAGGATCTTTAAGGATCAGATCAGGAAGAAGTAGAATGAGAAATGGAGCAGAAAATTCAATTCAACCACCGAATCAACAAACACAAGCACAAGATAGAGATGTGAATTATGATAGAGTAAGTGTGCATACTTGGAGGTCGGATTCGATAGAAGAGGCAGAAAATCAAGAAGAGGAAAGAAATCAAGAAGTGGATGGAGGAGTAATTCATGAAGGGCATGAAGTAGTAGATGATTTGAGACAAAGGATACAGGAAAAAAGAAGATTAGAGGCAGAAGAACGTGTAAATCTTACAAGGCAAAATCATGAACTAAGAATGGAAAATTTGAGGTTGCAAAACAGAAGATCAAGAAGCAGCATGAGATCAAGTTCAAGATCATATAGAGAATAAACAAGACAAAATCACCTTATACAAAATATTGGCGAGAATTTGATAAATAATCGTTATATTCCACGCGGTGAAACTTTGGACATTAGACATAATCAAGATGAGGGAGAAAATCAAGAAGAGAGAAGGAGAATGTTACGTGATGAAGAAATTCTAAGAAATCTCCGAATAATTGAAGATGATATTGAGAGGCATTATATTGATCAAGTACATTTAGCGGGAAAGAGAGAGATATTGCGAGCGGAAGTAGAAGAACAATAAATTCAAGCAGCATTGCGTCAGAATAATCATGATAATCGAGAAAGACGACGTGCACAAAATCGTAATAATGGTAATCTCAATGAGGAATATGAGAGAATTCGCGGAGACATAGAAAAGCAACGAAGAGAAACAGTAAGGGATGAGGAAATTCGCAGAGAAGAGAATGAAAGACAAATTAACTTGCAAGTTCAAGAAGAATAAAATCGTAGAAGAAGGCAAAATCAAGATGTTGGAGAAGAAGCGCGAAATATCGCAAGACAAGAAAGGCATGAACGCAGGACGAAGAGGTTGCGTTAAAAAGGCCAATGGAGCAAAATTCTGATAGGAATGAACAAATCTTACGAGAATTAGCAGAAATGAGAGGAATGATAAATAACAGAAGAGAAGGAGGAAGAAGACAACTTGATGAGGCAACTGAAGAAGCTGCAAAAACTCCATTTACTCAAGAGGTACAATTAGGAGGGATGATGTCCACAGGCTATGATTATCAAGAATTCACCCTAACCTAGTTCAGTATCAAAATGCCTATAAATGTGCCCAAAATGTCACCTGACAACATAGAATAAATCTGAGATGAAATTGATTGGTTCAATTCAACAAATTTCTTTATGAATCCTATAATTAACGGTGATTTGTAAGGCCGCGGTATATCTAATTCCATACTTTAACTGTGTACCACCCTAAACATGAATCAACATTAAGAGATTTTAAAAGAAACCCGAACATCTTGGCGTTCCACAAATTCATAGAATTCACAAAACCCATCTTTATTTCAAACCCTAATCCTATCATAATTCAGTCCAAATATGAAATCAATTCCAAAACAAAACCTAGGTATCTTTGGTACTTGAGTTTCGACAAGATCAAAATAGAATTAGTAGTAGGAGATTCAATCTATAACCATCATATTGAGAAGGATTTGCTAGAACAAGAACAATTATTGTTGATTCATACCTTAAATTTCCAGTCAAGAACACCAACTTCCCTTTTTAGTTAACCTCAAATTCCTACTGAGATTGTTGTTACGAGAGATTCAAATTTATCGCCGTTTGTTTTCACCAGTCCGAATACAAGACTTAGATTAGGGTTCACGAGTTTGGTTTCACCTGAATTCTTCTCGATCTATCAGTGTTTTAAGCGATTGAAGAGAAAAAGAAACATTTCTGGTAGAAAATGATCGAAAAAAATTTCTCTCTCAGTTTTACTCTATTATTTCCAAACATATCCCCTATGAAAATGGACGAACCGCTGTGTCAAAATGGAAGTTCTCCACGAATCCAAAATAATGTTGACTAAGCTCAGGGAAAAATCAAATTTACCCAGCTCCTAACACGTCAGTAAGCTAGATAAGCACAAATAAAATAAAACCACCAATACAAACCTTTAACATCCTAAAATTTGGTGATCTACATGGTCGCCCATATAACGCCTCAAACGGTGCCATACCAATACTGGCCTGATATCTATTATTGTATGCAAACTCAGCTAACGGCAAATGACCCTTCCAGCTACCTTGAAACTCCAATACACATGCCCTGAGCATATCCTCAAGTACTCTAATGACCCGTTCCGACTGCCCATCTGACTGTGGATGAAAGGCTGAACTGAGTTTAACATTAGTACCAAATGCCTTATGAAGACCCTTCCACAAATCAGATATAAATTGAGTACCTCTGTCTGATATAATGGATAGTGGAACACCGTGTAACCGAACAATCTCGAAAACATACATATGTGCTAGCTTGTCTACTGAGTAAGTAGTTTTGACCGGTACAAAATGAGACGACTTCGTTAATCTGTCCACCACAACCCAAATGGAATCCATTCCATCACTAGTTCTAGGTATGTTCCCACTTCCAATCTGGAATAGGCAAAAGTTGAAGAAGTCCCCCCGGTAACTTTTTCTCAGCTTTAACTTGTTGACATGTCAAGCATTTCTTCACATACTCAGCAATATGTTTTTTCATTCCAGGCCACCAAAAGTTTCTTCTTAGATTTCTGTACATTTTGGTGCCTCCTGGGTGAATAGTGTAATGAGAGCAATGTGCTTCATTTAATATTTCATTCCTCAATTCTAAATCTGTCTTCTTCGGCACCCATAAACGATTTCTAAACCGTAAAGTCTTATCAGAATGCAACTTCCAGTCTTTGTTGTCCTCATCCTTAGCCATGTCTAGGTATCTAACAAAGTCTTGACTATCAACTTGAGCCATGACTATCCTCTGAATCAAAGTAGGTTGTACTGACATTTGAGCTAAGAATACTTTGCTAAAATTACCATTTCCTGATTCTTGGAATGTATAACTCGTAACTTCCTCCAACAACATACATTCCTTGATCATCAGTTGCGCTATAATCCCCTCCTTTTTACGACTAAGAGCGTCAGCCACCACATTAGCCTTACCCGGATGATACAGTAAAGTATAATCATAGTCTTTCATGTACTTTGTCCAACGTCTTTGCCTCATGTTCAATTCCTTCTGAGAAAACAAGTATTGCAAACTCTTGTGATCTGAATTTCTCTCCATACAGATAATGCCTCCATATCTTCAAAGAAAACACAACCGCCGCCAATTCTAAATCATGCGTAGGGTAATTCTTCTCATGAATTTTCAATTTTCTGGAAGCATACGCAATAACCTGTCTAATCTGCATTAATACACACCCAAGTCCAACATTATATGCATCTGTATAAACGTCATAAATTTCCCCTGGGCTCGGTACTATCAGAACAGGTGATGAAGTTAAACGATTCTTCAATTCTTGAAAAGCGGATTTACACTTTGTTGTCCATTCGAACTTAACCCCCTTCTGTGTTAATCGACTCAATGTAGAAGCAATAACTGAGAAACCCTTCACAAACCGACGATAATAACCCGCCAGACCTAAGAAACTTCGGATTTCTGAGACTGTCCTTGGTTGTTGCCAATTCAGAACACTATCAATATTTGAAGGATCTACTGCAATTCTCCCACTTGAAACCACATGACCAAGAAATTTAACCTCATTCAACCAAAATTCACATTTACTAAACTTTGCATAAAGCTTGTTTTCACGTAGAGTTTGAAGAACAATTCACAGGTGGATTTCATGATCTTCACGAGTATTTGAATAAATTAAAATATCATCAATAAATACAATCACACATTCATTTAAAAATGTCCAGAGTACTCTATGCATCAAATCCATAAATGTTGCTGGAGCGTTAGATAAACCAAAAGGCATAACAAGGTATTCATAATGTCCTAACGCAGTCCTAAACGCTGTTTTTGGAATGTCACCTTCCTTGATTCTCAACTGATGATACCCTGTTCTAAGGTCAATTTTAGCAAAGTAATTAACATCTTTCAACTGATCAAACAAATCATCTATCCTTGGAAGTGGATATATATTCTTAATAGTGACTTTATTCAATTCTCTATAATCCACACATAATCTGAATGAATTATCCTTCTTTTTCACAAACAAAACAGGAGCACCCCATGGAGAAAAACTAGGTTGAATAAATCCTAAGCTCAATAACTCTTCTATCTGTGTCTTTAATTCATTCTTTTCACAAGGATCCATACGATAAGGATTTTTAGAAATCGGAGAAGTTCCCGGCAGTAAATCAATGCTAAAATCTATGTCTCTCTTAGGTGGTAACCCTGGAAGAACATATAGAAATACATCTTTAAATTCACACACTACCGGAATAGACTCTACTGCCACCGTAATTTCAGAGACACTAGCAAGTAAACCAAACCCATTTTCACCACCAGCCTTTTTCAATTTCTGAAACAGACTTTGCGACTTAACAGAGCCTACAAAAACAAAAGAAGATTGACCAGGCAAATGAAATGTAACTACTTTAGCATAACAATCCACACTTGCATGATACTTGGCTAACCAATCCATACCTAATATGACATCAAAACCACACATTTCTAACACTATCAAGTCTGCAATTAATTCTTGGTCATTAACCATCATCACACATTTCTTGCAAACCCGATAAGGAAAGGTCTTTCTCCCTAATGGTGTAGCTAAAGCTAACGTTCTGTTGTTGCATGCCATCTCTAACCCTAGTTCAGTTGCTATGCGGAGGTTAATAAACGATTGAGTAGAACCAGTGTCTATCAACACATGAACTAGATGATTGAACAGTAATATTTTACCTTCAACTACTTGATCGGTCGCCGAACCATCCCCTTCGACCATTGTATAGAACACTTGACTCTCCTCTAATGTTTCTTGATTAGGAGTTACTACTGACTCCATTGCATATACTGCTCCTTGTTGAGTTAACCCTGATGAGAGGTTCCTTGGACAATCTTTCTTGAGATGGCCCCCATCACCGCAGGTAAAACATTTGTAGGAACTCAGATAAGAACTGATGTAGCGGGCACTTTGCGATAACGTATCCATCTTCCTTGAGGTCTAACTGCAGGTGGATGTGTTGTAGATGGTGTTGATACTGAACCTGTTGACCATGGTCTTACTAGTGGTCTACCAAAAGTCTGACTAGGAGCAAAGATCATCGGCCGTTTAGCTGGACCTTGTCTTGCTGAAAATTGTTGCGAACTTTCTCTAATTCGGGTTGCAAGTTGATCTTCCATCTCTTTTTCATAATCAAGAGACCGACTCAAAGCATCCTCATATGTCCTAATTCGTAAACATGAAAGTTGCTTAGCATCTCATGATCCAACCCCCGATAAATTTCTTCGCTTTAGCCTCTTCAGTGGTTATCAAATCTGCTCCATAACGCGACAACCTTATAAATTTATCATTATAAGCGCTATGAGACATACCACCCTTTGTTAAAAACATGAACTCATGAAATTTCCTCTCTCTTGCTGCGTCAGGTACATACTTGTCCATAAACAAACCTTTAAACCTATTCCAAGTCATTACTTCACCAACCCCTCATTACAGCCTTCCACCAATCTAGTGCTGGTCCTCAAAATCTGTAGGTAGCCAACTTGACCCACACATCTCTATCCTAAGTTACGTGTTCTAAAACATGTTCGGCATGTTGCAACCATTCTTCCGCATTTTCGGGATTTGGTGGACTGCCATTAAACTCCTCTGATGAGAGCTTTACATATTGTTGAAGCAACTGTCTAAGCAGATTTTGATTTCGTGTTGGTATAATCAGATCCACTTGGTTCGAAGTCTGACCTGCATTCTCTGAATTGTGTCGTGGATGCAAAATCCCAAGTCTTTCTTCCAATAACAGCTGTTGTTGCCTCATATCTTCCACATACTTCATTAATATCTCCAGATTACCACTCTCAATATGATGACTAGTTCCACCCTCCAAACTCTGATTCTCATTATTGTCTTCTATTCCCTGTCACCGCAGCAAGAATACAAACCTTAATATCTAATACTTTACAAGACATATTATAAGCACACTACTCACATACAACAACCAATAACGATTACCATATTCAATAAAATTTTATGCTTGATGTCTTTTAACTCTAGATTTTACTAAGCGCCCATATAAGACCTACTAATGAGCTCTGATACCAACTTTGTAACGCCCTTTCTTTTTTTCTAAAACAATAATTAGGACAAAACAAGATACCAAAAACTAGGCTTTCCATAATATACATAACTATCTAATATACAAGTGTGATGTTTAATAATATACATTATACACAGTATACACATTCAGCAGTTTGAGACTAGCTTATAAACCAGACACCAAAAACTACAAAAAAAGAGAGAGAAACATCTACAGAAGCTACATAAACTGAACAGTACTACTGAGACCACAACAATTTCACACGAACAAAATTTACGACCACTTAATCGACCCAAACGTCAATTTCTTCCACAGCCGCGTCAACACCACTTACATCAAAGCTACCTGTCACTAAAAGGAGGTGGAAAGAGTGAGCTAACAAACCCAATGGATACTTACACTACTTCAAAGAAATCATCAAAGTTGATTTTAAATAAAAATGCAAGTTTTCTTCAAGCAATAGTAATACATTTCATCCACTGAGATAAACAAGCCTGAATTGTAAATATTCAACAAAAACAGCACACGCAAGTACAATCATGTATATGGAACTACTCCTTCATCAAATAATGTATAATATTTGTGATAACCACACTCATTAGTTATTGATGCCACCAAGACCATGGTGACCCACTCTAAGCAATAAAAGATGAATGTAAGTAGTTATAAAAGAAGGAGCAGAGTCCTATATACCACAAAAAGGAAATTATTATTTCCCACACAATCACAGAGGCAAACTAGCACAATTCAGGTCCTTTCCAAGTAATGGAAAGAGTAACAAAATCTACAGAATTTTTAAGAATAGAAAATAACAATGCATGAATTTGTAAGAGTGCATAAACATAATTTTGTAAAGTCATCAATGGTTACGAAAAAGTAATGCAAGTTCCCACCTCAACCGCTACTCAAACCTCAACTTCGCAAACCTCCAATCTGAAATCAGAGGCACCTATTCAAACAATACAACCTGCACAATGTAGGGTAGTTAAAACTCACTTCAGTTTCAACCTCTAACACCCCTGAAAACAGCACGAGGGCCAAAGTTTCAGGGTGTATAAAACACTCATCCTTGTTTCAAATCAAACAAACAATAGTTTTTTAGAAAGATAACAACCCCCTTTATAACCTTCATTAAGACATCATGAGCTAAATCAATCTCTAACATACTTATAAACATCCATAAAGACGCCTACTCACCGTAGATACAAACAAAATTACAGATTTCATAAAGAATACTAAAAGTAACACAACTGAAATAATTTCTACTCCCAATCAAGCAACCTAAATCTTTAAAGATTAGTAGTTCGATGTATTATAATCCCTGTGTAAGAACTAAGGCCAAATCAAGTTGCAAGTGTCAAATATTCTTAAAAATAGAACTGCCAGGAGTGTAGAACACAAGGCACCCAAGCTGGCATACTTCAAGAACATACAATTGTAATTGGAACATTGAATACCATGATAGCTTATCAGTAATGAACTTAAGGCTATTTTAAGATACAAAAATGTCAAGTTTGTAGAAAGCAGCACTGTCAAGATTATAGACACAAGTTGGCATATCTCAAAAGCATAAATCTCCCAGCAACATTGAACGTCCTGCTGGAAATTTATGTCCACGGGATATGATTATCAAGAATTCACCCTAACCTAGTTCAGTATTAAAATGCCTATAAATATGCCCAAAATGTCACCTGACAACATAGAATAAATCTGAGATGAAGTTGATTGGTTCAATTCAACAAATTTCTTTATGAATCTTATAATTAACGATGATTTGTAAGGCCGCAGTATATCTAATTCCAAACTTTAACTGTGTACCACCCTAAACATGAATCAACATTAAGAGATTTTAAAAGAAACCCGAACATCTCGGCGTTCCACAAATTCATAGAATTCACAAAACCCATCTTTATTTCAAACCCTAATCCTATCATAATTCAGTCCAAATATGAAATCAATTCCAAAACAAAACCTAGGTCTGCTGGTACTGAGTTCGACAAGATCAAAATTGAATTAGTAGTAGGAGATTCAATCTATAACCATCATATTGAGAAGGATTTGCTAGAACAAGAACAATTATAGTTGATTCATACCTTAAATTTCCAGTCAAGAACACCAACTTCCCTTTTTAGTTAACCTCAAATTCCTACTGAGATTGTTGTTACGAGAGATTCAAATTCATCGCCTTTTGTTTTCACCAGGCTGAATACAAGACTTAGCTTAGGGTTCACGAGTTTGGTTTCACCTGAATTCTTCTCGATCTATCAGTGTTTCAAGCGATTGAAGAGAAAAAGAAACCGTTCTGGTAGAAAATGATCGAAAAATTTTCCTCTCTCAGTTTTACTCTATTATTTCCAAACATATCCCCTATGAAAAAGGACGAACCGCTGTGTCAAAATGGAAGTTTGCCACGAATCCAAAATAGTGTTGACTAAGCTCAGGGAAAAATCAAATTTACCCAGCTCCTAACACGTCAGTAAGCTAGATAAGCACAAATAAAATAAAACCACCAATACAAACCTTTAACATCCTAAAAAAAAACTATTACCAAACAAGGCCTAACTAACCTCAGGGTTGGTTTCAGAAATTATTCAAGCCACATCATCCCAATTATTACTAAGCAAGCCTAGTTAAAAAAATAAATGAGGGATAATTCACAGAATCGCTACAATTCAACTTGGGTTTAACCAATAAATTTAATCGCCTCTATATTGATTCAAAAGAGGAAACTAATATATTAAGAACCAAGTACAGTGACCTTATTGACGAAAAAGATGTTAAAAATGGTGTTCAAGATTTAGCAGATTTCCATAAAACTCTTCTCGATATTCAAATTCAAAGGGACAGACTTATCTGCGAGAATAATGCTCTTGTGAAGAAGGAAAATCAAATTCGCTCCCATCTTCTCATTAGTAGTGATGATGAGTTTGCACAGGCGCCTGAGATTCTTGATAACGCCAGAAATAATTTAGGTGTAGATGTTAGGGTTCAAGCTGATCATTCTGCCTTAATTAAGGATATGATCTTTGAAAGAGAAGGTGGATATTCTTGTTTTTCCACTAATCCATCTTTTAATTGATTCTCCTCTATTTTATTAATATGTTTTCATTTGTTCGCAGCATCTGAAGAAAATTTTCGCCAAAGAATTGGAGAATTGGAAAAGAGAAAGGGCGACTCGCAAAACTAATTTCCCTCTTCGCAACGAAAAATGCTCCAAGTTTAAAAAGCAACTTCAGATTACTCTGGCGAATTTTAGCAATACTCTTGTTGGTGTTCGCAATGATTCTATTAAAATGGTCTGTGATGATCATAAAATTCCCCATTCTGCATATACTTATCTTGCGAATGAAATTCCAGAGAACGTCCCTAATCTTATCATTTCTGATAGCGAAGAAGAAGAAGAAGAAGAAGAAGAAGAAGAAGAAGAAGAAGAAGAAAAAAAAAAAATCTGGCGAAGACAATGAGATCTAAATAGTTTTGTCTTCCTTTTTAATCTTTTTGTAATATTTGTACATTTATCCCTTTCTCCTTGTAATATATTTCTTCGAATTTCTCTAGCTTCTAATGTCCTTTAGTGTATAGATTTCTTTTGTTTCTATCTGCATACATTAGAAAACAATTCCTTTTGCAATATGGTTAATTAATATGATTATTAATTTTTAACTATCTGCGTAAATCTGTCATATAAAGATGAATAACAACTTCATCATTCTGCTCATTCCCATACTTGCCTATGTTATTCATCTGTAATCATGAATGATTAAGCAGATTATTTTCTGAATAAGATCTGTTTGTAAATTTTGGCTATAATATCGCAGCCATTTCTTGATCTTTTGTGGTCTTATTTTGCCTTCTTAGTTAAAGGTCTTATTTTGCCTTCTTAGTTAAAGGTCTTATTTGCCACGTTTTGTTTTGGCAACAAAATCGCAGGACGTCCTTACACTCGCATGTAAAGACCCATTGATCTTGCCTTATCCGTGTGTTATCAATTTCTCTTGCGACAATATGACAGGTCTAAGTTTTCTTGCGAAGACAAAGCCCCATGACATTGACGTCTTGTGATGAAATCGCAAGACGTCTTTACACTTTCATGTAAAAACCCATTGATTTCATCTTATATTTTTCTCACGGATTTTTGCCTCTGTATAATTGTTGCATAAATATGACAAGCCTAAATATTCTTTCGAACATAAAGCCTCATGACATTTGCGTCTTTAGAAACTTATCAGCTCCCTAATGGAGGATGTTTCCCTTATCATCCCCCTGGTTACCCCTTCAAGGAGGCGTACATCGGCCATACAAGACTAGCTCCTCCCATCTGGTCTTAACAACAACCAGTTGCTTTCGCAGCCTCTTATTCTTTTTGCCTATATGGCTTATAGTTATGAGAGTGCACCCTAGGTGGGGTTTTCTTTGGGCCGAGTGCATCATAGTCAAGACTTTTCAAGAATGGCCAGGGTAGTTTCATACGCCCCGGGCACCCTTGGCTCAACCGTGCACCTCGGCACCTTGATCATACTCTGCACTTCTTAGAAGAGACCCTCGGTCGTCCAACTGTTATATATATATATATATATATATATATATATATATATATATATATATATATAGTTGGAAATCCAAGGTACCTCCCCCGGATAGGTTTTCTTTAACCCCAACATCTCCATGACTCGGGTTCCAGCAGCGGTATAACCTTATCCCTGAGCCATGCAAAGAGATACCCCCTTATATGATGCACTTTAGGTCTTACATTTGCCTCTTGAGAAATTTTATTCGCGAACTAGGGTGTACGCCATAAAGTTTCGTCTAATTCTAATGTCTTTGCGAATTTTATTCGCATCTCTGCGAAATTTTTGCATTTCTTTGATCTTTTCTTTTTGCATTTCAGCTCTTGTACAATTCTTCAATTTCATCTTTTTTCATTGAATCAAATTCTTTTTTTAATATTTTCTTCAACAAATTATCCATACATTTCTTATGTTTTACGATTTAGAAATTTTACCTTTTCTACTTGTTATTTTATGCTTCTGCTTTTTTGTTTCGCTTTGCTACATTTTCCCCATCTACGATACGCTCGCCATCTATTGGTTTCAGCATATGTTGACTTCGCAGCATGCCTTCTTCTCGTCGTTCTACTGTATCAACCATCAACTTTTCATTTCTTTATTTTTGTTTGATGTTATATTTCCAATCTCTGTTCTTCGCAGCTCTTTCTTCGCAAGATTCCATATCAATTTCATAGCACTTTTTTCCCTCAGTCCAATCTCCCTTTATAACTCCAACACCGCTGGGATGAGAAAACTTAATGCACTGGTGGAAAGTTAACGCTACACCTAAAATCCCATGCAACCAAGGTCAGCCAATCAAGGAATTGTAAGGGGATTCAACATCGACAACACATAATAGAATTTTAGAAGATATCCCCTTTAATGGAATTCTCATTGTAACCTCCCCTTTGGTCTTATTGGCAGCACCATTGAAACCATAGATCTTATAAGTTGATGGTATTAGATCCCCGTCTCTTCCTCCCATGGTTTTGTAAGTATGATAAAATAAGATATCCACTGAGCTTCCCGTGTCAATTAAAACTTTGTTAATAGCCCAAGAATCTTCAGCCTCCTCTTCATCTTCCCTTTGTTTTGGATTTATTTCTAATCTTACCACTAGTGGGTTGTCATGCATCTCGCCAGGCTCAGGTACTTCTTATGCAGTGAAAGAAATTATCTGCTTTTGCCACTCTTCTAATGGCGAGGCTTTCGCAATATTCATTATTTCTCTCCCATCTGCATCTCCCGCGAAAACACTACTTAGAACATTGTCATGGAGTTCCTCTATAGCCATCATACGAATGTATGATGGAGTTACAGAATAAATTCTTTGCTTTTACTCCAACTTCTATTACAAATATTTCTCCTCCCTTTGTTGTATTTACTCTGCGAATTTCTGGTGGTGGAGGTAGTTGCTGAGACTATGGATGTCCTATTAAAAAATGGTTTAATTTTTCCTGATCTATCATCTTCAAGATGATTATTTTTACATTTCTGCATTCATTTATTGAGTGACCATGAAAATGATGATACGGGCAAAATTCTTGGCTTCGATTATTTAGGTGTGGCTCTTTTCCCATATTCCAGGGTACGGGTATGTCCTCCATCAAAATTATAGCCTCTCAAATTTTCTCTATGCTAGCATTTAAGGGTGGCATCTTAATTTCTTCCTATATTATCTTCTGACTTCCTTGCCCTCTATAATAATTTTGTCTTTGACCACCATAAGTCTCTTGCGGCTGATCAAGCCTTGGAATCTTATTATTTCCACTCCGACTAAAGAATTTTATTTCCCTTTCGAACTCTTCTTGATCTCTGCCTCCCATAGTTACTAATTTCTGTCGATCATCATTCATATTCTTTTCTTGCTTCACCTGCGAAGTGCTCGCTACTGTATTTATTAATCTGGGGAGTAGACTTGCGTTTGTTGTAACTGAACTGGTGTTCGCAATGGGATATGACTCCATCTCATTTTGTTTCTCCTCCAATGCAATGTATTCTTCTTGTAATTATCGAAGCTCCGTCATGGTAATTGTATTTTTGACTCTGAAAATTTGTATATATAGTAGATTGGTTGCGAACATAGTGTTAATGAAAGATAAAATAAGGTATCTCTCATCCACTCTTCCTGTTATCTCACTACACATTGTCTTCCATCTTATGGTTAGATGTTTAAAACTCCGCCAACCCTCTCTTTCAACCCAAACACATCTTCAATGCCAGGTCGCGAAGAATTGTTACTTATGTATGCTCCCAAAAATGTAGTTTGCAAATGATTGAAAGAAGTTATAGTGTTCTTAGGTAGACCTTTGAACCAGTTTAGCACCTCGCCTATTAAGCTGGATGCGAAATATTTTCACAGTACTTCATCATGATTTTCCCATTGTAGCATACACCTAACATATGCTTTGACATGTTGAATAACACAAGTAGTTCCATCAAAGATACTGGTTAACGTTGGAAAATTGCATTTTGGGGGTATTCCTCCTAACTGTACTTCTTGGGTGAATGGAGTTTTCGCAGCTTCTTCAATGGCTTCATCAAGTTTCCTTCTGTCTCCTTCTTTTCTGTTATTTAACATTCCCCTCATTTCCGCTAACTTTCTCAAAATATGCTCACTCCCAGTTGAATTTTGCTCCATTGGTCTTTTCAGTGCAGCTTCCCTTTTTCTGCGCTCATGCCTTTCTTGCATTGCGAGATTCTGTGCTTTTTCTTCAGCATCTTCATTCTGCTTTCTTCCGCGATTTTCTTCTTCACCTCCTTTTTAAATTCGCAAATGATTATACCTTTCATTTTTTCTTCTGCGATTTTCTTCATTTCTCACCATTTCTCTTCTATGTCTTTCTATTCTTCTTTGTATTCTATCATATTCCTCATTGATATTATCATTGTTGCGATTTCTTGCGCGTCTCCTTTCTTGATTTTCATGATTATTCTGACGTATTGCTTCTTGAAGCTCTTGCTCTTCCACTTCCACTTCCTCTCTTAATCTTTCTCTTTCGCAAGCTAGACGTGCTTGTTCAGCATAATGTCTATCAATTTCATCCTCAATTATTCTTCAGTTTCTTTGAATTTCTCGATCATGTAGTATTCTCCTACCTTCTTCTCGATTTTCTTCACCATATTGGTTATTTCCACCCTCTTGATTTCTATTATCACGTCTATCATCCACCGTTTCTCCGCGCGGAATGTAGCGATCATTAATCATCTCTTCTTCTCCATAACACTGCTCTTCATTTGGATTTTGCATTTCCTCTCGAATATTCTCACCAGAATTTATCATAGGGGAATTTCTCCTTGCTTCTCCTCTCAATGACCTTGAACTTACAGTACTTCTTGATCTCCTACTTTGTAATCTTAAATTCTCCATTCTTAACTCGTGATTTTGTCTTGTTAAATTTGTGCGTTCTTCCGCCTATAATCTCCTTTCCTCTTGTATTCTTTGTCTTAAAGTCTTTGCTGCCTCGTTTTCGTCATCTCCATGAATTAATCCTTCAACCGCTTCTTGATCTCTTCCTACTTGTCTTTGATTTCTTAGTTGTGGATCTTCTGCTTCTTCCATTGAATCTGTTCTCCAAGTATGCACGCTCACTCTATCATAATCCACAGTTTTATCTTATATCGGTGTTTGTTGATTTGGTTGTTGAACTTGATTTTCTCCATCATTCCTTGTTCTATTGTTCCTTGTTCTTAATCTTGAAGATTCTCCTATTTCATTTGTCTCTTCTCCAGCAAGTCTTTTACTCCTACTTACAGTTGTTGGTTGTTCTGATGTATTTCTTCTCCTAGCCATCTCCTTAATGAATTGCGCAAAATTACGTAAGAATTCTCTACCAACTTCTTCAAATTCTCAAAAATCACAATGTCAATCTTTATTTCTTCAATCAGTCCCTGTTTCTAGCGCCATAATGTAGTTGCAGGAATTCCTACACTACACCCCTCATAAGAATTCATAATAATCAATACATATTTGAAGATTAAGAACAACACTTTTATTGATTGATTCTCAGAAATGTTACAGGAAATGGAAGAAATCAAGAATACAACCGCTCACAAGAACTTTCTCTCTTCTCAAAACTTTCTTAACACTCAAAAATTGATCTCTCTCATGAGTCTATTAGCTCTCTTTATATTGGATAGTTACATAGTGGATGACAGCTAAGGTGTCCTTTATTTTCGGATCTGACTTGCGATACTCTCGCAGTAGTTGTAGTGTTAATCCTCGCAGGCATTTGTAATCTTCGTAGCATCATCACACTCTTCTCGTGTTTCAGTTATCGTCATCCGCTACGTCATTCTTTCAATCATTCTGCGACACTTGCAGTGTGTTGTTGTAAATATCGCAGGAGTATTACTGCGGTGATATTCTGATCCTACACTGACCTTGACATCGGATGATATCTCAGCTATGTTAGAGTGCTCATCCAACCAAAGCTGCAAAAAACAATAACTAATAAGATATTATGTGGATATAATTTATTGACAGAGATTAAGAAAGTAAAAAAAAAATGAACTCACAAGAGAATATATAGTGCAACCAGTGCATTTCTTGATAAGACGATTCTTTTCTTTCACAGTTTTGATGTCGTCCATCAGGTGTTCGTGAATCAGATCAGGAAATAATACAGAGTCCATCGTTTCCAAATTATTCACCAAACCAACATATGAGACGTCTAAATTGTCTCCCATTGACCCACAAAAGAACAAGACGACTAGCATGTAAAGGCAGACATGGCAGACAACTTCATCTTCACGGCCTTTCTTATCAAGTTTTTCCAACACTAGCCTTTGAATATCATCTACCCGCACCTTTGTTACCTGTGCTTAGGGATCTGTACTCACTTTACCTAACATTGTTTTGCATGGGAATTGCTTGATGAGGGCAAGTGACTGAGTCAGCCCAATATCTTCTTTTAAAGTCGGAATATTTCTTCCTCTATTTCCTTCAACTCTTGGCATCTAAAAAGTAACAGCAAGCTCACTAGTCGTTGACTGTATAGACTTGTTTTCGGACACCTTGAATGAGTGCTGACTTAAATCATCATGGTTATATGATATAAAAACCTCATCCATCAGCTGGCTGCTCTTACCTTCCAATAATAACATGTACGCAGTAGATAACCAGTTATAGATTTTCCCAAATGGACTCACATTCATCATACTATGCTGCAGTGGAGTAAAACCACATCTATCCTTTATTTTTGTGAACAAGGTACCTACCCTTAGAAATCCTTCTCTATAAGTACCCCCTTTGAGTTGCAGGTTTGGGTTTAGGTTTAACTGCATAAATAAAAGAACAAAAAAATTGCATTTTACTAAGTTAGAACCACTATTTTGACTGCATAACCTCCTATGCCTCTTATTCAGGCATCTGCATAAACTGTTATGCACATTTTTTACCATGCATAACCTATAATGCGCTACTTCTTAAATGTATTTTGCAGATTTTTTACCATGCATAACTTATGATGCACTACTTCTTAAAATGTAAGCAGACAGGTAAATGAGATATTATGCACACCCAGTTGTCTGCATAACCTATTATGCATTTTTTTAAGAAGCATTATGTGTTTTACAAGCTGTTAACTGCAAAACAAGAAGGTAAATGATTAAGAGAAGTTTATTAACTGATGCATAACAGGAATTCAACATACCTTGTTTATAGATGACACATTGCTGAGAAGGTTCTTCACTTCTTCTTCACTTTTGGATCTTTGATGTGATCTCAATAATGTTGTAGAAGGTGGTATTAAGGTTGTCATTCACTCGGACTTGATGAGATTGATTTTAAGAATTAATAAGCTAAAATAAAAGAAAAAGAAAAATATACAAAATATACAAAATATGTCACAGGATGAAGAGATGTGCTGGGACTCGGGATTCGGCCAAACTCATAATAAAAGGTTCAAATATTAATTCTTTTAAAAATTATCGCTCAACAAATAAAAACATGGACTCTTATTCTTGGCAAGGTAGATTCTCAAAATATCAATTGTAAATCCTAAGCATGGGACATCAAAACAATTAAGCAAGCATGACCCATCAAATGAAATGACAACTAATTAATCAAAATCATAATTCAATTTTAATTAGTGCAAAAGTCATAAAAAGAATTAATTAAAATTACCCACGTATAATATTCGGCTTCCTCCGTCATCCCAGAGATGGGATCTAGCCCCGCATGATGAAAACACACTCAAAGTATTTATTCATTGCTCAAATGGTGTTCACAAATGATGAAAAGGGAGGAAAAATAATTAAAACCAGGTTTTGTAACACTTATAATTGTTACAAAACAACTGTTACAGGAACGATACAAAGGAAGTGTCACAGATATTGTAGCATATACGACTGTTGCATGTGGGTCTTAAGTTCTTCGTTTTCTTCCCATGCAGCATCAGAAAAGTTTTCTCTGCAACTCGATTCTCGCCTCTGTTGATGCTCTGTACTTCTCCCAATTCTCTCCCAAACTCTCCATCCCCCTAAAATGATTCCCTTAAAGCCTTTATATAGTCACGGAACCAAGAATATCTTCGTAATAACTCTCAAATCTTCTCGCTGTCAAACCATAAACTCGGGAATATTTTCTTCCCTGATTTATTTTCCCATGCGCCTGATTGATGTTAACACACTCCAAACACGCAGAAAACTCTTCTAAGACTGATTCCAACTCGTCGAAGGCATATATGTCAACGTAACTTCCAGAAGCACAACTCAGAGAATCCCGTGACTTCTCACAACAACTATGCTTTCCTTAATTGCACGTATTCATCTCATTTTGTCGAAACTAAGCCCATTACCAAGCCTGTCTTGGTCAAACAGGTAGGTACCAACTGATTCCCGTGAAACTCTCTAACTGAATCTCGTGAAATATCAAAGCAGGTGGAAGATATACTTTCCCGCTAAAAACCAATATTTGAACGATGAAGAAGGGATGCCCTGTTTTTGCTTCCACACGGTTTTCCATCCAAATCCATCTGATTCTGAAGACTATACCACTCTTGTTAGTCTGATTCAAGTCATCCCTAACAGTTTCAGCCATTGAATCTCCTTGAAACACACCCATATCACGAACCCTAATTCTTCCCTGTGAAACCAAGTTTTCCCGCCAAAAGTTTATATTCAAATGGGGAAGATGGGTGCTAAAGATTAATTTGAGTTATACATAGACGTGGGTGCCCCTTATCCAAACTTGGAGTCCGCTTAGCAAATGTCCTCCGGGGGTGCTCCGAGTAATTTTTTGAGCCGAATTTTCCAAAAATGTTTATTTCCCAAAAATACCTACAAACACATAAAACACCAAAATAAGTACAAAATTGAGTACCAACAATACAGAAAATTGAGGACATCTTAGACACAAAAATGTGTCTATCAAATACCTCCCCAACTTATTATTTGCTAGTCCTCGAGCAAAACTAATCTAGAAAATAAAATTCTAACTCACTAGGTGGCCCCAGTGACCGAGTTAATCCCGGGAGGGTTTACCAGAGGTGTACCCACAAAACCATTACTCCAAACCCTAGCTACGCAGAACCTTGGAAGGCACTAAAGAATCTCATTGGTTGGCATATAATCATTGACTATAGGAGGAAGTACCCTGATGCGAAATTCCAATTGTTGTACACGAGTTTGCACTCAAGCATACTAAAATTCATATAAAGTGACAAAGCTCTACTCAGATAGTTTCTGGACATCATAAACCGGAGTCAACCAATCACATGGATAGATTAAAAAGATGGATGTATAGAAAAACATGGATGATGTTGACTAAGGTGAACCTATCCTAATGGACTGAGATACTGGTCTAGACTAATATCAACACACTGTCATATATAAGGGAACCAGTGGTCGATAATCGTAACTCTAGGCCAACTCATCTGGCATATACAAGGGAACCAGTGGTCGACTTTATTGAATTTATTCCGATTGGTCTAATGGTCTGGTCTCAACTTTTTTTTTTTTTGTATCTCAGTCACTCTATTTCACCCTAGCCATGGTAAAAAGAAAATAAAAGAAGTGATCGGGATTCTTTCGATGTTTCCATCACGAGGATATGCCGAAACTACCATGTTTTATTTTTTTTCTAACACGTGAGCTCTATGCTTTTATAAATAGACTCTTCTAAATGTTTCCATCTAATCAGATTGGTTCATCAACTCCTACAACCAAAATATTTCCATCCACTTAGATTAGTTAGTGCCAACCTTAATAAGCATAAATTTCTAGTCTTTGGAGTTTATTTATTGCAACTAAAAAGTTTCTCCCATACCCCCAAACTTAAATCTAACATTGTCCTCAATGTTCTAAAGATAAAATTAAAAGCATAAACAAGGAGAAACTGTTACCACTTGAAGTAAAAGAGTTAAGGAAAGATATTACCGTGTTGCAAGAGCATGGGTTACCTCCCAAGAAGTGCTAAGTTTAAAGTCTTCAGCCATACTAAGAAAGGATTAGTCACCTCATAGAATCGTAAAGTAATAGCCGGAAAATCTATGGGTCATCAAAACCAAATAGAGCTATCACAAATAAAAGGGATATGTAACCTGCCAAGAAAATGAACAAATAAAGCGCATCCTTGTCTAGTTTCCTATTTAAGAAAACTACATCTAGCTGTGGTTCAGGTTCAGGCTCTATGAAAGGGTCTGAATAAATTTCTTTGGGTTGCACTTCCTCATAGCTAAGATCCGATTCAGGTATTAGAGTCTGGAAAAACTCAAGTAAAAACTTAGAAGCACATAATAATAACCTGAATAATTGAGGATCCTCTAAGTAAATAAAATTTGACTCACACAGCTGACCACAATGAAAGAGGTGGTCAATTTTAATCAAATGTGTCGATTTTATTCTCCTAAAGTACTTAGGCTTAGTCTCAAAACTTAATAACTGACACATTTCAAACTCATACGTTCCCACATTTGGAAAAAAAATATTTGGTGGGAAAACAAAGTCAATCTGGGTTTGATAGCCTGGGTAAACCACATCAACCATAGGATGGGTTTCTAACAACTGAACTTCTTTATGGGCATCACTAGGTTCGGGAGAGCTAGTATGAAGGTAATCTGGCACAATGGTTGAGGAACATATATTAAGTCCCACGTGAGGGATCTCTATAAGAGCTGAAGGCAAGGCACGTGGAGAATGATAATCACCCCAAACTTAGAATTTTGGGTGTCTCTAGATAGACTAGCTACAATTTTCCTAATTTCTAGCTCATCAGAATCCTGAAAATGGTCAATTGCTTCTTGTAGGTTATACTCAGGTGATACATCCTCACTCACATTTAAAAGCTCTACGAGTTCATCTTCTTCATCTAAGACTATAGTTTTTAAATCATTGGACTCTAAAACAATATTCTCAAAATAAACTTTTTCCTCTAAACCATCATCACAATCATATAAAAGATTATCAGAGAAAGTTTCTAGTAAAGGCTCATTAACTAAGGTGTTCATCATAGTTACTTCCTCCGATTCACTGATAGGCACATTAAATAATGGATAATCTAACACACCGCAGGCTAAAGGATCATGAACTACATCGTCTAAAACGGTGGTATCTCTAGTCAAACCCACATCCTTTTGAATAGGTGAATAATCATTAAAATTATCGGGATTTGGACCAGAAATAATACTATCATTATGAAGCTCAACTGGAATAACCATTTCCTGATCACTATGCCTACATATGTAAGATTCTTCATTAACACTATCCTCATAATAATATGAAAATGGTTGAACCTCATCTAAAATAGTGTCTCTAATTCTATCCTCGTCATCTTGATTAGGTAAATAGTAACTATCCTCATTTTCAAGGGTGAAACTGGGAACACTGTGTTGGAAATTCAGATTATTTTGAGCAATTCTTTCGTTCGTCTCAGCTATCCGCTTGAGGGTATCTTCTAAAGAAGGTTCACTCATTATTGTAGTTCTTTCGTCCATAACTATACCATTCATCTCAGCTAACTTACGTGTCGACTCAGTTAACTTCCTGAGGGACTCTTCTAAAGAAGGGGTAGGAATAGAAGGATCATAAAAAGGACTACTTTTCAATAGTTTGATTGTATCCTCTAGAGACGAAGAACTAGTATTATAATCTTCTTGATCGTAAGACTGATGCATGTGTGGATAGTAATTGGGCTCACCATGGTATGACCTATAACCTTCAAAAGGTTGGCATTCCCAACCACTATTAACACTATGGTCATAAAAAAAGTGATGTCCATATTGTTCAGTTGGATATTCATATTCATTGTGATGGCTATTATAATACCAGTTTGACATCCTAACTTCAAGGGAATTCTACACAAGCACAAACAAGGCTGACTCGACCACAACAAGCCTATTTTATCTAGCAAACAAAAAGCATGATGTCTCAACTTAGATTGTTTCGAGAACAGCTTATAATCCTTCGAAAGGGAATTTGTTACAATCTGAGCATACCCCTCTGGAATCAATCCGAGTTTAAGTAAGTTGAATAGAGACGAGGGAAGCTGCGTGGATATTTGATACCCAAGGCCTCACCGCATTACAAGGCGGCGCAGTCACGCATTCAACTCATAGAAACCATCATGAACTTCGAAGTATGCTTAAAAGAGTAACCAATATTTTTCGAATGACTTTCCTATTAAGCTCGTTACCCTATCGGTCTCGTTCTAGTCAGTATTTTAAGCTTAGGTTTGCGTTTGGTATCGTTTTCCTAAGGCAGGCAATAATAGAACGGTGATGAAATCTGAACCCTTATCTTGTATGGCTAGTCCTTACCCTTTATTAGGAAATTAAAGCAGCCGTTTTCAATACCTCAACATATATGCATACAAAATCATCCAGTAAACCCGCTGACAGGGGATTCGCGGGTGTTTAGAATTCTTACCTCCCGCTCCAGACGGGGGATGAACCGTTGAAGTCGACTCGGGCCATTGAGTCCTATGTCAGTGTACGAACCCGAGGGGCCGAGACAGTATCGTAACTGTTGTCCTTCCCTGTGCAGTTTATATTCAAAATAACCATTCCGTAGGGTTTTAAAAAATAATGTCCAAAAGAATGTCCCAAAAATAAAGTCCAAAAAAGCCCAAAAATAAAAAGAAAAATTACAAAAATAAAATCCTATTTACAGTCTCTAAATATAAAATAAAATAATTATTTACAAAATCTTCTTCTTTACTCCATTTGGATTCATCTTTTCTTCCTTTTCGGGATTTTCCTTTCTTTTCAGCACTTTCTCTTTTTCTTTAGCTTAGCTCCGAATCTGAAAGCAAACAGAAATACCAAAACCCATAAAATATATATATATATACACAAGTCCGCATCGGCGGCGCCAAAATTGATGTAATTTTAGATAGTGGTAAGTAAAGTTGTCGTTCACTCGGACTTGATGAGACTGATTTTAAGAATTAACAAACTAAAATAAAAGAAAAATATAAAATATATACAAAATATGTCACAGGATGAAGAGATGTTCAAATATTAATTCTTTTAACAATTATCGCTCAACAAATAAAAACATGGACTCTTATTTTTGGCAAGGTAGATTCTCAAAATATCAATTGTAAATCCTAAGCATGGGACATCAAAACAATTAAGCAAGCATGACCCATCAAATGAAATGAAAACTAATTAATCAAAATCATAATTCAATTTTAATTAGTTCAAAAGTCATAAAAAGAATTAATTAAAATTACCCACGTATAACATTCGGCTTCCTCCGTCGTCCCAAAGATGGGATCTAGCCCCGCATGATGAAAACACACTCAAAATATTTATTCATTGCTCAAATGGTGTTCACAAATGATGAAAAGGGAGGAAAAATAATTAAAACTGGGTTTTGTAACACTTATAATTGTTACAAAATAGATGTTACATGAACGATACAAAGGAAATGTCACAGATACTGTAGCATATACGACTGTTGCATGTGGGTCTTAAGTTCTTCGTGTTCTTCCCATGCATCAGCAGAAAAGTTTTCTCTGCAACTCGATTCTCGCCTCTGTTGATGCTATGTACTTCTCCCAATTCTCTCCCAAACTCTCCATCCCCCTAAAATGATTCCCTTAAAGCAGTTATATAGTCACGGAACCAAGAATATCTTCGTAATAACTCTCAAATCTTCTCGCTGTCAAACCATAAACTCGGGAATATTTTCTTCCCTGATTTATTTTCCCATGCGCCTGATTGATGTTAACACACTCCAAACACGCAGAAAACTCTTCTAAGACTGATTCCAACTCGTCGAAGGCATATATGTCAACGTAACTTCCAGAAGCACAACTCAGAGAATCCCGTGACTTCTCACAACAACTATGCTTTCCTTAATTGCACGTATTCATCTCATTTTGTCGAAACTAAGCCCATTACCAAGCCTGTCTTGGTCAAACAGGTAGGTACCAACTGATTCCCGTGAAACTCTCTAACTGAATCTCGTGAAATATCAAAGCAGGTGGAAGATATACTTTCCCGCTAAAAACCAATATTTGAACGATGAAGAAGGGCTGCCCTGTTTTTGCTCCCACACGGTTTTCCATCCAAATCCATCTGATTCTGAAGACTATACCACTCATGTTAGTCTGATTCAAGTCATCCCTAACAGTTTCAGCCATTGAATCTCCTTGAAACACACCCATATCATGAACCCTAATTATGCCCTGTGAAACCAAGTTTTCCCGCCAAAAGTTTATATTCAAATGGGGAAGATGGGTGCTAAAGATTGATTTGGGATATACATAGCCGTGGGTGCCCCTTATCCAAACTTGGAGCCCGCTTAGCAAATGTCCTTCGGGGGTGCTCCGAGTAATTTTTCGAGCCAAATTTTCCAAAAATGTTTATTTCCCAAAAATACCTACAAACACATAAAACACCAAAATAAGTACAAAATCGAGTACCAAAAATACAGAAAATTGAGGACATCTTAGACACAAAAATGTGTCTATCAATCTTTCAATTTGCTTTTCCTTCTTCTTCCTTTTCAGGTCTTCTGATTGTTTGGGTTCATATCTTTTTCTTTTCTTCTGATTATCAACAGCTTGCTTGACTGAAACAGACCAAATCAACATTGAAACAAATCAATCACACCAAAGAAATAATATATCACACAAAAAGGAAATCACAAGCAAATCTTACCAGCTTCCTTTGGTGTAGCTTTCTCTATATCATATGTATCATCCTCATTTTATGTATCATCATCCAAAACTTCCTTTGGTGTAGCTTTCTCTGCTTTCTTTTTTCCCTTAGTAGCTTTAGCTTTCTCTGCAATTAATTGCTCCTCAGCTTGCCGATCAGAATCTAATAGCAAACAAGAACAAAATCATGCATAACAGAAAAGATCAAGGAATGTTCAGAAACATGAAAGATGTAGGCAAGTTAAGTTCTCACCAGCCTTTTTAGTCTTTGTTTTCTTTTCTGCTTCAGGCTTAGGTGAACTAGGTGATACCTGATCTTTCAATCTTTGCGACTTCCTTGATGGGGGGGGGGGTTGCTTCAAGATCTTTTTGACACACAAATAAATGAGTTATTCATATCAGGTTATGCAGTAACTTTGGTAAGCATAACCTGTCATGCATCTGCATAACAATTCATGCACATTTATTTTTTTCTGCATTAAATGTTTTTTTTTTTTTTTTGCATAACATGTGATTTTTTGTTGCGTAACATGTTATGCAAACATGAATCACAGACACATAACCTGATAGGAATGTAAATGCATACCAGATACTTTCTTTTTCTTCTTGGAAGCGTCGTGCTCTACGTTGGTTCTCGTCTCCTTTTTATGCTGGTCACCATCAGTTTCCCCTTTTCCCTCTTCTAGGTTATCATCATTAGCAGGTAAAAATGTTGTTAACAACTGAAGTAGATTCAAATGAAAAAGTAAAACTTAAAAATGGGTAAGTTTGATAGGGTGTTATGCAGTGTTTTTTGGTAAGCATAACCTATGATGCATCTGCATAACAAGTTATGCAGATTTATTTTATCTGCATAACTTGTTATTTTTGGCAGATTTTGTTATGCAAACATGAATCACACATGAACTAGTGAAGACGCATACCAGAGACTTCCCTTCTCTTCAAAGCATCGTGTTTTGTCTTCATTTTCATGTCCTTCAGTGGTTGGTCACTATCACTTTCTCCTTTTTCATCTTCAACATAAACAAGTAAAAATGATGTTAAAATCGAAGATTGGGTAAGTTATAAAGCAAAAGAAATTATGGGCAAACATATTCAGGATGAAAATCTCACCAGAAACATTTTTCTTCTTAGATTTCTTATTTTTTTTCGGATTACCGGCTTCTGTTTCATCATCGGCAGTTACTACAACAAAACTTAAAATAAAATAAAATAAAAAACAAAACAAAATTGGAAAAAACAAAATCAAACACTAACATATGAAGTTAATGATAAATCTCACCATTTTTTTTTCTGTTTCTTCGACTTGATTCTTTCTTCTTCGTATTTTAGGTCATCAACATCAAGAACAAAGTTAAAATCGAAAAATAAATAAATCAAATCTACTGAATGCATGCATGCATGCATGCAAGAATACCATCGATTAAACTAGTTTTAATACCTGATTTCTTCTCTTTTGACTTCTTAAGACACGTTTTTGTTGGCGTTTCATCCATTTTTGATGAACTTAATTCTAGGGTTTGTAAACTATAAGTAGTTTCTAGGGTTTTTTTGAGTTTGAAATTGATTTCTAAGGTTTAATCAACTTCAATCATCGATTTAAATGATCGATTTCTTTGAATGATGGAGAGAAAAAATTCTTTGCAGATCCATTACGGAGTTAATAGAGGAGGAGAAAAAGAAACTGGTGAAGAAGAAATAAAAGCAACGGGTGAAAACGAAATAAATGTTGTGACTGTTTCAGGGAGTTGATGAAATTGCCTGAAACCATTCAGGGGTAATAGAGTAACTCTGCGCTTTTTAAATATTTTTAAACAATTATGGGTGCGACTGGACCCAAAAATAATTGTGGGCCTGAAGGAAAAAGAAAATCTGGGCCTACGCCTAATTTTCTCTATAAGGATATTTATGAAGCCCATAAAAAAGAGGAACAATTATATAATTACCCACAAAAAAAAAAAAACTATTATGTGTAGAACATTCTGGTGGCTGACCCACCGTTTGAACATGGACAACAAAATGATAGGAGACAAGCTTTATCTCACTTGATAAGGATTATATTACACAAAACATGGACACGTAATTCTTTATCTCATTTGATAAGGATTATATTACTTTATGTGTTGTCCCATGGGTAATTATGTTGCCTTTGCAAGCTATAAATAGCTTTGGTATGTTCGAGTTCATTTGTAAGAAGAAACGAAAATTGTTTCTTTGCTTTCATTTTTCCATTCTCACATTAATTAACCATTAGTGTTGTACTATGAACTATCATCACAATAGTTAGTGGAATTGTTAATCATTCAGTAATATCATTACATAATACGTTATCAGCACGAATTGCTCCGTGGTGATCGGCGTTGGGCTGACGATATGGAAAAGGGATAATTCTCTTCAACCTTTGCATATTTAATTTAACTATTTCTAAGTAGTTTTATGCATACAATTTTTATTATGTCTAACTTTGTTTTCCTATTTTGATTAGGACTTGTTAAAAAGAGAATTAGACATATTACTGTATTTGTATGTGCTATTTGGAGCACTTGAAATACACGGTATATGAAGAGATATCCAAAATAAGTAAGTATTGGCAACGACTCATATTTATGATGCTATTCGATTTTCCGAATTTAGCCAAATATTTGATTTTTGCAGCGTTTTATTATTTTCCTCCTTAGGCAACCAACGGAAGGTTTTTCCGCGTCCTTTTTGATAGCGTAGAGAATAAAATTACCTTTGTTGGTACACCAATGATTTTTGTGGTTTTAATGGTTTTAATATTGACAGCGCAAGGAATTATTGCATCCTTGTGGATAGCAAAATTTTAATATTCCTTTGCTATAATAATCTCCAGAATTTAAAGTCGTTCCGCTTAAGGTCGGAATGCCATGAAAAATAGACACTGGGTTAACATGGTTATCCAGTCTCTATCAGTGGTCATGGAATGAGCTACACTTGATATCGAGACAATTTATTTTAAGAAATAAATAATGTGTTCATATTTCAACTTTGATAAATTAATATTTCGTCGAGCCTAATGGACGAAATTGGAGATTTGTCAGTATTATTTCACCATTGATATTTGTGGAAAATAGTTTGTCTTGATTTTAGAGAAGATATATGCACCGTATATAATATAGTGGTGAGCAATAATGAGAGCTGCATATTTTGCGCCATTATGTGTTCCCTCTAGATTTACGGCATGCATTATATGCGCCCATTATATGCATCGGCGAGCTTTAAAGAGCTAGTGCTTAATTTTCACTTTGTATATGTTGTGTCAACAAAACCGAGTGCTGCAAATGTTAAATGCGCCTCGTAGATATACAAAAGTCGAGCGATAATGCGTGTTGCATTTTTATAAATGATATTTAGAGTTAATATCATGTCTTCTCGTCGCCTGAGCTATTACCTAAAATCCTGAATTTGGAGAATTAAATTTGCAACAGTACCTATGCAAATAAGTTTAAAATCCTTGGCAAAGAAGGAACATACAATTGTGGTAGGCATATTTTTGAATATGGGAACCACAATAGTTCTCGGTTTTAAGAACCTGATGAGCACCGTACCACCAGAAGTGGAAAGATACGGGACGGTAGCATAATGTTTGGTTTAAATAAGCCGTCTTTGATCCTGGAAAAGCTCTGCTATCGTTGTGACATAAAAGAAACGAAACGTGCATTTGAAATGTTGTTTATTGTTGTTGATCTCTATCGGTCGTCTTGGCAGGACTAGAACTGATATTGAGATAGTGTCTATAATCACAAAATTCGTTTACAGTTTACTGTTAATTTTACATGGAAATGTAAATTATTTAATTTGTTCCAGCTGGACAGTAAACGAGAGAGGAAACCTGATCAGTCACCTCTCCTGGGCTGCATGTTATTGTTATTTTCTGCACCCAGTTGCTCCCTTAATAGGTAGACTAATGCGGAACTGGATGTTCTGTTGATGAGACATTCCCGCCTAAGGATCAGGGGGAGAATCGTCGACGATATTGGTTAATTCCAATTGTGTCTCATCTAAATTCTCACACCGAGAAATACCTGAGGTATTGGAGATTACTCTATTGCTAGATTTAGAAAGAGTACGCTTGCTTGATTCGGCATAAATTAAAATCCTTGCAAGGCATGCCATGGAATCTCAATGTTTGTTTCATCTAAAAATATGCTTAGAAGCATAGACGAAAACCTCTTGTACGAGGTATGCCAATCTAGTCAGATAACGTCCATATTCTCTTTGAGTAATGGGTTGATATCTCTCCTGACGAGGAGCACATCCATTAAACATTGCGTTGATATCTCATGGCGAGGAATATCCGCATATTGAAACTTGGTACCAATGGATTATGATATCCTCATACTCTGGAGAATGATGTAAGATCGTTTATTAACTGATTAATAACTTGGTTGTCGATAATGTTCAGAGTAGCTACTGAAATCGTTGTGGATAGATATCCCCTTTGCAAAGGAATTATCGACAAAGTTCATATGATTGGAAAATATGGATCTTAGTCCATATTGAGTTGTTCTCTCACTTGTATTTGTTTTTAGGACCTCAGTCCTAGCATCCACGAACTTTAGTTCGAAATTTGATGCTTATAAGAAAGTGTAATGAGAGAATTAAGGTCGCTTGTTATATAGCGATAACCTTGACAACGAGTTTCCACAGACACTAACCAGGTTCATGGGAGTATGGTATGGTAGTCCTGCATGACTCGACATATCACCTGGATGGTAACCGTGTATCTATATTCATATAGATTTTAAAAGAAACTCTTGTTTGTCAATCGTTGATATTGTATCATCCTAGTGATGCTTTGAGCATTGATGGTTTGATGTACTTTTGCATTTTGAACTTATTACTTATGAAACCATTGTCATATTTTTTGTTTGAGACATGCTATATTCCACTGCTGTTACTATTATACTACAAGATTTGCAAAATTGATGAGAAAGTCTTCCCGCCGTTAGGGGGAGGAAAGGCTATCGCTTGAAAAACGGCGTGAAGTATCCTGGTTTGTACAAAGATAAACCAGGATGTATCTCATCTTGATGTTTTCAGCAATGAAAGACATGAAGAAGATTTGATATCTTCAGGAATTGCAAATCAAGTTTTTCCATGAGAAGCTGTGTATGTAGTAGTAGTAAGTGTGTCGCTTAAAACACACCTTGAGCGTGGATGACTAGTTGATTTAAAATATTCTGCACCTCCTAAGAGGAAGATCCAGTCATAATCATTGAAAGATAGTACTATCAAAGAGACTATTAGTGGAAGATCTAATTTCTCTGAATATAGTTCTCTTAAGAGAATGTCTCTGCAAAGGCTGTGGAACCTCAAAATGAGAGGATTTCCTTAAGGCATGCATGAAATAGAGAAATTTGTGATAGTAATCCAATGATTGTTGATGATATCGTCAAAGTATCTACTGATACTATCATAGATGATGTTGGTGTTGAACCACTCTCTATAAGAATGTCATCAAAGGAATGATTGGTTAAACGGGAAATGAGAGATTCATGCAGAATAATAATTTCTCATAAAATGCATGGTTTGGTACTGCAACCAGAACACCCGATAATGTGAGCTACTCTTGGCCACAGACAGGTGTTTGCAGTTTTGACATCCGATAATGTAACCCCTAGTGGCTACAGGTGGGTGTATGTGCATGGTGAGAAAAATAAAGTCAACTAATGGCACAAAGTCTTTTACAGGAACCTGAGATGTATTTCTTTGTAACATATTCCCTATTATGGATGCAACTACCTCTTTGGTATTTGTCTGGAAGTCATTTAAGGACTTGACATGCATCTAGTGGGCGTGGTCACTGCAAATCTGTATGAAAGACATGATACAGATAACCGCAGACAAATTCCTGAAGGTTTTCACCTATCAGTAGAATTACCATGTCATATGCATTTACCCTATAAAGACGAACATGGTCAATCGTCTAAGTAAGTGCTTATTATACAGGGATATGTGGACCATCTTATGTGCTCATATATTGTGCATTTACTAGATTTTATTCTTACAACATCTACCTTATTGGAACTTCTGATCTCCAAAGCACAAAAATGCTTAAAGCAGGAGTTCGAGATGAAACTCTCGGTAAAACAAGGTCTCAATTTGTTGGTTGAGCATTGTAAATGGAAGTCCATTAATTTCGTCAACCTTAAGGGTTTAAATGGACAAGCTGACATGTTTTCAGTCATTCGATCTCTTACAAGATTGATCGATTTTCATCTCAACAATAGAGATGTATCACTCTGTGGTTTGTATTACACAAAGATGTGTAAATGGTATATTAGCTGAAATATGCTATAAATACCTGATATTGGGTTTGTAAGCCTGGTTCTGCCCAGCACCAATATCGATACATTGGTCCGAAGAAAACTCTTTCATATTCGTGGTACCATTAAGCTGGATCTTTTGCATAAAAGATCGCTAAATTTCTCCCACAGAGAAAAACTAATCAGACTGTTTAAGTTTTGATTTTGGCAGGTTTGTTAAAACAACTAAATATTTTCCTAGCTATAGGTCTGGTGATACTCGGTTATCCTCCGATCGATTATGATTGTTCAGACAAAGCTAGTGGAGAATATATAAATGCTGGCACAACCAGATGATCATTAAGAAATTGTACAGAGGAAAATCAAACTGATTTTCTCGACTAAGGAAAGTTGGAGATGCTGAAGACTTTAAAGGGTGGTTCGGAACTCTAAGCAAGATTATCTCTAGGGCATAATGATCAACCGAGAAGGCTTCTCATCAGAGGGACTAAATCCATGGAAGACTATGGATATAAGCATATTGGACATTACGTCGTGTACTCTTTTTCCTTCGTCAAGGTTTTGTCCCACTGGGTTTTCCTTGTCAAGGTTTTAATGAGGCATGCGAGTCCATTACTATCCGCGGTTCGTCATGTTGTACTCTTTTTCCTTCGTCTTGGTTTTTGTCCCACTGGGTTTTTCCAGGCAAGGTTTTAACGAGGCAACATCTGCGGGTTTATCATAGTTCTGAGAACTCATATTTTCCTACGTTCAGGTTTTTACCACCGATGGTTTTTCCTGAAAAGTTCTATACGAAGACAGACAAGCTACATCGACATTATTGTTATGAACTTCCGGCATTCAGGTTTTGTCCTAAATGGTTTTCCTGGCGTAGTTTTAACAACGGGAGAAATTTCGTAACAACCAACACTACCTAAAAGATTCCAACGATTCGCCGCATTGAATGTTGCAAGCAAAATTTTACCGAGGTAACATTTTGAACGGTGGATCATCCAAGGGGGAGTATTATGTGTAGAACGTTCTGGTGGCTGACCCACCGTTTGAACATGGACAGCAAAATGATAGGAGACAAGCTTTATCTCACTTGATAAGGATTATATTACACAAAACATGGACACGTAATTCTTTATCTCATTTGATAAGGATTATATTACTTTATGTGTTGTCCCATGGGTAATTATGTTGCCTTTGCAAGCTATAAATAGCTTTGGTATGTTCGAGTTCATTTGTAAGAAGAAACGAAAATTGTTTCTTTGCTTTCATTTTTCCATTCTCACATTAATTAACCATTAGTGTTGTACTATTGTTTCTTTGCTTTCATTTTTCCATTCTCACATTAATTAACCATTAGTGATGTACTATGAACTATCGTCACAATAGTTAGTGGAATTGTTAATCATTCAGTAATATCATTACATAATAAAAACAACTTTTTACTGGAGGCCTATCTTCAATTTTGGGCCTCTTCAATTTTGCAATAACGGATCACTTCAAGGCTATGACCCATGACTACAGAGAGGTTTAACCCCAAAAAAAATTATCCAGAACAAAAGAATCCCTTAAAACCAATATTACTAATATACGCTCATCACCACTTAAGATCAACGTCGGAACAAGATTGTTCACTAAAAAATAATCGACCTAGTAGGCTCTACTTGTATACCATATATAATTCTCAAAATCTAAAGTGAGTTGCATCAAAAGAAAAATGAAATTATCTAACAATAAATTCATCTGTTAATGTGTAAACATTCAATCAAATGTCTGCAGACATCTGCAATCCATTTAGTCTTTCCAAAATCATTGTAAGGGATTATGGAATTGGAGATAAGTCATCGAGAATTCATGAAAAAGAAAGGCTAAGACAAACAAAGAAGAAAGTCAAGAGAGAAACTATTGCTCCCTAATAGTATGCATCCCAAAAGGTAAAAACAATTTCTAAGAACAGATTCGAGAACCCACCTTTAATATCCAAAACTGAATCCAAGATGCTTTGCAAAATCTCTGCTGATTTAATGTGCACAGGGTCGGACATGAACTTGATATCTTCTTCTACAAAACACTTACAAAATGACCTGTTTGCCTGACTTGGTTTCAACAAATCAGTCAATCTTCACCGATGAATAAATGAGCCTTGTGAACCAGAAACATGCGTAGAAACCGATTGTTCCAGTTAAGACGAAGAATGCGTAGGATACAATGGTCATGTAGCCGAAATACAATACTCCGGAGACAGGCTTTGTGATTTCAAGTTTTGTGAAGAAGTAGAATGTGGCATAAAGGAAGAGGTATAGAGCGGAGGAACCAGAAGTTAAGTATGATCTCCACCACCAAAGATAATCTTCACTGCAAAGCTGAAAGTAGCAAAGCACAATTGTGATCTCGGCGCAAGTTACCACAAGGATAATAAAAACGATGAAGAGGAATCCGAAGATGTAATAGAATTGGTTCAACCAGATTGAGGTCAGGATGAAGAAGAGTTCAATAAAGACAGCTCCAAATGGAAGGATTCCTCCAATTAAGACTGAGAAGGTGGGGTTCATGTACCAGGCCTGCTCTGGGATCTGCCTTGGGATTTTGTTTGTCTTGACAGGGTCCTCTATTGCTGGCTTCTTGAAACCGATGTAACTACCCACGAAGACAAGCGGAACTGAAATTCCAAACCACAGGAAGACGAGAGCAAACATGGTGCCAAATGGGACAGCACCAGAGGATTTCTCACCCCAGATCAAAGCATTCAAGACGAAGAAAATGGCAAATACAATAGCTGGAAACATGAAAGCAGTTTTGAGTGTGAGTTTCTTCCATTCAGCTCCCTTAAACATCTTGTAAAGACGAGCCGCGGCATAACCAGCGAACAGACCCATGAAAACCCATAGTAGAAGCATAGCAGTCATTAGCCCACCACGGTTTGAGGGGGAGAGAAAACCTAATACTGCAAACATCATAGTGATAAGTATCATTCCAAAAAACTGCACACCAGTCCCGACGTAGACGCAAAGCAGGTCCGAGTTTGTTGGTGGCCTAAAGACATCCCCATGGACCAGTTTCCACCCGGTCTCTTCTTGGGCTTCTTCTTGGGTTTCAAGCTGGTTGTATTTGGAGATGTCACGGTACAGAGTTCGTAGCATGATCATAGCTACCATACCGGAGAGAAATAGAACAATCATGAGAGAGTTGACAATAGAAAACCAGTGAATTTGGTCATCAGCCATAAGAAGATATGTATCCCATCGAGAAGCCCACTTGATATCGCTTTCCTGAAATTAGCAAAAAAAAAAAAAACACAAATCAACCAATAAAACACAGATGACCTGATGCTTAGAATTAAAAGGTCTTTCGAAAATTATGAGGCACAGGAGTTTCACCTGGAACTCGACGTCATACGTAAAAATGATCTCCTTATTTTCTTCTACCTCTTGTGGAGAATCTGAACTACTAACTGTTCGTTTTGCATGAGGGTCACAAGTTGTCAAACGTGTTTTCTCATTCCATTCACCTTCATATTCATGCTTCACACTGGATCATTAAATACAAATCAGATATTTAAAACAGGCAAAAACCATAACAGCATAAAACTTTGCATCATAGAAGAACAGCTATGATCTCATATGGAAGAGCATTAGAGACTAACCTGAATGGTTTCACCTCAAACCCAACAATTCTTGAAAGATCTGTTGCTGGATCCTTGTGATACTTGACAGTAAATTGCAAGTGGTTATGAATAAAATGCTTTTCATCCTTGCTCTGCAATATAAAATATAACAGAATTAAAAAACATAATTGTAGCACACATATAAGTCATGCGCTGGTAATAAGTTGAGATAATTACTCCGGAATATTTTCCCTTAAGACCAACGAGGTACCCATGTTGGTACATAATTGCAGACTCCTGGTCTAGTCTTCTTGTTGGAACAACCAAGGGAAGATTATCCAGGATCCTATAGAATGCAAAGTATAATATTTAGCATATGCTGAAATAAACTTCACAAGAGGAGAATCAAGTGAGGAATCACTACGCTGAACACACAGTGACCCTTACATATTGACACGATACTCATCGCTTATCTTTTCCTTAAATTCCTTGGTAGATTTTGCATCCAGGGTTTTGCGACAGATAATATTACACATCTCTGGTACCCTCATTTTAAACTACAATAGAAACATTATAGAAACATTATTGTTAGCAACTAAAAGAAAATTATTGAACAGCGAGCAAGAAAAATTAAGCTGCAACAGAAATAAAACTTACCACATACGGGGAGTTTTCAATACGATCTCCGCGAAGAACTTCCCCAAGATTCTCTGCATTATCAACAATAGATTCTGGGCTACAATACGGAATAGAATAGTAGGAGTAGGGAAGTTGTGTTTTCGTAGAGGTCAATTTGTTCACTTTCACCTTCAGCAGATCACCCTGCAGTCAAAAAGCAGAAAAGATGAACCCAAAAACTTATAAACATGGATAAGAAACAATAAACAGCATATGCATCATGGCATTGTATCTCGACCTTTGTCAGAACTGTTCTAAGCAAATTATGGAAGCAACTGGGAATACATTCCACGTTCACCGCTACAGTATACACTCACTGACTGGGTGATATTTTTCTAGGGCTAAGAGCCTGATCTACTTGTTTCTCTACTATGGTCAAAGGTGATGGATTAGTCAGGTCTATTTGTCCTCTCTGTGAAGGTCAATGGCTTGGCACGATTGTTAATGTGATCCGCCTACAGACAAGTTATTTGAGGTTTCTTCAAAAAAGGCGGTTAATAGTACTGTTCAGTGATAATAAATACACTTTAGCACGAAAATTAACAAGCTTCATACGTTTTAGTTACTTCATCTAGACTTGATTGTCACACTCGTTACTAACTTCTTTAATTTTTATTTTTATTTACCATCTATTGGATGTACTGGTTTTGCTCCTTTTCGCATCTAAAATATTGTAGATATTCATCTATGAAGTCGCATATCAATAAAGAACCTTTGATATGCACAAGCATCAAGTCCAAGCATCTTCTAACACTTAATGGCATTTAAGTTCTATAATAGCATAGCCTCCACTGGGCACAGACTAATAACCATACCATGATTGATAATTAAGAAAAATAAGATCCAATAACCCGATCATTGCCATGAAAAAATTATCTTGCTTACTAATGGGCAACCATCTCCACAAACTTGCCACTAACAGGTATCCAGACTACTCATCACATGCAAGTTTAACTTGGTTTAGTGTCCATCTACAGGTGCCTACCACGACTTCAGTCAGTGCCAATGTCCCACCTGGTTGAGTGTTTGTCCTACACTCTCAAGTCAGCTCCAAAACAACAATAGAGGGAATTACAAAAAGCAGGTTTCTACAATGCATTTCGAAATCCAATGCATATGACATTGTCAGCTTCAAGTGATAGCTAGTGATCAGTAACAACTCAGCATTTTCTAGTCTAAGTTGAAAACTAAAATCTCAATGTACAAACTCGTGAAATCCAAATCACTCGAGAAGAACAAATTTGAACAAAATACTCAGATCTTAATAAATTCTCTACAGATTCAGAATGAGTAACTAAATAATTTTACGTAACCAAAATTAAGAACATATCGGATCCGAGTAAAGTAAGCAGATCACGTAAAAGACACCGACAAGATCTATCTAACATAAAAAAAAAATTAAATGAATTGAGAGTAACTAACCTTAGCGAAATCCTCCGGTGCAACACCAGGTAAATAAAAAGAAGATGCATGGTGAATAGACAGAAGAAGAATCACTGAGATACAGAGGTGAAACCTGAGAGATCGATGAATCTCCATTTTGAAATTCACCGACTTTTAATATACAGAAGAAGAGAGGAGGAGGAGAAGAAGATAACTAAATCTTGAATACCAGATTGAATACTTTTCTGAGATCTAACAATTTCTTTCTTTTTTGTTTTTCCTTCTACAAACTTACTCTCTCTCTCTCTCTCTCTCTCTCTGTACTCTCTGGAACAGGAGCTACACCAATTTGGCTGAAGATTTAATTGTCACGATCTCTTGGAAGGTCTCGTTCCTTGTTTTCGACACTTAAAACGATAGACTAGGTAAAATATAACCCTAGATCTGAATTCATTTACGAAACCCAAGATGGACTGGACCTAGGTTGCACGGACGCTGACACGACATGTGTCCGACAAACCAATGTGCGCGTCCTGCGCACGTCTGATCTGGACGCACTGATGACTCGGGTTTGAAGTGTTTTTTTTTTCAATTTCGTTTAAATTTCTTCTTTTATTTTTACTATCATTAACTAAATGAAGAAAGACAAACGTTGAGATCAATCATTTCTTCATTTGTTCTAATAATGCATTTTGATTGTGTCATATGTTTAATAGTGATTGATTGCTTGACCTTCGGCGTGTATAAACATACGACTTCTTCTTGTCTTTTGAAATTTATACACATGTAGCATCATTTTCTAATTTTTAGGATCGAAATAGTTGACTTTGCATCATTTTTCGCGTCCTAGTTTTTTAATAATTTTGTTGTGTCCGCGTTCAATCGTCCGCGTCTGTGCAACCCAAGACTGGACTTTTCTAAAGAACTGTTTTTTGGGCACCACCCTATTTGGTGAGGGACCATTATGTGATGAGAATATCTACCCTATAGTTATAAGGGTGTCCAAAAAGTGGAAATGACTAACCTACCTTTAACCTAATTTCATTTATAACTAACCTAATAACCACATAACGAAATCATTAACAAAACAAACTATAACAAACTCATTAAATTAAATTTTTCACAAACCCATCATTTTTACAAGGCTCATCTTCTTCTCTTCTTCTCTTCTTCCTTGTCGTCGTCGATTCAAAGAAATTTCCACAAACCCATTACTTGTGATTCGTTTTTGGTTGAAAAAATGAGTAATAATCATCAAAATGAGTTAAAAATGGAAGTTGCAGAGAGAAGTTCGGCTAAGAATTATGTGAAAACTTTGTCGAACTAGCCGAACTCAGTTTTAGTGGAGTTTTTTCTTTCAGAGAAAAGTTCGGTGACGTCGCAAAACAAATAATCCTAGCTGAACTTTTAGTTCGGTTACGTCGAAGAAAAAAAATTCCTATCCGAACTTTTAGTTCGGTTACGTTGCATATTTTTTTCCTAGCAACCGAACTTTTCTCTGAAAACCTATATATATTGAGTTCGGTTACGTCCAAATTTTTTTCTTAGCCGAACTTATAGTTTTTTTTTTTTAATAAGGATAAAGAGTATTACATTAACTAGTTGGAAGCCTAACAAGCTAAGCTCCAACAACATACTACTACATTAATTGAACAGGTTGCTATGCTAGCCTACCAGCGAGCCTCATGGGTAACCTAGCCAATAAAGCCGAAGCGGATGGGGGGGCTGAGATTGTGTCACAAGGGGGGCAAACTAACTCTACCTTCCATGTTAATTTCTACAATATTACGTCATTGGGGGCTCGAACTTGGGACCTCCTGCAACGCATGAAACTTTGGGGAACGGGGATGACCAACTGTGCTACGTACCCGTTTTAGTTTGGTTACGTCACAATTTTTTTACCCCGAACCGAACTTTTCTATGAAAGAAATAACTCCATTAAAGCTGAGTTCGGCTACCTGTGTTTTCAGAAATATTAGCCGAACTACACTTGCAGATGAGTTCGGCTCCATTAAATTAATTTAACTAATTTATTTCCTTGGCCGAAATCAGTTTATAAATTTTTTATTTTTTTCAAAAGTTTGGCCGATTCAAGCAACATTAACTAAATTTGAAGTATGCCTAAGTACCCAAAACCTCATTTCGAAATCAATCATCTTAAAAAAAAATCAAAAAATCAAAAAAAATCAAAACCTCTTCTTCTTCTCAAAAATTAGTTTTTCTAAAACACCCAACTAATTAATCTAACCTCACTAATCACTAATTAATTTAGTTTAATTTAATTATTTAACTAATCATTACACTAACTAATTTAACTCATGGTATTAACAAAAATACTTAGATAAGGGGTGACTTAGAATTACTTCTAATATCCACCCAAAAATGAAATCGTGGTCCTCCACGAAAATAGGGTGGTGCCCGAAAAAGGGTTTTTTCTAAATGTACATTCGTTGCAGTCGGGGTCGTCTCTTTTGAACAAGAAAGTTACAGTTTATCATTTCATCCTAGGCCCAATTAAGCAGTTTTTTGGATTAAAAACCATTAAATTTGAATTCATGGGTGTATAATACAAGCAAAATATGGCTATCTTTGAAGTAACCAAGAATTCAAATTCTCTGGTTTTAATATCCTTCATGGTTATTTCACCCAACCTTTATAAATTTTTTTATACCACTTACTAAAACACCCTTTTTAATTATCATCCTTTATCACCCAACAACGACAACCTCTTATTCTTCGTTTTTTTATTGAAAAAGCCTCTTCTTCCTCTTTAGTTTGGTAAGTGTTGGTGCAAAAATAATCACCCCAACACTCTTCGAGATATGTGTAGATGGATTAAATCTCCATCGTTGATTTGATTCCACCAAAGATTGCTGAAGAAATTATGATTGATGTAGATTGATTGATCTCCAGCTAATGATTCAAATCCACAAAAGATTGTTGATATGAATGATGTTGAATGGTGGGGGGTACCTGCAAAAAACACTCCGATGCTAAATTCAGAGAGAGTTTCACAGGTATATTGTATGGAAAATGATTAAAAAATCTGTACCTTTTGAGTTGGGATTTAGCCTCTATATATAGGCAGAAAGTAGATGTAGCTTTAGGGTTTAATAGCTATCCAAATAACTTCCTCCATCTGTATAAATCCCAAATAACAACCAGATTCATGATAAAATTTGTTATTCTCTCTAATACTTATCATAATCCTTATTTATGTTAAATAATTATTATCTTGAATAATAATTATAACCACTTAAGATAATTATCCTCTTTCTGTTAGGATTTTGCAATTATCTTAAATAATAATTATAACTACCTAAGATAATTAGCCTCTTCCTGTTAGGATCCTCCAATTATCCTAAATAATATTAATAATTATCTAAGATAACTATCCCATGGAAATCTTAACCTCTTTTTATTAGGATCTTATTACTCATGGACCTTTGGGCTTCTATAATAAGCAAAAATGAATTTCCATAACAAATTCAACAGGCTTCAATGATAAGCCAAGTGGGTTTCTATAATAAACTGAATTGGGCTTCCATATTAATCCAAGTGGGTTTCCAACCGTTTTTTGGGGACCCTTGTTTATTTGGGGGGGCCATTGTTTTTTAAGGCTAGGTACCCTACATTTATAAGGGTTGTCCTAAAATGTGGACATTACTAATTTACCTCCAAACCCTAATTAAGATTATCACTAAAACGGTTTAGATTATTATTAACCTAATATAATCTATTAACAAAAACAAAAAAAATTAGACCTACCCTACTGCCTCACTAACAAATTTTTGGTCTTCTCTTCTTCTTCTTCTTCCTTTGAACATCATCTTCATCGATTAATCGTCGATTCATAAAATTTTCATCCTCGATTAATCAATCGAGTATAAGAATGGTTCTTCGAAAGCAAACCAATAGACTCCCAGGAAAAGGTCCCCCATTAGGACATCTATCAAATCAGGCAAGTCAATTGGAGATTCACAAAGAAGTGGAACTGGAAGGTGAATTGGAGATTCATAAAGAAGTGGCCATGGGAAAGATCCGCAGGTATTTTCAACCAAACTCATTACTTTTAATTTGATTTAGATTCGTTTAATTGGATAGAAATCATCGAAATAGGGTTGTAGTGGAAGTTACAGTTAATTGTTCGGTTAGGAGGAGTTTCGGAAAACCCTCGTTTGTTAACCGAACTTCGTTAAAGGAAAACACAAAGAAAAGTTTGGTTGAATATAAATTTATAATATGTAATTGAACTTCTAGTTCGGTTGTTTCGCAAAATTGTTGAAATCCAAAAATTAACCGAACTCTTTCCATTTTACCAAATATTCCAATGCAACCGAACTTCCTTAATTTTCTCAGTATGTTGAGTTCTTAGTTAACCGAACTCTGTCAACACTGTTTGGTTGGTTCGAAAAATGTTTTAAAACTACCTAGTAACCGAACTATACACATACCAAAAAATAAAATAAAAATAACAATGCAACCGAACTGTTCTAATTTTGGCACTATGTCGAGTTCTTAGTTTGCCGAACTCAACAAAGTCTGTTGGTTGGTTCGCATAAAATTTTTAAAGTATTTGGTAACCGAACTATACCCAAACTAAAAAAAAAAAAATCGTCTTGTAACCGAACTATCATATTTTGCCCACTATATTGAGTTCTCAAATTACCGAACTTATTCCACTATGTTCGGTTAGTTCACAAAAATTTAAAACTATCTAGTAACCGAACTGTTTGCTAATTGCATACATGTTGAATTCAGTTTATTCGCAAAATAGTGACAAACCGAACTCTTCCCTAATTTCAGATAATTTGGAGTTCGGTTTGTTCGCAGAAAAGATGGACTAACCGAACTCTACCCTGGGTCACAATTTTTTTTTTAGAGTTTCCGTATTTTTTGTATTCTTTTGGTACGAACCAAACCTCACTGCGACAACCTTTATGTTCTATCTGATTTAGTCAATCATTTATCGGTTAAGCCAATATCTCTTGTTTTCTTAATTATTGGCAGAGGCAAAAAATCAAATGAACCTTCACTGGAAGAGCTGAGAACTCCCACGCCTCAAGGAAAAATACACTTAGGTATCAATAAGTGTGGAACCAAATATGTTAAGAATGGAGGTGGTTCATCCCCGGGTGTTGTCATCCAAGCTGATGTTAATAGAGACCACCGGGTGTTGTCATCCGAGATGATGTCAATAGAGATAATGTTGACAATGTAATCCAACAAGTTAATCAAGAGATTGTGGAAGATATGGGTAGTCAAGAACATAATCAAGGTGGAGAAGAGGAACCACTTGAAGAAGAAGGAGGAAATGAGTATGGAGATAAGGAAAATGGAGAGGAACAAGGAGATAACAATGATGACAGTGAAGAAGATGAAGATAACGATGAAGATAATGAAGATGACGAATCATATGGGGACTCAGATGAAGAGGAAGAGGAACAATTAGAAATAGTAAAAAAAACTAGAAAAACGCCTAAAAAGCCTTGTGCTAGATATGCATACATTCCTGACAAAATTTTATGTTTGCCGCTAAAGAACCCAACTTATGGTACTCCAAGATATGGAGGTGAGGTATTGCTTGGCTACAAAAACTCATGGGCTGCCAAGATTTTTTGCTACAAAGGTATTGAATCTTATACATGAATATTTCTTAGTCATTTTTTTCATATTTTGACATATATTTTTGGGTATATATTAGTATATATACATAGTATATAAGATATGATGTTGTATTTATAGGATCATAATAATGTTGTTCGTGTTTTGAAATGTCAAAAGAACAAGAAATGAAATATAGAGAATGAGTGTGATGAGGTCCGATTGGCGGTATTTGATTGTGTACTATGGAACGCGATATAACATGCACACCAAAAATTTGATGATGTCACGGTTTCCGCATTTGCCGAGAGTCTTTATCCAGAGATGGATACATTTTATATACCATTTGGCGAGATGGCAATAACTCCAGATGATTGTTATCGAATCACATGCCTACCAATTACGGGAAGAAGTGTTCGAACTGGCTACGATCCCTCCATGAGTTATGAACTTCTATAAAAGTTGGTGGAAAGGTGTCTAGGATGGAGCTATGCAAAGGCATAATGTGAGTTTAGACGAGCTTCAAAAGAGCCTGATGAATGTCATAAGTATAATGAGTTCAACCCAGACCGATCGTACAAGAAGAAGTTGAAATTCTTGTTTGAGGAGTTTGGAGGGACGAAAGATTTGGTTGCTAAAGGAAAGTTGGTGATGACAGGGGAAAAGATTAAGCACCATGTCATTGCTTATTTGTTGTATCAACTAGGAACTATTTTCTTCCCCGACACTTCAGGTCACGTGGTAAATGCCCATTACCTCCAGCTATTGGACCCCCTTGATCAGGTGAACAACTACTGTTGGGGAATTGGATTTTTATCATTCGTTCAAGCGGAGCTCAGAAAAGCTTCGAGGCTTAAGTGTTTATATTTTGGAGGCTTATACACCCTTGTTCAGGTACCCCATTAAATTATCCTTTGTGTGTTTTAAGATATATTCACTTATGAAACTCATATTTATGGTTTCTTCTCATAGGTTTGGGTGTACGACCACTTCCTTAAACTGAAATTGTCTCATGCTCACACTCCTTGGCCTTATGGGAAGTCTACAGCTGGTAAATATGAATTTTTGGACTCACAAGAGAAGGGTAAGAAAATCAAGTTGTTGAGTTTGAGAGAGACATTGGATAATACAACGGTTGAAAATGTGGTTTTCCATCCATACAAGCTTCAATTAGATGAAGAATAGGAAGATGTTGAGCCTGTTGATTTCTTACCTATTTCGGCTTATAATGGACCGTTGTTTTATCCTGGCGGTTGTACAATGTATAATCCTCGAAGAGTATTGAGACAATTTGCTTGTGTCCAAAGTGTCCCACAAGAGGAAGAATTCAATTTCAAGGTGAAGAAGCGGGGAAATAAGAACACCGAAAAGAATTTTGTTCCAAAATACGATCATGTTCCATCAGTGGACCAATGGAACAACTATGAGAATTATGTTATTCCAGTTACAGAGTTAGAAGATTGTTATGATGAGCAAAATGCTGCTGAAGAGGGATATCTAGAATGGTATGAAATTTTTTCTCATCCCCGTGTAATAAACAGACAACAACAAGCCCGTGCTTAGAAAGAAAAATCGAAGGCAGTGGAGAAAGAGGCTCAGAAAATTTTGAAGCATACCCTACCCCTACCTGTGGTGATGTGGCCTTGATCTAATGGAATATGGCGGTAACATATTTACTCTTATTTTTGCTTTTCATAATGTTAACACATATGTATGTGAAAATTAATAGTTGTTTCTGATTTTCATTGAAAAAAGGTGAAGTCAAGTGCTAAATTATTGAAGAAAATGATGGCGAAAATCCGGAGTGGGGAGCCGATGAACACTCGTGAACAACAGGACCTCTACAACCAATGGACTAATGTTTTTTCACCCAACATTGTTGATCAAAGCCAGACCATGCAGGTGAAAAGGGGTCGCCGAGAAGGGGAAGGTTCAAGTCGGATGGTTGAACAACAAAGCAGTGGAGATGACACTCCTAGTGACGAAGGAGGAGCTAAAGCTCCTAAACGCAAGACTAGAAAAGTCTCACGCAGTGGTCGCCGTGAATGAGTGATTGTAACAATTAGTACTTTTGTTTCTTATGTTTGGAAGACCTTTTTACTGTGGATTTGGTAGTTTGTTTTCTTATGTTTGGAAGACCTCTTTATTGCGGATTTGGTAGTTTGTTTTCTTATGTTCGTGTGGTTCCAACAATTAGTTATGTGGATTAGGGTTCTGAGAAATCATTTGGAGTTCAATGAGGGGATGATTAAGAGGAGTTTTGAGTTCCTGATGGATGAAGATTATATGGGTTGGCATTTAATTGTAGTATTAAAGTTGATTCTGTGATGAATCATTGAAGAATCAGTGAGTTAGGGTTTCTTAATAAGTTCAGAGAAGAGGTAGATGGTGAAATTGGGAGATTAGGGAGAAGATTAGAGATGGGTTTTGAGTATTTAGCACAAGGAAGAAGAATTCATAGTTGATTCTCAGGTTCCAATGGTAAATTGAGGAATTAGGGTTTTGTTCAAAGTTCAGAGAACAATTGAAAGATGAAATTGAAGGTTTAGAAGATTGATTGGAGGTGAGTTTAACTGGAATTAAGTGTTTAAGTGGATGTGTAACTTGAAATTGGTAGTTAGGGTTTGATTCTGTTTTAATGGAGGTCTGGGAGTTGAATTATAATTTGATTGAGAAGTGTTAATGATGATGGGACTGTTTGATTGTTGGATGAGATGAGTTGGTGGGTTGTTGATGTGCAAGATGATTATTGAATCAAGCTAAAGCAAGAAAAAGAATCAATGGGTAAAGAGAATTTGAGGTAATTATTCTTATTGGTTAATTTAGTAATGTTTATATACTTTCATTTCTGAGTTTATGAATTGATTATGGATCTAAGAATTGAGATAAAAGTATGTGTATAGAACTGACTGTGTATCCCTGGTTTTAGAAAGTGTTGTCTGGGTGTTTGAAAGTGCAGGAGGATATGAATTGATGAAGGTGTTGCTTGAATTGAAGTTAGTGAATGCAGATGTTTTTATGGTTGCAGCTAGGGATAGTTTTAGTCGAAGCTTGCCATTGCAGGTACTGAGTTTGGAGGAATTTCAGGGAGATGGACTTGGTGGTGTGACGTGAAAGATCATATATGCGTTGTTGGTGCTATTGCACATAAATGGAACTGAAGATTGTTGAATTGAACTAGTGTTGATGTTTAGGCTACTGCAGTTGGTAAAGTTGAACTGAACTCAGTTGAAGTGGTGTATGGTTTTGATTGTAGAGATAATCTGAAGTGGATGTTAAGTGAGGTGATGCTGGGATGGTGGTGTTATTATTGTTGTTGTGGTGTTGTGGATTGCATGAAAGGGGTTGGAGGTTTGTTAATAGTGAATTGGTGGTAAATTGTAGTGGTTGGTCGAGTTGCAGATTGTTTTAATGTTGAATTGAATAGGTTTAGGTTCAGATGAATGTATAGCTTGTTGCCGAAAGAATGAGTATGGAAGATATGTTGATACTGTATTGGAATTGAAATGAGTAATTCAGTTGTGAAGACATGGATACGGTGTGTGTTGTGTTGGTGGTACATTGAGTTGTTGTTGAAGTTACATAGGAATGAATAACAGAGTAGTTAGAATGAAGTTGAATTGGTAGTATGTAGAAAGAGTGAAAGCTTGGAACTGCAATTGCAGGTATTCTATGTTTGAATTTAAAGTGATTCATGAAGTTTTTATGCACTGAATGTATGATTTTAATGATTCAAATGAAGTTGTATAATCTGGTAGGATTGAATTAAGAAGGAAGAAGTTGTTTAAAGATTGGTTGTAGAGCTGCACCATGATGGTGCTTTAGTGTCCTTTGGCCTGAGCAATGGCTCTGGCCTGTGTAAGAGTTTTGGCCTTGTGCCATTCAGCCTAGTCAGGATCTGACTCTAGCTGACTCAGTCCATCTGACTGAGTTGAATCGGGATTGACTCACTGAGTTACCTATCTTGACTCAGTTGACCGATTCTTACTTGACCACTGACCCTGGATGTTGACCTTTGACTGACGTTGACTGTTACTTGACTATTAGTTCAACCGTTTTTGACCGTTAGATTGACCCAGTTGGGCCAGGCCCTTATTAATGGGTTTGTTTAAGTGGGCTTGGGCTTTAGACTAATTATCTTATATTGATGTTTTGGACCACTTATGGTCCGAATTGACCTTTGACTTCTTCTACAAAGTTGTAGATACTCATGAGACTTAGATACTGGATTAGAGAACCAACCCAATGAATTGGTAAATCTTTATATATGCAAGAGATGGATTATGAAATTGTGAAGAACCTTAAATGGGCTAAAGATAGATAATAAAAGAGTATAAAAACGTAAATGGGCTTAGGACTATTAGTTAGATTTGTATAATTCTTGTGTGAGCCATTTTGGCTAGAATCTTAGAATTCTTGTATGATTAACAGTTAGTTATTAACAACGGTTGATTCGAAGGATGAACCAGTGGATCGTGGATCTCGAGGTAGGCGTGTCCTGTCTTCAAAAAGGTGTGGGAATGCATTTGACCCTTTTGTAATCATTATTGTTGCTTTTATAAAAGTTTATGCTTAACAAACTCATGCATTGTCTGTCCGTGCATTCCATGCTTTATTTAAAATGAATTATGATAATCTTGTTGATTCTGTGAATCTTTCCACGATTTGGAAAGGACTTGTAATGTTTTGTTGTCAACATGAATTGTTATGGGAAATGAAAATTTCAACTTGTGGTATATAGGTTTTTATGGGAGAAAACTACTTCTACCGGTTTAGGTAATTTTGGGTGTGTGTGTATGGGAAGTGAGTTTAAACCTTCAACAAATGTGCTGCACGATGAGCACTTTGATTCGAGAGATAATCTATACAATTCTGGCCTAAACCGAAGACACGGCCGTTCCAGATTTGTTTCGGTCACAAGTGAAGGATGTGAGGTTGATCTTAGGGAGGGAAGCGAAGAAAGTGTTGAGAGTGTGAAGGTGAAGGCTATTTGATGACTTGTTAACAGAAGGTTGAGCAGGCTAGCAAATGTTGCGGGGGCGGAGCTCGGGTGTTGAATACGATGGTATTAACACTTGGTTTTTTTTGTTGTTCGGACCTCTGTTTTTGGAAATAGGGAGGAGAACCTATTTATACAAGTCGATAAGCCTTCATTACGTCTCTCGTGGGAAAGTGGAGGAAGTGGAGTGATGGAGGAAGTGGAGTTGTGTGTTAGTGCCACACGGTTGCTTGCCCACTTCTCCTATCATCACTAACCTCCCATGTTTCCCTGACACGATCTTGTGATGGCGTGTTGCACACTGCACGCTGTAAACCGCCAGACCAATACCCCAGTTTGTATCCCCCAGTTGTGACGTGATTAATGTCTCGAGTGTGTGGATCGGCTGGACCCCTGAAAATAGTGCAGGGTGAACCGTGAACTTGGTATAACATCGCATGCAGCCATCTTCAGGTGACCGTTTGGAGGCTGTATAGACAGGCCATGCCTTGGTCGGTTACCCTGTGAAGAAGAGTGACGGATGGTGGTCATGATGATACCTTGTTTGCTGGTTGATTCGCACCTTAAGTTATTCGTCCAAGCTTGCAAAGTTGGACGGACGAGATGGCTCGTAGCCTTGCTTGCGACCGTTGGATGGGAGGCGCGCATGCTGCCTCTTTCGGCCCAAACGTTTGCATGCTTAGAGAGTTCCAATTGAGGAACCGATCAGCCCTGCATGGAGGTGGTACAATGGTGCTCACGCCCATGCCTGCTTGACTCGCAAATTTTGATCTAAGCCACTCGACTCAGGTGGCAAAGACGAGTGGTCGAGATTATAACTTATGGAGGGGCCGTGACATGTTGCCTTTGGGAGCGCGTACCGAGGTGCTCGTCTATCACTGACCTTGGACGACCGGCTAGGCATGAATCCGGGCCCACTATGGTCATGCTAGCATGGTCGGTTCGCTCTAAGTCTCCATCTTGGCCTTCCCTCCAAGCCTGCGAAGATGGACGCTCGAGATGTTTCTACACCGCAAACCCTAATTAGGATTTTGGACCGGCCACTTTGGGCGATCGGTTTTGGGTTGCGTGCGCCTCCTTTTGGGAGACCGACCATGTATGCAACATCTTGGGTCGACAGTGAGCATGTACATGCTTTCACTATGACCCTGGGCGCAATCTAAGACATCCAACTATGCCTGCGAAGTCGGATGGTCGTGATCGTTTTGGATCTTCTCAACCTGCATAAGGCGTTAATCTAGCCTTGTTTGGGCAATCGTTTCTTGCACCACGGCTTGCCTATGAGGGAGTCGGTTATGTAGGTAGAAAGTGGTCCCGCCAATGGTGTACCATCACTTCACTACTTGTTTTAGGGTATAATCTAAGCCGTCCAACTATGCCTGCGAAGTTGGACGTTCACGATTAAAAGGAACCCTAGCCGTGCGTCATGCTCACTTTGAGCGCAGGTTTGGAAGGACCAACTGTAGTTGGTCTTGACCGTTCAGTCATGTATGAAGGTGGGTCCGAGGTGATCATGGTAGCATGATCAGGACCCCTTGAATCTATATCTACACCCTCCATCGATGCTTGCGAAGTTGGACGGATGAGATATATTTTTGGGTTTGTTTTCAGCAAGTGAGACTAACACGGGTAGTCTTGCATGCGTTCAACGGGGCTAGTATAACCTGCCGTCAGGTATCCTACGGGTGTTTGCACGTCGAACACAAGGCTTTAATTAAAGCATTAATAGTAATGCTGTATACCTACAGAAAACCGGGATGGTTGCTACATGCTCCGTTCTGGGTATGTTTTAATTCTCATGGATGGTTGCACATGCTCCAATGAATTAATATGGAGAGAAGTATTCATCTCCTGAAGGAATTATCCTTTGCAGGACGTCAGCTTACAAAAATTGGCTTTTTACAATTTTAGCCTTTAAATAGAAATCCACCATCAACATTAAGTCCCCTGCCTAGCATGCAATGGTCACACTATTGTAAGGTAGGCATGAGATGGTGACAAATATACGTAAAAGAAATAAAGGTATCTAACCTTGGAAGGCATCCGCTAGTGATTGTCCATGTGAATGCATCGTCGCAGGCATGAAACCTTGGGTGGGCTGGTTTCCCTTCTTGGTTTTTTAGAAGCAAAAAGGAATCCTTCTCTAATTAGAATTCTTCAAATTTTTGCCTATAAAATGGAGAACCCTTTTTTGTTTTCCCTTCACGATTTCTCTTTCTTTTTTTTTGTGAACGTCCAGCTCTTTGCTCGTGTTGCCGCCATCGCCGTTGCTGCCGGAGTCACTGCCGGATTTGTTGCCGTCGGCGCCGTTAATCAGGTACGTGCAAATTTTTTTTTTTTTTTTTTTTTTTTGCAAACCCTAATTATTTAGGTAGTGTTTCTTTTGCACTTTGAGAGGATTGTAGGTGCGACATACCATAATTTATTCCTTTACCACCTGCCAGGATTGCGTAGTAAAAGAAAGCATAAACATGTTGTTCGTTCCCTTTATCCTTGCATGTCAAAACCAAGGTTGTGGCTTGATAGAACTGCTGCCTTGAAATCTTAGACATGATAACCAACTGTAGAAAATATGTTGTCGTGTTGGCTTAGTTTTAGGGATGCGTATGCAAACTTTAGTGCCCGCCTGCGTGATTTTTGAGGTACTCTTGTGCGTGTGTTTATCGAAATTGCTGTAGAATCCTCATACAAACTCGGATTTTGACGGTCCGCATATGTATCCTCAAGCCCAGAAAATTTCCAAACTTTAGCAAAGAAGATTTTTGAATTTTGAACATGTTTAGGGGATAAAAATCGCGAAATAGTAAACTTCCAGGAGGTTTTCAGAATTTTTTCAGGTTGCGTGTCTTCTGATGTTTTGGCCACCCCTTCTTGCTCTTTTATCCGATTGTCGTGAAATTTTAATATGTTGTAGGTAACTTCCATATGAAGAGAATGGAACATAACACTAGATTCCATACCCGTTGCACCCAGTTCATAATCGAACACAGGGTAGTGTAAATTTCCCTCAACTGAGTTTGTTTGAAGGACGTTTGAACCATCCCAATCCCATGTAATCTCCGTATTAGGTGCCTAACAACGAAGTTGGGAATCACGAGAATCTTTTATTGCTGTACGACCCCTTGGAAACATGCTAACACTTCCAATCTTATTGCAGTTGCTCAATGATGAACGCGGAGGATAATGTTGTGAAGGGAGGTGTCGACTCTTTCAGAGATGTGCCAAATATAAATGATGGAATGCTTACCAAGTCTTTTCCAAACGTCAGGAGGCACCCCAGACATAATATAATCCTTATTACCGGTTCAGAAAATGAAGAGGGTCTACCATCGTCTTTAGCAGGCGTGATGAGGCTTTGTCTCCAGAAGAAAGAATATCCACCTTCCCCCATTGACTCCAGAATTTGTCAGAATCCACTTGACTCATACGAAGGATGGATGTGGCGCATGTTGGGTAATGAAGGGATTAGATATAACTTAACCAGGGCACAAATTCTTGATGCTATTAAGGCGTCTGCAATTCTTCATGTCAAGAAGGATATCCCAGGTTTGGTTGCTTTTGTTGCTCGATGGCGTCCTTTTACGAACAAAGCTTTATGCACGTGGGGTGAAATGACTATCACTATTGAGAGCGTGTCTGCATTAATGAGCCTTCCTATCGCTAGCAGTCTTAATTGCAAACTGTCTGAAGGCGAAGACATCATCTATCAGGCTATAATTTAGAAGGTGAACGAATAAGATCAGTTGGAGAAGAAGCCGAAATGTTTCTACACTTGGTGGGTAGGTGAATGGTCTTCCACGCAAGGTAATGATGATCTTAGCACAGCTGCATTCTTGTCCTTGTGGTTGTCCAGAGATATTCTTGATGACGGCTCCGGCACGAAAACTATTAGAAAGAAAATCATCGTATTCGCCATTAAGCTAGGCAAAGGTATAACTCTCCCTTTGGCTTCGTTATTCCTAGGCTCGTTGTATGGTCACCTGAATTCTTTAGTGGAGGAGATGTATATTTCCAACGGGTACATGAAGGTGGATACATATGTGCACGTCGCCTTTCTTCAGGCGTTTTTATGGGAACACTTTAAGGATTACGCTCCCACTCCTATAACCTCAGTCCCCAGCTTGTATGGTGATTTAAGAATACTCTGTTGGCATAATAGACGTCCAAAAGCTGGGGTGAGGCTTGTAGATTTTCTCGATAGTGTGAGTGCCATAGACTTTCATCCTTGGGGGCCGATTCATCCTTCCGCCATCGTTCCTGTCATTGAGCTGCCGCCTGAGGGGAGAGATATGAGCCCTGAAGAAGTTGTTTTCCTGCGGAGCTGTATACCAGGATATGTTCCTTCTTTTTGTGATGACATGCTAAGCATTATTCCATATAATATTGATAGAGCCGCTCGCCAAATGGGTTTTGATCAAGGTGTCCCATTTCGTCGTCCCGCAACGCCTTCAGAAGAACTTAAGGCATCATGCCTTGATGTTGATGTTTTCTCGCCGGAGCTGAAACTTCCTTTTCCTTCCCCGGGGAGAAATCCAGTAGCTACTTCTGGTTACAAAGATTTTTGGAGGGGGCAATTACTGCTCTTTAAATCATTTGCTAGCGAAACGGTAAATGACCTTCGTGATAAACCTCTTGATGACGTCTTGGCTGGTCATAGGCGATTGAAACCCCTTCTAGGGAAACGAGGCAGGGTTAACGCCACCGACTGCAATCTTAAGTCCAATAAAAAGAAGCAAGCATGTAGTCCAGTAATTCTCAACTCTTCCAATATGCAGGTATTCTGAATTCTTTATGCTTAATTTTCAGTTTCGACTTCCATGAGCAGCTTTTACTAATCCTTGTTGGTGATCAGAGGATTCCTGAAGAAAATGCCTTTGCCGCACTGGCCCGAGTTTACAATGAGGAGCGTGGAGGCAACATGAAGTCTGGAAATCTTCATGCTGGGAAACCTGGTAATAATGACCTTCATGTATAACAGTCTGGAAACACTGATCTTCATGCAGAGAAGTCTGGAAACATCGATCTTCATGTAGATGAGTCTGGTAACACTGATCCTATCATATACAACGATGAAAATGGTGCAAGCTCGATTGAAGAGAATGCCTTTCAGAGCGGTAATTTTAATGAGCTTATAGATGAGGCCGTGTCAGCAATCCAGACCAGTACTTAGAGGAGTTTGAAAGGGACATCTACTGCGATGGTTCCTTCTAAAGAGATGTTGTCGCCAGTAGTCGTTCCTGGTGGTATGTTCGACCTTCCCTTTGATAATCCACATCCTGATCATGTGTTGGTTGGAGGGTTCAGCGTGCCGGCCCAGTTTGAGGAGTTGTACACCATAATATGGAAGAAATATGGCCACATTGCTACCACCACGAAGATGAAGAGTCATCTTGCTTTGGTAAATCGCGTTCAGGAGGCCTTACCCTCTATTCGAGAGATGAGTGTCGCAATTGGTCGTGATGTTTCTGAAGACGTGATGGAAGACTGGAAGTGCCACTTGGATGTGTTTGCGCAGTATGACTTCAATGCTCCTTGGTTTTCAAAGGGTTTCATGCAATTCAGGAGATTCATAAGAAGCAAGGTACGGTGCTTTCCACTGAATGTGTCGTTCGTTAGAAACAAAAGGTTGGTAGGTTGGCCGAGGAGTTGAAATCTCAGAAAGCCGTTCTCCGGAAGATGGAAGCCACTCTTGCTCAGAAGGATGAGGTGTTGCTAAAAGATTTTCCCTGAAGTATTCATGTCTTCTACTTGTGTTTTCTCTTTAGATGCTTTTCGAGTGATTGTGAGGATTTACTTTCACATAGTTTGGTTTTAGGTTTTGAATTGATAGGTGATTGAATCTTGGACTGGTTTATTTACGACATGATTTTATGAATGTTTGACCTTTGGAAAAGATAATTCTAAAATAGAATCTGAATCTTATATTATGAGTGATCATACATGTCATGTGAAATTGAAAACGCGGTGTGAAAGGGAAAGGTGATGGGTGGTGAGCATGTATGGCGCTTTCTCATTGAGTATCCTGTTCATATATGTAAGACGCCAAGTCCCCAGTAGGATATATAATTATCTTACAGTAATATTTGCTGGGACTTACTTGTCTTTCGAAATCCGTGTATGGGAATGAGCACTCCCGAATACCCTCTCCCCAAAGAGCGTGTGCTAATTTTTTGAGGGGAAATATTGCTTCTCTGAATTTATCTTATCGTGGACAATGCGTTTCAATGTGTGGCACTCGTTGGTGGGGTGATGGAGAAATCGATGGTAATGACAATACCTCGGGTTGGCTGTCTCTTGATCGGTGGGCGGACGCCGCACCGGCGGCAGTTGTACTTCTCCATCATGTACCCATATCTCCAACAACTCCACAATCTTCCTTATGGGAAACGGGAATCGTGGATCTTTTGAGTCTAAACTTTCCTGCGTCGGAGTGTGTCGTGGATCTTCCCTTAGGTTTCGGTGTGAAGCACGCTTTGGAGACGGAATTGAGGCGTTGTCACGTGTCACTGCATCCGCGGCCCTCTTGGTCAGGAGATTCTGCTGAAACATGGAGGATGTTGCGCTGGCGATGGCATTGTCGTTGAGCTGGTGATTTGAAGCTGCAAGCTCCTACGTTCATATGCTCTCTGATTTATTTCGCCTTCCTCTAGCGTTTCTTCCCCTGGATGAAGAGTCAGCACGGGTTGGGTATTATTCTGAGTTTTGGCAAGAGCCTTGAGGTATAAATCTTCTAACAAGGCTTCGTATGCAGTTGATTCTCTGTTTTCATCCGGCAAGCGTCGTAATTCTTCATGCTGGTCGATCCGTCTCAAGCTCCCGTTGCCAGGTGAAAGGTTTTGTTGGTCTCTGGGTTCTCTGGGGCCACGTGTTCCGCCAGTTCTTCTGAAAACCTGACCTCCAGAATTTCTTGCATCATTAGTGATACTTCCCGGGTAGCTGCTTGCAGAGCCCTCATGTAATTGAGCCGATATGTTGTTCAAGAGACGGAAGGTTTCACTCTGCCTTCTGGCAATACCTGCTTGATTTTCCAGGACGTCTTCCAGCATCCTGGTCACATTTTCGATGACACTTGAATTATCCATGGTTTCTGAAGGATTCAACGAACAGGAGTACATCTCGGGATGAACTTCTGGGATTTGGTGAAGAGTGAATTGATAATCAAATCAAATCTAAGATCTGCCTCTCCAAAGTCGAATAAAAACTGGTAGCCTTTAAAGATTCGAGTTCTGCAACCGAGAGATTAACCTCCCACTGTGGTCGCCAATTGTTTGTGGGAGAAAACTACTTCTGCCGGTTTAGGTAATTTTGGGTGTGTGTGGATGAGAAGTGAGTTTAAACCTTCAACAAATGTGTTACACGATGAGCACTTTGATTCGAGAGATAATCTATACAATTCTGGCCTAAACCGAAGACACGGTTGTTCCAGATTTTTTTCGGTCACAGGTGAAGGATGTGAGGTTAATCTTAGGGAGGGAAGCGAAGAAAGTGTTGAGAGTGTGAAGGTGAAGGCTATTTGATGACTTATTAACAGAAGGTTGAGCAGGCTATCAAATGTTGCAGGCAGGCTCTGGGTGTTGAATACGATGGTATTAACACTTGGTTTTCTGTGTTGTTCGGACCTCTGTTTTTGGAAATAGGGAGGAGAACCTATTTATACAAGTCGATAAGCCTTCATTACGTCTCTCGTGGGAAAGTGTAGTGATGGAGGAAGTGGAGTTGTGTGTTAGTTCCACACGGTTGCTTGCCCACTTCTCATATCATCGCTAACCGCCCATGTTTCCCTGACACGATCTTGTGATGGCGTGTTTCACGCTGCACGCTATAAACCGCCAGACCAATACCCCGGTTTGTATCCCCCAGTTGTGACGTGATTAATGTCTCGAGTGTGTGGATCGCGGGACCCATATAAAATAGTGCAGGGTGAACCGTGAACTTGGTATAACATCGCATGCAGCCATCTTCAGGTGACCGTTTGGAGGCTGTATAAACAGGCCATGCCTTGGTCGGTTACCCTGTGAAGAAGAGTGAAAGATGGTGGTCATGATGATACCTTGTTTGCTGGTTGATTCACACCCTAAGTCATTCGTCCAAGCTTGCAAAGTTGGACGGACGAGATGGATCGTAGCCTTGCTTGCGACCGTTGGATGGGAGGCGCGCATGCTGCCTCTTTCGGCCCAAATGTTTGCATGCTTAGAGAGTTCCAATGGAGGAACCGATCAGCCCTGCATGGAGGCGGTACAATGGTGCTCACGCCCATGCTTGCTTGACTTGCAAAGATTTGATCTAAGCCACTCGACTTAGGTGGCAAAGACGAGTGGTCGAGATTAGAACTTATGGAGGGGTCGTGTATCACTGACCTTGGACGACCGGCTAGGCATGAATCCTGCGAAGTCGGATGGTCGTGATCGTTTTGGATCTTCTCAACCTGCATAAGGCGTTAATCTAGCCTTGTTTGGGCAATCATTTCTTGCACCACGGCTTGTCTATGAGGGAGTCGGTCATGTAGGTAGAAAGTGGGCCCGCCAATGGTGTACCATCACTTCACTACTTGTTTTAGGGTATAATCTAAGCCGTCCAACTATGCCTGCGAAGTTGGACGTTCACGATTAAAAGGAACCCTAGCCGTGCGTCATGCTCACTTTGAGCGCACGTTTTGGAAGGACCAACTGTAGTTGGTCTTGACCGTTCGGTCATGTATGAAGGTGGGTCCGAGGTGATCATGGTAGCATGCTCAGGACCCCTTGAATCTATATCTACACCCTCCATCTATGCTTGCGAAGTTGGACGGATATTTTTGGGTTTGTTTTCAGCAAGTGAGACTAACACGGGTAGTCTTGCATGCGTTCAACGGGGCTAGTATAACCTGCCTTCAGTTATCCTACGGTTGTTTGCACGTCGAACACAAGGCTTTAATTAAAGCATTAATAGTAATGTTGTATACCTACAGAAAACAGGGATGGTTGCTACATGCTCCATTCTGGGTATGTTTTAATTCTCAGGGATGGTTGCACATGCTCTAATGAATTAATATGGAGAGAAGTATTCATCGCCTGAAGGCTTTATCCTTTGCAGGACGTCAGCTTACAAAAATTGGCTTTTTACAATTTTAGCCTTTAAATAGAAATCCACCATCAACAATAAGATACGCTCCTTCACATTTATACCTAGAGCTTTTACTGAATAGAGTTGGTCACCATGGTCTTGGTGGCATCCATAGATATATAGGTGTGAATTTCCGGTATTTAGGGGTTCACAACCATATTAGTACATTGTTTGACGAAGGAGTTTGTTCCATATACATGTATGATTATTTAAGTGACTTAGTCAATGTTTAATGTTTTCGGAAAAACATGTATTTTTTTCCAAATCTTGCCTATGATTACTTAGAAGGTTAAATGTTAATTATTCCCACTTTAGTTTCTGTGACAGATCAAAGTTGCGCAGCGAAAGCTTCAAGGGTTGAGTTCGCTAGTTGATTAACTTCGGTTATGTTTATTATGTTATATATTTTATTTGAAAACCAAATGACTATTATATATGTATCGTTGGAGAGAAGATCTTGTACATATATTTCTGAGAGGGGTTAGTTTTGGGTTAAGTTTTGTAGCAGATTTCTTAATTAATTGTTTAAGAAAAAGTTTTAGTTTTTAGTGCCTCTTTATTTAGTTAATCTCTTGGATTAGTCAGCTGTTATCTTAGGGGGCACTACAATAGTTGGTGCCACACCCCGCTTTAAACAAAGACATGGAACCCATTAAGATCTCAACAGATTATCCTAAATCATGCAGGCAGCACTATCACACGGTTACACCATAGGGTGGGACAAAGATAGTGCTTTCTCGACATCACCATAAAGTAGTTCTCATTGAACCTTGATCTTGGAGCTCCATTCACAAGGTTGAGTATCCTTCATAATGATTTATTCTATGAGCTTAAGTCCCATCCCCCTCGATGTGGATCTAACTACCTCTCTAGATAAACCTTTCGTCAAAGGATCTGTAATATTATCTTTGGATTTTACGAAGTCTATAGAGATAATACCAGTAGAGAGTAGTTATTTCACCGTCTTATGTCTTCTTTTTAGATGTATAAACTTTCTGTTGTATACACTATTCCTTGCGCAACCAATAGCAGCTTGACTATCACAGTGGATTGAGATCGAAGACACAGGCTTGGTCCAGAGTGGAATTCCTCCCAGGAAACCTCGTATCCATTCGGCTTCCTCACCAGCTTTCTCCAAGGCTATAAACTCTGTCCATAGTGGATCATGCTATACATGTCTGTTTGGAAGACTTCCATGACACAGACACACCTCCAAGTGTGAAGATGTACCCACTAGTGGATTTGTACTCATCTAAGTCTGATATCCAGTTGGCATTACAATACCCTTCTAGCACAACAGGATACTTCCCAAATCTTAAGAAATAGTTTGAAGTGCCTCTCAGGTAGCGTAAAACTCTGTAGAGAGCATTCCAGTGATCCCTCCTAGGGTTGCAAGTGTACCTACTTAATCTACTCACGCTGTAGGCAATATCATGTCTTGTACAGTTCATAAAATACATAAGACTGCCAATAATGAGAGAATACTCAAGTTGAGAAATTCCCTCACCTTTGTTATTTTTCAAGTTACAATTGGGATCAAGGAGTAGATACAGGTTTAGCATTTTCATGATTAAATCTCTTAAGTACAGTTTCAGCATAATGAGATTGACTAAGATTATATCCATCAGACATCTTTCTCATTTTCATCCCTAAGATTACATCAGCAAGGACTAAGTCTTTCCTGTCAAAGTTTTCGTTAAGCATGCTTTTAATGGTATTAATAATATCAAGGTTACTGCCTAATATGAGCATATCATCAACATACAGGAACACAATAACATGAGAATCATCCACATATTTAATGTAAACACATTTATCACATTCATTAACCTTGAAGCCATTAGATATCATTACATGATCAAATTTTCCATGCCACTGTTTAGGTGCTTGTTTTAAATCGTATAGAGATTTGTTCAATTTGCATACCTTGTTTTCATAACCTTTCACAACAAAATCTTCAGGTTGGTCCATATAAATTTCTTCATTTAATTCACCATATAAAAATGCAGTTTTAACATCCATTTGATGTATATGAAAATCATAAATAGAAGCAATAGCAATCAACATCCTAATAGAAGTGATTCTAGTGACCGGTGTATAGGTATCAAAGAAATCTAATCCTTCCTTTTGTCTACATCCTTTACCTACCAACCTAGCTTTATGTTTCTCTATATTTCCATATGTTCTAAGCTTCCTTTTGAAAACCCATTTGCAACCTATGGCTTTTCTACTAGGAGGTAAGTCTACAAGCTCCCAAGTTTCGTTTTGCTGAATGGACTCCCACTCATTTATTGAAGATTCTTCCTTGAAGGGAGCTTCCGGATAAGTCATAGATTCCTTGTAGGTTTGAGGTTCACACTTTACTGTAAGAGTCACAAAATCTGGGCCAAAGCTTGTCTCAGTTCTAACCCTCTTACTTCTTCTCGGTTCGGTCTCATATTCTAGAGATGGGGGTTGACTAGTCGAAGGAACATTTGTGAGGTCATCATGGACCCTTTTTCGAGGTCCAGACCCTAAAGGAAATATGTGTTCAAAAAACACAGCATCTCTATATTCCATTATGGTGTTCATACCAATGTTATTATGGTCAAAATTGATGACCATGAACCTATGTGCATCAGTATGCTCAGGATATCATAGGAAAACACAGTCTATAATTTTAGGTCCTATTTTGGTTCTCTTGGAACGAGGAATGCTTACCTTGGTCAAACACCCCCACACTTTAAAGAATGCATAGGAAGGTTGTCTACCATTCCACAACTCGTAAGGGGTTTTATCTGATTTTTTAAATGGAACTAGGTTCAAGATATAGCATGCATAGAGAATTGCTTCCCCCCACAAGTTTGAAGGTAACCCTAAACTTTTCAACATAGCGTTCACCATATCAATGAGTGTTCGATTTTCCTTTTTTCTACTCCATTCGACTCAGGTGAAAAATTTGCAATAGTTTCATGAATGATGCCATTAAGTTTACAAAATTCACCTATGGGTATCACATACTCACCGCCACGGTCTGACCTAAGAGTTTTAATTTTAACACCTTTTTGGTTTTCTACTTCAAGTTTATATAATTTGAAGGCCTCTAAGGCCTCATCTTTACTTCTAAGAAGATGAACCTGACTGTATCGTGAGTAATCATCTATAAAAGTGATGTACCGTTTTTTACCACCTCTAGTTGGTGTTGATTTCAAATCTCCTAAATCCGAGTATATTAGTTCTAAAGGAATTGTTTTACGTTCAACCCTTTTATTAAATGGTTTTCTTGCATATTTAGATTCAACATAAATTTCACATCTATGATTTTTTGTCAATGTTTATTTTTGGAATGCAACCTAAATTAGAAAGTCTTTCCAAAGATTTGAAATTAACATGTCCAAGTCTATCATGCCAAACATGTGAGGAGTCACAAGCATAAGCAGAAGAAGATGCATTAACATTAATGTTCAAATCAGATACACTAAGCTTAATCATGTTTTCAGTGACATAACATTTTCCTACGATGTCAACACTCTTGGAGATTACAACAGTGTTATACTCAGCAATAAATTTAAAACCTTTCCCTAGTAAGATGGTCTCTGAGATAAGATTCTTGCATATGTCCGGGACGTGATACACGTCATTCAATGCGAGAGTTTTTCCGGAAGTGATCTTCAATTCAACCTTGCCTTTCACCACCACTTTAGCGGTGGAAGAGTTTCCCATAAACAGTTTCTCATCGTCTCCTACTGTGGCATAGGAGGAGAAAGCATTTCTGAACTTGCAGAAATGCCTGGTGGCTCCAGAATCTAGCCACCAATCTCTCACATTGGTCATATTAGAGACAAGGTTGACTTCAGACACCATGCCAGTAAAATATCCAGAATCATCTACTATGTTTGCCTTATTTTTCTGTTTTGGATCATTTTTGGTCTTTTTAGGTGCCATACAGTCTTTGGACATATGACCAGTATTACCACAGTTATAGTAGTCACCTTTGATGGTGTTTTTACAGAAACCACCCTTTGGCTTAAGATGTTTACCTTTGGAGTTAAGACGTTTGTTACCATTTATGCTGGAATCATATTTTCCCTCATGTTCTTTCTTTGTTGCAGCATTGTCATTTAGGATATGAGATTTGTTGGACATGTCTTTGCTCAATAGCAGGTTCTTGTCCTTGCAGCAGAGTAGCTCCTCGACTTGAATCTTTTTTCCCAGCTCTATCATGGTGATTTCACGAGTCTTGTGTCGCAGCCTCCTCTTGTACTCGGTCCATGAAGGTGGAAGTTTTTCAATCACTGCAAATACTTGAAAAGATTCATCAATAACCATGCCTTCAGAAAGAATTTCGTTGATGAGGTTATGAAGTTCCATGAACTGATCGACCACAAGTTTTTCATCATTCATTTTGTAGTCAAGGAACCTAGCCACCAAGAACTTCTTGCTTCCAGCAGCCTCAGCAAGATATTTTTCTTCCAAGGCTTCCCATAAATCAAAAGCGGTAAAATTCTCTTTTGCATTATAAAAATCATATAAGGAATCATCCAAGCAATTAAGAAAATGATTTTTAAACATATAATTCTTCTTAGTCCACCTATCCGGTCTATCTTCATAACCACAGTCATGAAGCCTTCTTGGGGGTTTTTCCAAAGCAACTTCATCTAACCTTTGGTCTTTGAGAAAAAACAAATTTTTTGATTGCCATCATTTAAAATCTTTTCCACTAAACTTAGCAGGTTTGTCAATAGTACTTTTTCCCATGTTGTCACAGAAAATTCGAGTAGTGAAATATTACCTTTTGAATGTTGGAAATAATGACAACATTCGTATATAACTTAGAAAAAAAATACTCAGCTTGATTGATGATGGTGCCACAAACTATTAGAGGCGCGTATGAGATACGCTGACCTAAAGGTAATTTTGCCTGATACTCTTCTGAGATGCTATAGCAGTTGGCAAGTCACCTACATGATACAACTACTGTAGTACTCCTCTATGTAACATACAAAGAGAGCACTCTAAGATCTTGGCATTAATTAACTTGACTACAACAGAGAAAACTCAAACAATAACTTTGTTTTCAGAAAACAGAAGAGTAGTAGAAGTAGTGTTATCTCTCTGTTCAAAGAACTCAAGACTACTCTCTTATATATAGTTGCAAGAAAAATTGAACGTTAGAAAATAATGGAATAAGATTCCGATGCGTATGACAAAGATTCTCACTTTGTCAGAAAAACAGTCACTAAGAAAACTGTGTAGGAAGTCATGCATGCGTATGACACAAAGAACATGCTGCAAAGCTGACATGAAGAATGTGTAAAGTAAAAGCTTTTGTCTGTGCAAGAGAAGCATGTGAACAGAAAAAGTATTTGCTTTTTCAGTTCAACAAAGAGGCACGCGTGTCAGATTTCTCAAAAAACAAAAGGAAAGATTCTTCATGTGTGAGACAAACACGTACAGACGAAACATAAAGAAATCTTCTTCTTCAGCAAAAAGATAGGATCTTATTGCACCCACCCCCACGCCCACTCCCACTCCCGACCGGACGGAGGCGGCGTGCTTATGTGCGAAGAACCGCGCGTACGGGAAAGGAAACCTTGCCCTAGTCTAGGTCTTCCCCCTCACACAAAAGTGTGTAGACCCAAAGGGCCATGCCCTTTAGGAAAAACCCATGGTATTTAAGTCTAAAACTCTTAAGATTTTAGTCTATGTGGGACTAATGTTTTATCAATTCAAATAAAAAAACAACCAGTGGTCAATTGATCTAGGGATCAAATCATGGTCCATGCACTTTTGGTTTGAATACAAAATCCGTTTTTTCTAACAAAATGATCAGAGGAAACTACATCCCATCAACTGGAATATAGTAACCAAAACCAAACGGGAAGGCGGCATGGGCATCAGAAGTGCGGCTTCAATGAACCAAGCGTTGTTCTTAAAACGTATTTAGAAAATAAAGAACCAACCTACTTCCATGCGGGGATGACTATATAAGGCAAAGTATTTGAAAGGACATTCTCTACTCAATATTTAGCAAGTGCAGCAGACAAGACCGATCCCAATTTGGAGAGCCATGCAAAAACTCTCTTCTGATTTCTCTAAGGGAATCACCTTTCTCATTGGAGATGGTGCGAGTACTCCACTATGGGATCATCCGTGGATTCCCCATCATCCACCACTACCTCGCAACAGTGCTTCAGAATTCACAAGGGTAGCTGACCTCATTGATCCCATCACCAATCAGTGGGAAATAACCAAGATCAATGTTATATCACCTTCTATCAGTACAACCCACCATATTCTCAATATACATCTAACAACACCCGCTCACCCCGATTCTTTAAAATGAATATACACAACCTCTGGTAGGTTTACAGTCAAGTACGCATATTTAGCGTTAACTTCTGATCGTTATTCTGCACCTGCACTACAACCTCAATCGAACGTGTTCTCCAAATTATGGAAATTGCCCTGTCTACCAAAAATCCAGCATTTCATCTGGAAGATTCTCCATAATGGTTTACCAACCAAAGAGTTGTTATTCAATCGAAAAGTTGTGGCTGATCTGTATTGCCCTAGATGTAGGTTACAAGTGGAATCAATACACCACATTTTTGTTGGTTGTTCTTATTCAGCAACAATATGGTCTCAACTGCTGATTCAATTTCCGGGGATGATTCCATATATCAACAATAATCATTCATCCCTCCATGGGTTAATTTTTCAATCAACAGGCTGCCCGGCGTCCATCATGTCTACCTTATGTTTTACTGTCTGGGTGATTTGGCTTGGTAGAAATCATGTGGCATTTCATAATCCAGGCAACATCAAACTATTCAGTTAATAAGGCACTTGCTGTTGGAATACCAATTTGCCAGCTCTCATCGCCACTCTCCAGTCATCGGCCAACCTCCAATTCACGTGGGTCAGTGTAACCAAATTTTTACCACCATTCAGGTACGTTGGCAACCGCCTACATATCCTTGGTTAAAATTAAATTGTGATGGAACAGCGAGAGGAACACCAGGATATGCAGGTACGGGATTCATTTTACGTGATTTTGGCGGAAGACACATTTCCTCTGCTGATATACCAATGGGCATTACTTTGGCAATTATTGCGGAATCAAAAGATGTCCATCTTGGACTCAAGGAGGTCATGCAGTTCAACACAAACTGTCATGTAATGTTATTTCTTAACATTAATACGGAATCAAAAGCTGTCATGTAATGTTATTTCTTAACCGAACTTATATATATGGCATTGCAATCAACAACAAAAAAAAAAAAACCAAATGACCCAAAATAAAGACCAAATACCAAAAAACACAATCTTTCATTCTTATGTTGATTTTCAAAGCATACTTAGTCTAACTAAAGGTACATTTAATCATCCGCAAGGGAAATAAAACCTTCGTGTATAATTTTTTCCGATTCCTTCAAAGCTTTCTGTATCTCCATGTTATGTTCATACATAACGCACCAACCCAACATTGTGTCGGGGTTAAATTCATTCCAATAAGAGTATGTGCATATTGTAGGCAATGGACAATTGTCTTCTAACCGAAGGCCTATAAAATGGTTGTTGTTAATCAACGCAATCACCACTCTCCTACATCTAAGTTGCTCGACACATATGGTTATTTTCGGAGTGTATGTGAACCTACCACATTTTGAGAAACAATGAACCACGCAATTGAAAGCATTGGCGATTAAGTGCCCACATATCGGCATGCCCATCCAATGATCCCTTGTTATTGGATTGCCCCCGTGGAGACGGCTTTGATACCTAACAAACTGCATATTGACACTAGCATCACCATCGGACAACATTGTCTTGTAAAATTCCGGTTTCTCCCTTAGCTTCATCAACAACCTTTGACGGACATAAGTGATTTGATTATCATTATATAGCTTGGCACCTTGAGTAAAAGGCCCTAGTTATTGTACGACAATGTGGAAACCGCAATTTCCATCCGGAGGGACGTCATTGGTGGATATTATATAATCTCTAATGTAAGTAGGTAGCTCTTCCAGGAACCTTTTATCAACAAGAGGTGGTGTATCATCAATTTGAGTAGGTTGAGATTGTAACATCAGTCATTTTTTCTTCATATCCCGTTCACTTGTCTCGCCCTTTTCAATAATATGCCTAGCCCTTTTCTTAGAAACTTCTTGGTAATTCGCCGCGGTATGATCATGCCCCGAAGGATCTCTATTAAAAGGGGTCATTTCACTAATCCTCTTACCCAACACCTTTGTATAGTCTCTAACTTGTTTTTTGGTTTTTTTGGTTCTTGGCCTACCTTTTCCCTTGCCTTTATTCGGTTCTTACACATTCTCCGAAGTCCGAGGATGAACGATTGGCCTCATGTTATCCCAAAAGACTTGCCTTTCGAGTTTGTTCATGTTCCAGTACCTCTCGATAACGATTCTTCCCATTTCATTGTCACCAAACTCTTCTCCGACATCGCCCTTTGGAGGAGGAAAAAAACTTAAGTGTTGCCAATGTGGATCTATATCGCTTAAAGGGATTATGCCATTTTCATACTTAAATATCATGTGGCGACAAGGGAGACCCATAGACTTCATCATGTTGCAAACACACACCTCGTCCGGCTTGGTTCCCCATACGTCGATAAAATACACCTCAACCATTAACCTCTTAATGCAAGCATGTGAAACATTATAGTGGAGTCCCTTGAAAAACCGAAGATCCTCCATTTTCTTGATGTTACCACCTTTTTCTACAATCTTTTTGTACTTCATGCTGTGGATTTTTTGAAACTTCTCTTTAATTCTCTCAATCTCGCGGTTGAAGTAAACCTCCATAGCGTTAAACACCACCACAAAATTATCGACACATCCAAAGAGATTTTTCTTCAACCGGTGGTGAGCCGATTCTACCAAACTTGTCTCTTAATTCCCAAAGTGTTTATGGTGGTTGGTAAAATCATAAACGAAGCACTCTTTGTGCGGTTCCAACCATTGCTTCACCACATACGTTACAATATCCTCCAGATATTTGGGGCTAGACCAATGTTCAATAAATTCGGCAAGATTTAGGTTATACTCTTCTTTGGTGAGAGACCAAGTCAATGCCTCCTATTCCCCGGAGAAAGCAACCCATTTAGTATGATTTATGGTGTGTTGTTTATCGAAATTATCTTTTGCATCCGCTTGTTCATCTTTCGGTAGCTTACTAATCTCTTCCAATGCTTTCCTCTTAGGTGGACAAAGTTGATGCTTGTACCTATTCATCACATTGCACCATACATGAAATGTACAAAGCATATTATGTGCCAATGGGAAGACTCTCTCTATTGCGTTCATCAATGCTACTTCATTGTCCGTCACTATAACCTCAGGAATATCATCATCTCGGTAGATCGCCTTCACTTGTTGTAGAGCCCAAGTGTAACTTGTAACTAGCTCGTCCTTTAGAAAACAAAAAGCAACGGTAAATGGTGACTTGGTCGACGTACAACCAACAATGGCATCTCATGTTGTTTGTCTTATAAGTGCAATCCATTATAAGAACTTCATGGAAGCATTGAGCCAGTTGAACACTCTTTGGATGAGCAATGAAGAGATGAGTTATTTCTTCTTCCAGACCAACCTTCTTTTGAACCGCGTAGCCTTTATCTTGAGCCAACAGAAACAATTGTTGCATGACTTTTCTATCCTTCCATTCATTCATTTTAATTGTCTCAATTGCATTGTAAATGGTATACAAAGATGATACGTTATCCTTGTTATCATCCTTTAATAAGCGAAGCATACCAGCTGGTGAAATTCGCATTCTCCTATATTTAGCTATTTTCTCAATTTCTTGAGGAGTGAGCCTTGCGGCCATTGCATGTCCTTCAAGATCCTACGGACGAGGGTGGTTGTGATGACCTACCACCTTATCCATAAATAGAACCCATCCTTTCCTTTTTTGCACTTACTAAATACTAGCTTGAACGGACATTTAATTTTCTTTGAGCATGTTGTGTTCTTCCTCATCGTCTTTCCTTTATACACATAATCCTTCCTCTTGTGACTAGCATCCGGATCCCCACTTCTCTCACAAACCATTTCTAAACGAGTTTTGCTTTCTTTTCCATTCAAAACTAATACAAACATGGCTCTCTTGGCATGCTCTATAGCCCAATTCTTCGCATCAATAGGTAAGTCAAATACCAAATCATTGACATAGTGATAGGATGTATCTTCGAACAACATATCAACCGGAGAAGGTTGTTCATCCATTGGTATAGGTTGGCATTCAATCTGCAAGAAATGGAACAACCTCAATTGCAATCACAATACAGTTCGGTAACAAGATAATTTTATCGCGGTAACCGAACTCTTGGTTCGGTTTAAAAGCAAGATTACATGTAACCGAACAAATAAAAGTACACAGTTTGGTTACCTTTTATTTTATCTAGGTAACCGAATATAACTCTGGAACTGTTGATTTAATTTTGTTTGATAAGTTCGGTTAGTTATGCTGTTGGGATCACGTTTGCGAAACAACCGAACTTATTATACTTAATCTTCTCTTATATTATGTATAGTTCGGTTAGATAGCTGGTTTTTATGCAGTGTGCGAATCAACCGAACTTGTACACTAAGTTAAATCTTTTTTTGCGTCAAGTTCGGTTTGTTGTTGGTTGCAAACCAACCGAACTTAGTACAATAACTTAAATCTTATTTTTATGTAAAGTTCAGTTTGTTATTGATTGCGAACAAACCTAACTTTGTACACTAAGAATAATCTTATTCTACCTAAAGTTCGGTTGGTTAATATTGGTTGTGAAACAACCGAACATTACTCTGGAAATCCATGAAACTTCCATTAATATATAGATCGGTTACCTGCGTGTTTGGCTAAAGTAACCGAACTACACTTTCAGATTAGTTCGGCTATATGTTCTTCACATTAGGTAACCGAACTACTTCAAAAATTTACATTTGGTTTGAAAATTTGGAGCAATTCAACTAACATTAGCTAAGTTTGGAGCATACTTGGAAACCCAAATACTCTTCCTCCGGTTGTGGTTGATAAAATACATCATTGTCATCTTGAGATTGAGATTGTGTTTGGGGAAGAATACATTCACCATCTAATAAATAACTCATATCCGGATCATTGAGAAGATTAACAAAAACTCTAGGAGAGGATGGAGATAAAGAATCAGATGAGCTTTCATCACTTGAATACCCTAAATTAGTGAATTGGAAAAAACTTTTTTTTCCATGGTTTTCTCCTTCATCTTCTCTAAATTTACTCTCTAAAAAATTCTACTATTTTTTATAAAAACAATTTTTTTTTTAATCTCACTAATTACTTTTTTATTTAATGATTTCACTAATCATAACCCAAAAATAATTAAAAGGGTAGTTTAGGTATTAATTAAAATATATTCATAAGGGGTGACCTATATTTATAAGGGGTGTCCTACCCTAAAAAAACAATGGTCCCCCAAATAAACAAGGGTCCCCAAAAAACGGTTCTATTCTTAAACAAAGTGAGTTTCCATAATAAACCAGACCAGGCTTCTAAAATAAGCCAAAAGGGTTTCTTTAATAAACCAACATGTTTCTAATAAACCAATATTCTTCTTTGATAAGTAAACCAAGTTTATATAATAAACCGTATTTCACAGTTATTGAACACCTTGTGTGGGCTGCACGTGCACCATTTTAATTGGGGTACAAACATCGCCCCCTCTTAATTCACAACTTGTTGATGGATTAAGAAACGTACAATACTAGCTTTCTACCACACGGTATGACCTGGCTGTCTTGCTTGAATATTCACGCACCAAAATATTTCACATCCGAAATATAATGCACGCCATGTCCATTTTACATGAGAAACCAAATTTTCCGATTTTTTTTTTTGTTGAGTGATGTTTGTATGTCAAGGGCCACGTGCCATAATGGGATCATTAACTTTTTCCCATCAAACTAACTCGTCAATATTATGTTGGTTGTTCTCCTTATTACGAGACTTAATGAGCACGTGTATAGTTAGAGAACACATTCATTGTCATAGTAGCACGTGTATATATACTAACTTTTAGTTTAAGAGTATGCGGACTCACTTGTCATTTCGCATGAATCCTTGAAAAATCGTAACTCCAAAGTCTTTTTATACGTGGCGCTTTAGTTTGCTGACGATCGTCCTATAATGAGGTAGGATGCTTGCATCAATGGAAATACTTTCCCCACAGTCAAGTACGCCATTATAGCTCACGGTAGCATTTTTGGTGTTAGCCTTTTCTATAATAAACTAGTGGGAGAAATTTGCTAGATGGTCCACAAAACCCGACCCAGCTTATCCTATGGTCCAGCAGCAAAAAAAAATTAACCGGAGGTCCAAAAAACTGTAAATTACTATCATGCCCATCATCATTCACGTGCGAAATTCTCCACGTCCCTCAATTCCTGTGAATAGAAATACGGTTCTCCCAAATCTCTTCGTTTCTCCCGTATTCGTTCTCCTTCTGTCTTCATGTTTCTTCTTTGGTAATCAACAGAACCTAGATTTACAAATCAAATCACGTGATGATCATCGAAATCTAGGTCGTTTTGTTGAGAAGAATTAAAACTTAGATTTACAATGAAGAAATCATATAAAATCAAAAAATCCATTTTCTGAAGAATCGCAAGCAACAAAACCCTAGTTTATTAAGAAAAAATAGCAAAGATTCTTCTTCCCAAAATTGGTAGAAGATAATGATTTTGAAGAACAAAATATTGTCGGTTCTAAACCTACATCAAAGAAGAAGAAGAAATCTGTTGTTTCTGAACTAGCATTGAAGAAGAAGAAGTTGATTTCTTCCAAAATTCTGGTATTCCTTTTAATATGTGTAATGTGTTTATTTTTATTATTGTTGATTCTTCATACAAATTTTCTTATATGATCTACCCTACATATCCGTACAAATCACTTCTGATTTCATTTTATAAAAAACAGTACATATCAATATGTATATTTGGATAGTTTGATTAGTGTAGTGTGTATGATCTAATAGTACATATTAACATGTATTATGTGGAAGAAAAAAAAACGATATGAATCGGTACATATTAATATGTAGTATTATGTGGAAGGTTAAACCCCTTCTACTGCATCTTGGTGTGATCCTATAATACATATTGATATGTATTGAATGTATGATGTGTGTTATATTACAGTACATATGAAAAAGTACTGCTAAAAATCTAGTTTTATGGTTGATATGTACTGTTAAGAGTACTTCTAAGGATATTAAATAGCACATATTGATATGTACTGTTAAGAGTATTTATGCTAAAAACCTAGTTTTAAATAGTACATATTGATATGTACTCATGGACATATCTTGCCAGTTTATGTTATATCTGATGGATACATATTGATATGAATAAGCATAGTACTTATTAAAAGCCTAGTTTATGGTTGATATGTACTGTTGAAAGTACTTTGTTCTTGACTAGTTCATGTTATATCTAATAGATACGGCTATTTTGTTCTTGGAGTTGAAATCTTCAATACATATTGATATGAGTGCATATCATTATGTAGAGTGTTGTCGAAGAGGTTACATATGTACTATTGAAAAATACATATTCATCGGTATATATCATCATGTACCTGTTAAATGTGTTCTTGTTATTTTGTTTTCTTTGCATATTTTCCTGGCAGTACATATGAAAAGAGATATGTACTGAGTTCCGAAAGGACATTGAGTATTCTGAATATGATGTAACATGCACTACATATTTTTCAGTAGATTTTTTTTTTTTTTGAAACTAATCCCAAGTACATATCAATGCGTACATCTTGATACCATTTTTGATGTTGTTTGTGATGCTTGAATGCCAACATTGTGGTTGAATATTAATATTATAATACTTAAAAATGTATCAAAACAAGAATGCATATTGATATGTACTAGGTTAAAACAAATAGTACATATTTATAGAAACAACTATAGATATTGTTTCAAAACAATAGTGCATGTCAATATGTGTTGTGTGAAAACCTAGTTTATATCTTACATACTTTTCATTACATATTTTCAAATATTTTTGACATTATATATCCAATAATACATATCTATATGTACTGATGGAAAGGTCCTTTTTTGTAATGCTTGAATACCAACAATATGTTTTTAACAGTTGATATCTACTCTTATATTAAAATATATATCCATTTATACTGAAAGAAATGACTTGTTTGTGTAGGTAATGTGAAGAATACGAAAAAGAATAAGAAAGCACCTGCAAAAGACCCTGGGATAATATACATATCTAGTTTTAAGGGGTTGTATATTCTTGTGAATACGATAAGAAGGAAGACCAAAATTGACTGACGCGCAATTGCAAATGATAAGTGAGGCGTCGTATGGTATCAACACTATAAGACAAGAGTAGATATCTCCATATACTGGAAAATTAGTTAACAATGGCCATAAGTATGTATAAATTTTGTTGTGAATACCTTATAGATATTGATATGTACCACCAGTATTTTGTTGCGTAATAAGAACAACTTGGTGTTTGAATTTTTATTATTTTGTTGTGGAATAAGAACAACTTGGTGCTTGAATGCCCATCACAAATAAAGTGCAATGTCTTTATTCCAATTTTTTTATTTGTTGTGTTGTATCGTTGTCTAATATTGTTAGTTTATATTTATAGTTTTGCAACAAACTAATCAGTATGAATACTTGGAAAAATGAAAGTATGAAGCCTTAAATACAGGCAGTACATATATGCATGTACTGTAACACTTAACAGGATAAGAGAACCAAGACTGAAACTCAGAATTATATTAGTACATGAAGAGTTCGCAAAACAAAAATTTAATGTGTTTCAGTACTTCTTATAGTACAACATACTCGTATGAACTTAATATAAGAGACTAAGAAAAAAGTATGAATCCTTAAATAATGGAAGCACATATCTTCATGTAGTAACCCAGAGCATAAAAGAAATTTCTCCCAAAAACTATATAACTTAGCTAACTTTAGTACATATCAACATGTAGTGAGTTAAAACCCAGTAATATCCATATGTACTCTTAAAACGAAGTATGTACCTACAAACAAAGTGGAGAACTAAGAATTCCTGCTACAAAAATGATATAAAGCAAAAGGGAAAGATGGAAGGGCTAGGAAAAGGTTAACAAAAAAATACTACTCAGTACGCAGACTAAAAAATAAGTATAAATCATTAAATACAAACAATACATATCTGTATGTATTGCAAAACCTGACACACATAAAAAAATTGGAACTTAAACTTGAGATTTTTTTAATACAAATGATTTTGAAGGAAAAAAAGAACTGAATGTGTTTCAATACTTCTTATAGAACTACAACATATTAGTCGTATGACTTAGTATAAAAGACTAAGAAAAGCGTATGAACCTTAAATACTTGCAGCACATATCTGCCAGTACTGTAAAACTTGGTATACATAAATTTTTTTTGCAAGAAACATATATAACTTAGCGAACTTTAGTACATATTGAGCAATAAACCAGTACAGATCGATATATACTGAGCGAAAACACAGTACATATCTATATGTACCAAGTAAAAACAAAGTACAAATGCATATATATTGAGTATCATACTTTTCAATTTGATGAGATAATTCCGCCGATCCCTCTCTCAGCCTTGACGCCTACAAGTCTGCTAATCTCAAAGGACTTGTCTGTCGCATCCCTAGCGGCCATAGCATTTCCTTATTGAATTTTCCACCATAAATTGTCCTATTTACAACCAACTCATGCTTTCAACTGCCAAAGATACAATCAAAACTATCAACAATGAAGACTTAGACATTAAGGACTTAAGGTTATGCACTGGTTTTTTTCCACTAGAGAATTAAAAAATGTTCAAATAAGCCAATGGATCTAGAAAACCATTACAAACCACTAGAAAACACTCTTCAATGACTCACAAAATAACTAAAACTGAATCTCAGATATCATACGTAAATAAAAGTACGATAAGAAAAGGAAAAAACTAAAACTAAAAAATTCTCGACATCATTACATAAACAAAAACACTGAATTTGTAGTATGTTTTTATTACATGGTACATATCGATATGTTCCCATTGTTGTGTATGATTCCGACAATGGATATTGATATAAACTCATTATTGTATGATTCAAACAACTGATATTAAAGGGATTCAACAGGAAAATAAATCGAGGATAATTTATCAAAGAAAATAATGACAGAGTTACTGAGAAATAAATGATTACGAGGGGGCGTTTCCCCCTCGACCCCCGTGAACTAATGGGACACAATCAGAATACGCACCTGTCATTGTACGAAACTGTTTAAGCCGAAAAAGAACTGTTGGATATACTGCACCGTTAGGAATAACCCCATTTTCACATATCTTAGGATGACCTGAAAGCATATCAAAAGATGGTAATAATAATAATAATACATGCTAAGTTTCAAAATCAAAATAGAAAATCGGAACCCTATAAATTTCTATGGAGATCAAACACAGTACGTATGCACATATAGTGAAGATAACAAGAACTGAAAACCTAGTATATATTGATACGTACTATGTAAACACCTAGTACATATTGATATGTACTGTGTGTAAACCTAGTAGATATCATAGTACCTATACAAATGTACTGCAAAAAACTGGAATTGAAAATTTACAAACCCCACTACATATGTGTTCCAAACAAGAATTGTTATTAGAATGCTTTAGGAGATGTTTCTATCACATGCCCACTATGCCGGCAGCAACAAGAAAAACTGCTTATATCTTATTATTTTTCCATGTGCAAGGGACGTTTGGTTCATAATTGCATCATAAGACCCCAAATCCAATATAAGCAATTCATCATAAATGTTTATTCCACTCTTAAACTAATACATATGCATATACTAACAATCGTACTCCTAGAATTGCAGGTCCTCAAACTGATTCAAATATAGCCAAATAAATGAGAAATGATGCAGGAACATTCTTGGCATCTGGAGGATAACAAAAAATCAAAGAGCAAGCAGAGGCTTTAGCAATATTGTAAGCCGTCAAATGAAGTTTTCATTATATCTTTCACAGGACCCTAGGTAATCTATGAAAGGATAACAAAAATATTATGGATATCTCTTAACAAATAAGAATCAAGTGCACATTCATGGATCTTGGACTCAAAGACAAACATGAATACATTACCTGCCATTAGAAAGCTTAGTAAAATCGACCCTTTTCAAAACACAGCAATGCAATTGTGGTATACTTAACTCATGCATGAAAACTATCATGTTGTATGACGCCGGTGCTATCCTAAAGACTTAAAAAGTAAAAGAAAACATTGTTTAAAAATCATCAAATTAATGTGCGTGTCGTTAGAAACAAAGCATAAAAAGTCAAGTACAAAGAACGAAAAATGAAAAGAGCATCATGTTCCACTGATCCGACTTCATTGTAGTAGCATACTGCGATCATCATCATAGGACAATCCAACTGAGAGATGTCACATACTTGTAATGGTGATAAATAATGTTACTTAGTAAATTGTATAATTTCCTGCAATACGTGGAACCTTGACCTCATACCGACAAATAATGCATACCACCAACAGAAAGTTTCATTTCTTGTTTGGTAATTCTAGGAATACAATTTCTGATTCATCAAGGTATGTATTAAGAAGCTCTTTAAGGTGTCTCCTAATGTCAAGGAAGATTAGGTCATAATATCAATCTAATCATTTTCAGAAAATTTCAGAGGGTATGTAGACTAAATCATGCTAATCATCATTATAAATTCACATTTAGGATCGGTATATACTATTAAGAGATCGGTCGAATATAAGCAAAGACCCGATCTTAAAGTTTTGTGAAAAAAAATCAAAAATTGTAAACTAAAACGATGATAACGTCAGATAGATTATGAATCTCCGCTCTAGTTTCAAATTAGCTCTATGAATTGAAAGGAAATAAAAAAAAATTGATTTTTACAAACCCTAAAATCAAATTTCCAGAACAATTATTTTAAAAGAAAAATATACCTAGAATCAAAATTAGAGAGATTATAAGTCTTAGCTTTTTTACTGATGTTGATGACGAAATTCCCTGATTTCGCCGGTGATAAATTCTTCTGGTTTCATACTCAGTCTTCAAATTGGAAGAAAAAATGAAATAGATTGGTTTGCAGCTTTTGCTAGTTGCAATTCAACGGAGGGGTAATTTCGCCTTTTAGAAAATACGGTTTATATCACTCGCACGTGAACATGACTAGAAGATAAATTTTGTAGTCCAAAAACATATTTTCGGATGAGCGAGTAAAACAATCCAGTGGGTGGACCACTGTCTGTTTCTTGAACAATCCAGTGGGTGGACCAAAAATCATTAATTCCGAGTAATCACCAGTTTCTTGAACAGTCTGTCATAGACTGGAGTACGAGTGTACGACTAATACTGTAAAATCCGTTTGAGTTTACCCAAATATTTTCTGGTGCCAAAATATGCTCTTCAAAATTCCATGTACCGATATTACTTCACGTAGCATGGCTGGCTTGATAAGTCTACGCACTCCCGTTCAAGCTAAGGGCCCATGTGATAATCTTCGTAATTCTCTGATCTTTGAGTTGGTGGGGTCCCATTGCTTCTAGCCGGTACGAGTTTTTTCCACGTGAATTTTGATTCTCTCGTACTGTAGCCAATCACTAATGCTTTATACACTGCGGGAGAAACCGGGTGAAATCCCAAGTGAGTCAGTGGTGGGCTCCACGTCAGTTATTCCTCGTCCAAATGTTTAAAGGCTATCACACGATACTCTCGCGGTATCCTCCCCGGGTTTTTTTTTGTGTGAACGTAGCATTACTCGTAGCCAACGGTGCGTTTCGTCATTTCTTCAAACAACTGTAGCCTGTAGCCACCTTACATTGTAGGCATTTGACTTCTTGTGAAACTCCAAAGATTTTGCACCATGTCGAACTCCTACCATTTCTTTTGCTCGCACAGAACTAAATATCGCCTTATAAAAGTGGTGCCTCAATCACCATACCTTCACCTCTCAGGTATCAATAGCGTTTCTTCCTTTACTACTTTTTGCTTATATACATCGACTGTATCCCTTTTGTTCTTTGATAATTTAGGGCACAGGTAGAGCTACTTAGTATTAAAATCGTCAGACAGCTCAAAAGAAAAATTAACCTGAATCACTTGCTTTCTTTTGACTCCTAGCACATATACATATATATCTCTTCGTTAGATATATAATCCATGCATGCTTATTTATTATATTTACCCTTTTTCTGCTGTCCTCCTGAAACGATTTAGTAAATTTTTCCCTTCTATAATAATCGAGAGCCGAGACTACAATATTATATCTGTATAGGTTTTGAATTAATTAAATCCACCAGACCTCATAGCTATTCAGGTGTAGACCGAATCCACATTGGTTTAAGAAAGATTGTACGTTCCACTCGCTAGCTTCAGATGTAAAATGCTTGAGCCGATTACTAATTCCAAGTCTATGTGCATGGTTGTGCGTGTCTTCGGACTAGGACTGGCATCCCCATAAAAGATGGTAGAATACTGAAGCGACCTGTCTAGGGGCGGACCATAGGGGCGGACCAATGGTGTACCAATCCCTTGGACGGCTGAGATTTATAGGGGGTGGGGTTTTAAATGCAAGTGGGGCCTGCTTAATTGAATCTAATGGCTGCATTTCATTGGTACACCATTGGTCCGCCATTTTTGGTACACCTTTAGCTTTTTCGATATTGAAGTTGGTGGACAAAAGAGAATAATTTTCTCCATACACTATGAGTGTTTTATTCTTCATTGATTCCAAGAGTAACCGCCGTATCAAATCATATTTTGATTTCTTTAGAGCTTATCCTTGTACCTAGGGGAATTTAATTCTTGATGAAATTCATATTTTCATATTTTCATATTTTGGCACGCCCTCTGTTGTTTTACAGGAGCAACCCAGCACCACACAAAAAGCTTTGGTTTTATGGGACAAAACTACCTTTGGGTCGGTAACCAGCCGCATCAAAGAATCGGAAATGCAGCTTACAAAATCCCATCTACGGTGTGTCGGTGTTGTTGGACCAGCCCTTTTGGAAGCCATTTGACAAGCACAACTTGCTTTTCAACAACATCAAGCACTACTCTTGCACTTAGATGCATACTGGAGACAGAGGTCACGCATACAATGGCTGAACTTAGGTGAACGCAACACTGCATTTTATCATACCACATCGACAATTCACCAGAGACAAAATGCTATTTGTAGAATTAAAAACAATGCTGGGACATGGATGTATCATCATGAAGGAATTATAAATGATTTTGTATCGTACTTTCAAAGTTTGTATCAAGAGCCTTCTCATGCGATTGATCCTTCGCTTTTTGCGTGTGTCTCTCCTCGAATTACAACTCAACAACACAATCACTTGTCGGCACCAGTTACAATTGAAGAGATTCAATGTGCTCTATTCAGTATTAAACCGGAAAGCGCGCCTGGTCCAGATGGGTTTACAACAGCATTTTACGGAGAAGGCCTCAGACTTTTGTCCCATTAGTTTAGCTAATGTTGCGTACAAGATTATTTCCAAAATCATTGTCAACGGGATCAGACCGATGTTGCCATTACTCATCAGCCCAACTCAAAGTGCTTTTGTTCCATCAAGGTCCATCCAAGATAACATTTCCATTGCAAAGGAATTATTTCACCACATTCGAGTTACTAAACCAGGAAAAAAACCTAAGTTCGCAATAAAATTGGATGTTCACAAAGCTTACGACAAACTCAGCTGGGACTTTATCCAAATGGCCTTGCAAACATTGGCATTCCCAAGATGGATAATAGAAAGGATTATGTTTTGCATTACGTCTGTGACTTTTTCACTAAAAATAAATGGATCCTTACATGGATTCATTAAACCATCGTGCGGCATTCGCCAAGGAGACCCATTGTCCCCGTATATCGTCATTTTATGTTCTAAAATTTTGTCTACTAATCTTTTACACTTGGAGTCTACAGGGCACATTCAAGGAATTCAAATTTCCCCAAATGATCCCCCGATTTCACACTTGATGTACGCGGATGATCTGCTCATAACTAGTCAGTCATCAACTGAAAAGTGTCATCATCTCCAACAGCTTTTGAATCATTACACCTCAAATGCAGGCCAAAAGTTTAATCTGTCGAAATCATCAATCATCCATCATCCTCGGACAACCTTGGTAACTTTACAATAGATTACAACAATTTTTACCATCCAAACTACTTCCAATCCACCTGTCTACTTAGGAGTGCCTCTCACTTATGGTAGATCGAGTGCCTCTGCCTACTCCACAATCCTGAACAAGATGGCAAAGAAACTTCCAGGCTGAAAAAATGCAACATTAACATAGTCAGGTTGAGTGGTCCTAATCAACACTTCTCTAGCTCCTACTGCTAACCACATCATGCAGAATACATTGATACCAAGCCATGTACATCAGAAATGGATAGAATATACCGGAATTTTCTTCGGGGGCATACAAATGTGTTGGAAATAATGACAACATTCGTATATAACTTAGAAAAAAAAAATACTTAGCTTGATTGATGATGGTACCGCAAACTAGTAGAGGCGCGTATGAGATACGCTGACCTAAAGGTAATATTTCCTGCTAATCCTCTGAGATGCTATAGCAGTTGCCAAGTCACCTCCAGGATATAACTACTGTAGTACTCCTCTATGTAGCATACAAAGAGAGCACTCTAAGAGCTTGGCATTAATTAACTTGACTACAACAGAGAAAACTCAAACAATAATTTTGTTTTCAAAAAATAGAAGAGTAGTAGAAGTAGTGTTATCTCTCTATTCAAAGAACTCAAGACTACTCTCTTATATATAGTTGCAAGAAAAATTGAACGTTAAAAAATAATGGAATAAGATTCCCATGCGTATGACAAAGATTCTCACTTTTTCAGAAAAACAGTCACTAAGAAAACTGTGTAGGAAGTCATGCATGAGTATGACACAAAGAACATGCTGCAAAGCTGACATGAAGAATGTGTAAAGTAAAAGCTTTTGTCTGTGCAAGAGAAGCATGTGAACAGAAAAAGTGTTTGTTTTTTTCAGTTCAACAAAGAGGCACGCGTGTCAGATTTCTCAAAAAACAAAAGGAAAGATTCTTCACGTGTGAGACAAACACGTACAGACAGAACGTAAAAAAATCTTCTTCTTCAATGTGTGGAAGTACGAAAAATTTCAGCAAAAAGATAGGATCACACCCACACCCACGCCCGACCAGACGGACGGCGGCAGCGGCGTGCTTCTGTGCGAAGCACCTCGCGTACGGGAAAGGCAACCTTGCCCTAGTCTAGGTTTTCCCCCTCACACAAAAGTGTGTAGACCCAAAGGGCCATGCCCTTTAGGCAAAACCCATGGTATTTAAGTCTAAAAATCTTAATATTTTAGTCTATGTGGGACTAATTTTTTATCCATTCAAATGAAAAAAAAACTAGTGGGCAATTGGTCTAGGGATGAAATCATGGTCCATGCACTTTTGGTTTGAATACAAAATCCGTTTTTTCTAACAATCCCCCACATTAATGATAAAACATATTGATAAACACGAGAAAACATAAGAAAACAAAATTAGGCTAAGGTGTCCCAGAGATTGAACCTTAACTTAGTGAGAGGTTACCGGAACTGCTTGTTGTAACGTTGAACCCAATGTATTGAACCGCCAACAGTGAATGCAATTCAGAAATAACAACCACACTTTGATGTCTCAAGGAAAAGCTGGCAAGCTCTTTCCGTTGTGCCCGTTTTGGTCGTGGTATAAATCCCAGACTTAATGAATGTCTCTAGAGAATCAGCTCAAATTCTCATAGGAAGCGGACCTCACTTCCAACATCCACATAGGTGAGTCCCTTAAGAGTGTCAGTTATAGAACTTCGTGTAAGAAACTTAGACTTCCCTATTTGATAGAATCTAAATCAGTGTAGTTGAACTTAGAGCTACAAATTTTAGATTTTAGTTGTAGAGCCATATAGGTTTGTGCTATGTTTTATGTTGTTGTACGCTTAGACAAGAGATGGGATTATTCTGTAAGGTTGGGAGTTTCTGAAGACTAGAAGGATGGCTTGATTTTCGAGGACAAAAATTTTATAAGGTGGGGAGAATGTAAGGATCCTCAAGTTTGTCAACGCAATTAGACTAGTCAGGTGATGAATTATTCGATAATTACTCGATTAGTGTAACTCGAATATTAATTAATAGAAATTAATCTAACAACGATCTAGCTATGAAACTAGTACCATTGAATAGGTCTCGGAAAGTTACGCGGAATGGACTACCCGAACGTGTCATTTGGATATCGGACGAAGAAGATATCATCAGATTTATTGAAGGGAAAAATAGTTTTGTTGTTAACCGACCTGACTTCCCTTAACATTTGGGTGGGTGCGTTTAGCATGGGTCGTTGGCCTTATCACCAAAACATGTCGAGAGAAGACTTTCACTTTCTCTTTTCTTCTTCTTTGCTCTTCTTCTCTGCTTCTCCTCTTTCTCTTCTCTGCTGAAAATTTGTGAGTCGCGTAAAGAATTGTTGTTAAGAAGTCGATTGATGTCGTAGCTTAGATGGTGATGGAGGTGTTGTTGTGAAACTTGAGAAGAATCGATGGATTGAAGTGAAATCATAAATTAGGGTTTCTGTGAGATGAATTTACGGAGGATTCATGAGAAATTGAGTATGGAATTGATTGATTAAAGTTGGGTTTAAGAATAGAACATGAAGGAGATGATTATATCATTGATTTGAAGTTTTGAAGATGGTTCGGTGATGAATTAATAGTTAGGGTTCTGAGAAATCATTTGGAGTTCAATAAGGGGATGATTAAGAGGAGTTTTGAGTTCCTGATGGATGAAGATTATATGGTTTGGCGTTTAATTGTAGTATTAAAGTTGATTCTGTGATGAATCATTGAAGAATCAGTGAGTTAGGGTTTCTTAATAAGTTCAGAGAAGATGTAGATGGTGAAATTGGGAGATTAGGGAGAAGATTAGAGATGGGTTTTGAGTATTTAGCACAAGGAAGAAGAATTCATAGTTGATTCTCAGGTTCCAATGGTAAATTGAGGAATTAGGGTTTTGTTCAAAGTTTAGAGAATAATTGAAATATGAAATTGAAGGTTTAGAAGATTGATTGGAGGTGAGTTTAACTGGAATTAAGTGTTTAAGTGGATGTGTAACTTAAAATTGGTAGTTAGGGTTTGATTCTGTTTTAATGGAGGCCTGGGAGTTAAATTAGAATTTGATTGAGAAGTGTTAATGATGATGGGACTGTTTGATTGTTGGATGAGATGAGCTGGTGGGTTGTTGATGTGCAAGATGAGTATTGAATCAAGATAAAGCAAGAAAAAGAATCAATGGGTAAAGAGAATTTGAGGTAATTATTATTATTGGTTAATTTAGTAATGTTTATATACTTTCATTTCTGAGTTTATGAATTGATTATGGATCTAAGAATTGAGATAAAAGTATGTGTATAGAACTGACTGTGTATCCCTGGTTTTAGAAAGTGTTTTCTGGGTGTTTGAAAGTGCAGGAGGATATGAATTGATGAAGGTGTTGCTTGAGTTGAAGTTAGTGAATGCAGATGTTTTTATGGTTGCAGCTAGGGATAGTTTTAGTCGAAGCTTGCCATTGCAGGTACTAAGTTTGGAGGAATTGCAGGGAGATGGACTTGGTGGTGTGAGCTGAAAGATCATATATGCGTTGTTGGTGCTATTGCACATAAATGGAACTGAAGATTGTTGAATTGAACTAGTGTTGATGTTTAGGTTACTGCAGTTGGTAAAGTTGAACTGAACTCAGTTGAAGTGGTGTATGGTTTTGATTATAGAGATAATCTGAAGTGGATGTTAAGTGAGGTGATGCTGGGATGGTGGTGTTATTATTGCTGTTGTGGTGTTGTGGATTGCAGGAAAGGGGTTGGAGGTTTGTAATAGTGAATCGGTGGTAAATTGTAGTGGCTGGTCGAGTTGCAGATTGTTTTAATGTTGAATTGAATAGGTTTAGGTACAGATGAATGTATAGCTTGTTGCCGAGAGAATGAGTATGGAAGATATGTTGATACTGTGTTGGAATTGAAATGAGTAATTCAGTTGTGAAGACATGGATACGGTGTGTGTTGTGTTAGTGGTACATTGAGTTGTTGTTGAAGTTACAGAGGAATGAATAACAGAGTAGTTAGAATGAAGTTGAATTGGTAGTATGTAGAAAGAGTGAAAGCTTGGAACTGCAATTGCAGGTATTCTATGTTTGAATTTAAAGTGATTCATGAAGTTTTTATGCACTGAATGTATGATTTTAATGATTCAAATGAAGTTGTATAATCTGGTAGGATTGAATTAAGAAGGAAGAAGTTGTTTAAAGATTGGTTGTAGAGCTGCACCATGATGGTGCTTTAGTGTCCTTTGGCCTGAGCAATGGCTCTGGCCTGTGTAAGAGTTTTGGCCTTGTGCCATTCAGCCTAGTCAGGATCTGACTCTAGCTGACTCAGTCCATCTGACTGAGTTGAATCGGTATTGACTCACTGAGTTACCTATCTTGACTCAGTTGACCGATTCTTACTTGACCACTGACCCTGGATGTTGACCTTTGACTGAAGTTGACTGTTACTTGACTGTTAGTTCAACCGTTTTTGACCGTTAGATTGACCCAGTTGGGCCAGGCCCTTATTAATGGGTTTGTTTAAGTGGGCTTGGGCTTTAGACTAGTTATCTTATATTGATGTTTTGGACCACTTATGGTCCGAATTGACCTTTGACTTCTTCTATAAAGTTGTAGATACTCATGAGACTTAGATATTGGATTAGAGAACCAACCCAATGAATTAGTAAATCTTTATATATGCAAGAGATGGATTATGAAATTGTGAAGAACCTTAAATGGGCTAAAGATAGATAATAAAAGAGTATAAAAACGTAAATGGGCTTACGACTATTAGTTAGATTTGTATAATTATTGTGTGAGCCATTTTGGCTAGAATCTTAGAATTCTTGTATGATTAACAGTTAGTTATTAACAACGGTTGATTCGAAGGATAAACCAGTGGATCGTGGATCTCGAGGTAGGCGTGTCCTGTCTTCAAAAAGGTGTGGGAATGCATTTGACTCTTCTGTAATCATTATTGTTACTTTTATAAAATTTTATGCTTAACAAACTCATGCATTGTCTGTCCGTGCATTCCATGCTTTGTTTAAAATGAATTATGATAATCTTGTTGATTCTGTGAATCTTTCCACGATTTGGAAAGGACTTGTAATGTTTTTTTGTCAACATGAATTGTTATGGGAAATGAAAATTTCCACTTGTGGTATATAGGTGTTTGTGGGAGAAAACTAGTTCTGCCGGTTTAGGTAATTTTGGGTGTGTGTGGATGGGAAGTGAGTTTAAACCTTCAACAAATGTGTTGCACGATGAGCACTTTGATTCGAGAGATAATCTACACAATTCTGTCCTAAACCGAATACACGGCCGTTCCAGATTTGTTTCGGTCACAGGTGAAGGATGTGAGGTTGATCTTAGGGAGGGAAGCGAAGAAAGTGTTGAGAGTGTGAAGGTGAAGGCTATTTGACGACTTGTTAACAGAAGGTTGAGCAGGCTAGCAAATGTTGCAGGCAGGCTCTGGATGTTGAATACGATGGTATTAACACTTGGTTTTCTGTGTTGTTCGGACCTCTATTTTTGGAAATAGGGAGGAGAACCTATTTATACAAGTCGATAAGCCTTCATTACGTCTCTCGTGGGAAAGTGGAGGAAGTGGAGTGATGGAGGAAGTGGGGTTGTGTGTTAGTGCCACACGGTTTCTTGCCCACTTCTCCTATCATCGCTAACCGCCCATGTTTTCCTAACACGATCTTGTGATGTCATGTTGCACGCTGCACGCTGTAAATCGCCAGACCAATACCCCAGTTTGTATCCCCCAGTTGTGGCGTGATTAATGTATCGAGTGTGTGGATCGCTGGACCCACAAAAAATAGTGCAGGGTGAACTGTGAACTTGGTATAACATCGCATGCAGCCATCTTTAGGTGACCATTTGGAGGCTGTATAGACAGGCCATGCCTTGGTCGGTTACCCTGAGAAGAAGAGTGACGGATGGTGGTCATGATGATACCTTGTTTGCTGGTTGATTCGCACCCTAAGTCATTCGTCCAAGCTTGCAAAGTTGGACGGACGAGATGGCTCGTAGCCTTGCTTGCGACCGTTGGATGGGATGCAGCATGCTGCCTCTTTCGGCCCAAAAGTTTACATGCTTAGAGAGTTCCAATTGAGGAACCGATCAGCCCTGCATGGAGGCGGTAAAATGGTGCTCATGCCCATGCCTGCTTGACTCGCACATATTTGATTTAAGCCACTCGACTCTGGTGGCAAAGGCGAGTGGTCGAGATTAGAACTTATGGAGGGGCCGTGACATGTTGCCTTTGGGCGCGAGTACCGAGGTGCTCGTCTATCACTGACCTTGGAAGACCGGCTAGGAATGAAGCCGGACCCACGGTGGTCATGCTAGTATGCTCGGTTCGCTCTAAGTCTCCGTCTTGGCCTTCCATCCAAGCCTGCGAAGATGGACGCTCGAGATGTTTCTACACCGCAAACCCTAATTAGGATTTTGGACCGGCCACTTTGGGCGATCAGTTTTGGGTTGCGTGCGCCTCCTTTGGGGATACCGACCATGTATGCAACATCTTGGGTCGACAGTGAGCATGTACATGCTTGCTCTATGAACCTCGGCGCAATCTAAGCCATCCAACTATGCCTGCGAAATCGGATGGTCGTGATCGTTTTGGATCTTCTCAACCTGCATAAGGCATTAATCTAGCCTTGTTTGGGCAATCGTTTCTTGCACCACGGCTTGCCTATGAGGGAGTCGGTCATGTAGGTAGAAAGTGGGCCCGCCAATGGTGTACCATCACTTCACTACTTGTTTTAGGGTATAATCTAAGCCGTCCAACTATGCCAGCGAAGTTGGACGTTCACGATTAAAAGGAACCCTAGCCGTGCGTCATGCTCACTTTGAGCGCACGTTTTGGAAGGACCAACTGTAGTTGGTCTTGACCGTTCGGTCATGTATGAAGGTGGGTCCGAGGTGATCATGGTAGCATGCTCAGGACCCCTTGAATCTATATCTACACCCTCCATCTATGCTTGCGAAGTTGGACGGATGAGATATATTTTTGGGTTTGTTTTCAGCAAGTGAGACTAACACGGGTAGTCTTGCATGCGTTCAACGGGGCTAGTATAACCTGCTGTCAGGTAGCCTATGGGTGTTTGCACGTCGAACACAAGGCTTTAATTAAAGCATTAATAGTAATGTTGTATACCTACATAAAGGATAGGGATGGTTGCTACATGCTCCGTCGGGATGGTTGCTACATGCTCCGTTCTGGGTATGTTTTAATTCTCAGGGATGGTTGCACATGCTCCAATGAATTAATATGGCGAGAAGTATTCATCGCATGAAGGCTTTATCCTTTGCAGGACGTCAGCTTACAAAAAATGGCTTTTTACACTTTTAGCCTTTAAATAGAAATCCTCCATCAACATTAAGTCCCCTGCCTAGCTTGCAATGGTCACACTATTGTAGGGTAGGCATGAGATGGTGACAAATATACGTAAAAGAAATAAAGGTAACTAACCTTGGAAGGCATCCGCTAGTGATTGTCCATGTGAACGCATCGTCGCAGGCATGAAACCTTGGGTGGGCCGGTTTCCCTTCTTGGTTTTTTGGAAGCAAAAAGGAATCCTTCTCTAATTAGAATTCTTCAAATTTTTGCCTATAAAAGGGAGAACCCTTTTTTGTTTTCCCTTCACGATTTCTCTTTTTTTTTGTGAATGTCCAGCTCTCTGCTCGTGCTGCCGCCATCGCCGTTGCTGCCGGAGTCGCTGCCGGATTTGTTACCGCCGGCGCCGTTAATCAGGTACGTGCAATTTTTTTTTTTTTTTTTTTTGCAAACCCTAATTATTTAGGTAGTGTTTCTTTTGCACTTTGAGAGGATTGTAGGTGCGACATACCATAATTGATTCCTTTACCACCTGCCAGGATTGCGTAGTAAAATAAAGCATAAACATGTTGTTCGTTCCCTTTATCCTTGCATGTCAAAACCCAGGTTGTAGCTTGATAGAACCGCTGCCTTGAACTCGTAGACATGATAACCAACTGTAGAAAATATGTTGTCGTGTTGGCTTAGTTTTAGGGATGCGTATGCAAACTTTAGTGCCCGCCTGCGTGATTTTTGAGGTACTCTTGTGCTTGCGTTTATCGAAATTGCTGTAGAATCCTCATACAAACTCGGATTTTGACGGTCCGCATATGTATCCTCAAGCCCAAAAAATTTCCAAACTTTAGTAAAGAAGCTTTTTTAATTTTGAACATGTTTAGGGGATAAAAATCGCGAAATAGTAAACTTCCAGGAGGTTCTCAGAATTTTTTCAGGTTGCGTGTCTTCTGATATTTTGGCCACCCCTTCTTGCTCTTTCATCCGATTGTCGTGAAATTTTAATATGTTGTAGGTAACTTCCATATGAAGAGAATGGCACATAACACTAGATTCCATACCCGTTGCTCCCAGTTCATAATCGAACACAGGGTAGTGTAAATTTCCCTCAACTGAGTTTGTTTGGAGGACGCTTGAACCATCCCAATCCCATGTAATCTCCATATTAGGTGCCTAACAACGAAGTTGGGAATCACGAGAATCTTTTATTGCTGTACGACCCCTTCGAAACATGCTAACACTTCCAATCTTATTGCAGTTGCTCAATGATGAACGCAGAGGATAATGTTGTGAAGGTAGGTGTCGACTCTTTCAGAGATGTGCCAAATATAAATGATGGAATGCTTACCAAGTCTTTTCCAAACGTCAGGAGGCACCCCAGACATAATATAATCCTTATTACCGGTTCATAAAATGAAGAGGGTCTACCATCGTCTTTAGCAGGCGTGATGAGGCTTTGTCTCCATAAGAAAGAATATCCACCTTCCCCCATTGACTTCAGAATTTGTCAGAATCCACTTGACTCATACGAAGGATGGATGTGGCGCATGTTGGGTAATGAAGGGATTAGAGACAACTTAACCAGGGCGCAAATTCTTGATGCTATTAAGGCGTCTACAATTCTTTATGTCAAGAAGGATATCCCAGGTTTGGTCGCTTTTGCTACTCGATGGTGTCCTTCTACGAACACAGCTTTATGCACGTGGGGTGAAATAACTATCACTCTTGAGAGCATATCTGCATTAATGATCCTTCCTATTGCTGGCAGTCTTAATTGCAAACTGTCTGAAGGAGAAGACATCATCTATCAGGCTATAATTCAAAAGGTGAACGAATACGATCAGTTGGAGAAGAAGCCGAAATGTTTCTACACTTGGTGGGTAGGTGAATGGTCTTCCACACAAGGTAATGATGATCTTAGCACAGCTGCATTCTTGTCCTTGTGGTTGTCTAGAGATATTCTTGATGACGGCTCCGGCATGAAAACTATTAGAAAGAAAATCATCGTATTCGCCATTAAGCTAGGCAAAGGTATAACTCTCCCTTTGGCTTCATTATTCCTAGGCTCGCTGTATGGTCACATGAATTATTTAGTGGAGGAGATGTATATTTCCAATGGGTACATGAAGGTGGATACATATGTGCACGTCGCCTTTCTTCAGGTGTTTTTGTGGGAACACTTTAAGGATTACGCTCCCACTCCTACAACCTCAGTCCCCAGCTTGTATGGTGATTTAAGAATACTCCGTTGGCAGAATAGACGTCCAAAAGCTGGGGTGAGGCTTGTATATTTGCTCGATAGTGTGAGTGCCATAGACTTTCGTCCTTGGGGGCCGGTTTATCCTTCCTACATCGTCCTCGTCATTGAGCTGCCTCCTGAGGGGAGAGATATGATCCCCGAAGAAGTTGTTTTCCTGCGGAGCTGTATACCAGGATATGTTCCTTCTTTTTGTGATGACAGGCTAAGCATTATTCCATATAATATTGATAGTGCCGCTCGCCAAATGGGTTTTGATCAAGGTGTCCCATTTCGTCGTCCCGCAACGCCTTCAGAAGAACTTAAGTCATCATGCCTTGATGTTGATGTTTTCTCTCCGGAGCTGAAACTTCCTTTTCCTTCCCCGGGGAGAAAGCCAGTAGCTACTTCTGGTAACAAAGATTTTTGGAGGGGGCAATTACTGCTCTTTAAATCATTTGCTAGCGAAACGGTAACTGACCTTCGTGATAAACCTCTTGATGACGTCTTGGCTGGTCATAGGCGATTGAAACCCCTTCTAGGGAAATGAGGCAGGGTTAACGCCACCGACTGCAATCTTAAGTCCAAGAAAAAGAAGCAAGCATGTAGTCTAGTAATTCTCAACTCTTCCAATATGTAGGTATTCTGAATTCTTTATGCTTAATTTTCAGTTTCGACTTCCATGAGCAGCTTTTACTAATCCTTGTTGGTGATCAGAGGATTCCTGAATAAAATGCCTTTGCCGCACTGGCCCGGGTTTACAATGAGGAGCGTGGAGGCAACGGGAAGTCTAAAAATCTTCATGTTGGGAAACCTGGTAATAATGACCTTCATGTAGAACAGTCTGGAAAGACTGATCTTCATGCGGAGAAGTCTGGCAACATCGATCTTCATGTAGATGAGTTTGGTAACACTGATCCTATCATATACAACGATGAAGATGGTGCAAGCTCGATTGAAGAGAATGCCTTTCAGAGCGGTAATTTTAATGAGCTTGTAGATGAGGCCGTGTCAGCAATCCAGACCAGCACTTCGAGGAGTTTGAAAGGGACATCTACTGCGATGGTTCCTTCTAAAGAGATGTTGTCGCCAGCAGTCGTTCCTGGTGGTATGTTCGACCTTCCCTTTGATAATCCACGTCCTGATCATGTGTTGGTTGGAGGGTTCAACGTGCCGGCCCAGTTTGAGGAGTTGTACACCACAATATGGAAGAAATATGGCCACATTGCTACCACCACGAAGCTGAAGAGTCATCTTGCTTTGGTAAATCGCGTTCAGGAGGCCTTACCCTCTATTCGGGAGATGAGTGTCGCAATTGGTCGTGATGTTTCTGAAGACGTGATGAAAGACTGGAAGTGCCACTTGGATGTGTTTGCACAGTATGAATTCAATTCTCCTTGGTTTTCAAAGGGTTTCATGCAATTCATGAGATTCAGAAGAAGCAAGGTACGGTGTTTTCCACTGAATGTGTCGTTCGTCAGAAACAAAAGGTTGGTAGGTTGGCCGAGGAGTTGAAATCTCAGCAAGCCATTCTCCGGAAGATGGAAGCCGCTCTTGCTCAGAAGGATGAGGTGTTGCTGAAAGATTTTCCCTGAAGTATTCATGCCGTCTACTTGTGTTTTCTCTTTAGATGCTTTTCGAGTGATTGTGAGGATTTCCTTTCACACAGTTTGGTTTTAGGTTTTGAATTGATAGGTGATTGAATCTTGGACTGGTTTATTTACGACATGCTTTTATGAATGTTTGACCTTTGGAAAAGATTATTCTAAAATAGAATCTGAATCTTATATTATGAGTGATCATACATGTCATGTGAAATTGAAAACGCAGTGTGAAAGGGAAAGGTGATGGGTGGTGAGCATGTATGACTCTTGCTCATTGAGTATCATGTTCATATATGTAAGACGCCAAGTCCCCAGTAGGATATATAATTATCTTACAGTAATGTTTGCTGGGACTTACTTGTCTTTCGAAATCTGTGTATGGGAATGAGCACTCCCGAATACCCTCTCCCCAAAGAGCGCGTGCTAATTTTTTGAGGGGAAATATTGCTTCTCTGAATTTATCTTACCGTGGACAATGCGTAGCACTCGCTGGTGGGGTGATGGAGAGATCGATGGTAATGACAATACCTCGGGTTGGCTGTCTCTTGATCGGTGGGCGGACGCCGCACCGGCGACAGTTGTACTTCTCCATCATGTACCCATATCTCCAACAACTCCACAATCTTCCTTATGGGAAACGGGAATCGTGGATCTTTTGAGTCTAAACTTTCCTGCGTCGGCGTGTGTCGTGGCTCTTCCCTTAGGTTTCGGTGTGAAGCACGCTTTGGAGACGGAATTGAGGCGTTGTCACGTGTCACTGCATCCGCGGCCCTCTTGGTCGGGAGATTCTTCTGAAACATGGAGGATGTTGTGCTGGCGATGGCATTGTCGTTGAGCTGGTGATTAGAAGGCTGCAAGCTCCTACGTTCATATGCTCTCTGATTAATTTCGCCCTCCTCTAGCGTTTATTCCCCTGGATGAAGAGTCAGCACGGGTTGGGTATTATTCTGAGTTTTGGCAAGAGCCTTAAGGTATAAATCTTCTAACAAGGCTTCATATGCAGTTGATTCTCTGTTTTCATCCGGCAAGCGTCGTAATTCTTCATGCTGGTCGATCCGTCTCAAGCTCCCGTTTACAGGTGAAAGGTTTTGTTGGTCTGGGCTCTCTGGGGCCATGTGTTCCATGATTCTTCTGAAAACCTGACCTCCAGAATTTCTTGCATCATTAGTGATACTTCCCGGGTAGCTGCTTGCAGAGACCTCATGTAATTGAGCCGATATGTTGTTCAAGAGACGGAAGGTTTCACTCTGCCTTCTGGAAATACCTGCTTGATTTGCCAGGACGTCTTCCAACATCCTGGTCACATTTTCGACGACACTTGAATTATCCATGGTTTCTGAATGATTCAACGAACGGGAGTACATCTCGGGATGAACTTCTGGGATTTGGTGAAGAGTGAATTGATAATCAAATCAAATCAAATCTAAGATCTGCCTCTCCAAATTCGAATAAAAACTGGTAGCCTTTAAAGATTCGAGTTCTGCAACCGAGAGATTAACCTCCCACTGTGGTCGCCAATTGTTTGTGGGAGAAAACTACTTCTGCCGGTTTAGGTAATTTTGGGTGTGTGTGGATGAGAAGTGAGTTTAAACCTTCAACAAATGTGCTGCACGATGAGCACTTTGATCGAGAGATAATCTATACAATTCTGGCCTAAACCGAAGACACGGCCGTTCCAGATTTGTTTCGGTCACAGGTGAAGGATGTGAGGTTGATATTAGGGAGGGAAGCGAAGAAAGTGTTGAGAGTGTGAAGGTGAAGGCTATTTGATGACTTGTTAACAGAAGGTTAAGCAGGCTAGCAAATGTTGCAGGCAGGCTCTGGGTGTTGAATACGATGGTATTAACACTTGGTTTTTTGTGTTGTTCGGACCTCTGTTTTTGGAAATAGGGAGGAGAACCTATTTATACAAGTCGATAAGCCTTCATTACATCTCTCGTGGTAAAGTGGAGGAAGTGGAGTGATGGAGGAAGTGGAGTTGTGTGTTAGTGCCACACGGTTGCTTGCCCACTTCTCCTATCATCGCTAACCGCCCATGTTTCCCTGACACGATCTTGTGATGGCGTGTTGCACGCTGCACGCTGTAAACCGCCAGACCAATACCCCAGTTTGTATCCCCCAGTTGTGACGTGATTAATGTCTCGAGTGTGTGGATCGCGGGACCCACAAAAAATAGTGCAGGGTGAACCGTGAACTTGGTATAACATCGCATGCAGCCATCTTTAGGTGACCGTTATGAGGCTGTATAGACAGGCCATGCCTTGGTCGGTTACCCTGTGAAGAAGAGTGACGGATGGTGGTCATGATGATACCTTGTTTGCTGGTTGATTCGCACCCTAAGTCATTCGTCTAAGCTTGCAAAGTTGGATGGACGAGATGGCTCGTAGCCTTACTTGCGACCGTTGGATGGGAGGCGTGCATGCTGCCTCTTTAGGCCCAAACGTTTGCATGCTTAGAGAGTTCCAATGGAGGAACCGATCATCCCTGCATGGAGGGGGTACAATGGTGCTCACGCCCATGCATGCTTGACTCGCAAAGATTTGATCTAAGCCACTCGACTCAGGTGGCAAAGACGAGTGGTCGAGATTAGAACTTATGGAGGGGCCGTGACATGTTGCTTTTGGGCGCGCGTACCGAGGTGCTCGTCTGTCACTGACCTTGGACGACCGGCTAGGCATGAATCCTGGCCCATGGTGGTCATGCTAGCATGCTCGGTTCACTCTAAGTCTCCATCTTGGCCTTCCATCCAAGCCTGCGAAGATGGACGCTCGAGATGTTTCTACACCGCAAACCCTAATTAGGATTTTGGACCGGCCACTTTGGGCGATCGGTTTTGGGTTGCGTGCGCCTCCTTTGGGGAGACCGACCATGTATGCATCATCTTGGGTCGACAGTGAGCATGTACATGCTTGCTCTATGACCATGGGCGCAATCTAAGCCATCCAACTATGCCTGCGAAATCGGATGGTCGTGATCGTTTTGGATCTTCTCAACCTGCATAAGGCGTTAATCTAGCCTTGTTTGGGCAATCATTTCTTGCACCACGGCTTGCATATGAGGGAGTCGGTCATGTAGGTAGAAAGTGGGCCCGCCAATGGTGTACCATCACTTCACTACTTGTTTTAGGGTATAATCTAAGTCGTCCAACTATTCCTGCGAAGTTGGACATTCACGATTAAAAGGAACCCTAGCCGTGCGTCATGCTCACTTTGAGCGCACGTTTTGGAAGGACCAACTGTAGTTGGTCTTGACCGTTCGGTCATGTATGAAGGTGGGTCCGAGGTGATCAAGGTAGCATGCTCAGGACCCCTTGAATCTATATCTACACCCTCCATCTATGCTTGCGAAGTTGGACGGATGAGATATATTTTTGGGTTTGTTTTCAGCAAGTGAGACTAACACGGGTAGTCTTGCATGCGTTCAACGGGGATAGTATAACCTGCCATCAGGTATCTACAGAAAACCGGGATGGTTGCTACATGCTCCGTCTAGATGGTTGCTACATGCTCCGTTTTGGGTATGTTTTAATTCTCAGGGATGGTTGCACATGCTCCAATGAATTAATATGGCGAGAAGTATTCATCGCCTGAAGGCTTTATCCTTTGCAGGACGTCAGCTTACAAAAATTGGCTTTTTACAATTTTATCCTTTAAATAGAAATCCACCATCAACAATAGGATACGCTCCTTCACATTTATACCTAGAGCTTTTACTGAATAGAGTTGGTCACCATGGTCTTGGTGGCATCCATAGCTATATAGGTGTGAATTTCCGGTATTTAGGGGTTCACAACCATATTAGTACATTGTTTGACGAAGGAGTTTGTTCCATATACATGTATGATTATTTAAGTGACTTAGTCAATGTTTAATGTTTTCGGAAAAACATGTATTGTTTTACAAATCTTGCCTATGATTACTTAGAAGGTTAAATGTTAATTATTCCCACTTTAGTTTCTGTGACAGATCAAAGTTACGCAGCGAAAGCTTCAAGGGTTGAGTTCGCTAGTTGATTAACTTCTGTTATGTTTATTATGTTGTATATTTTATTTGAAAACCAAATGACTATTATATATGTATCATTGGATAGAAGATCTTGTACATATATTTCTGAGAGGGGTTAGTTTTGGGTTAAGTTTTGTAGCAGATTTCTTAATTAATTGTTTAAGCAAAAGTTTTAGTTTTTAGTGCCTCTTTATTTAGTTAATCTCTTGGATTAGTCAGCTGTTAGCTTAGGGGGCACTACAATAGTTGGTGCCACACCCCGCTTTAAACAAAGACATGGAACCCATTAAGATCTCAACAGATTATCCTAAATCATGCAGGCAGCACTATCACACGGTTACACCATAGGGTGGGACAAAGATAGTGCTTTCTCGACATCACCATAAAGTAGTTCTCATTGAACCTTGATCTTGGAGCTCCATTCACAAGGTTGAGTATCCTTCATAATGATTTATTCTATGAGCTTAAGTCCCATCCCCCTCGATGTGGATCTAACTACCTCTCTAGATAAACCTTTCGTCAAAGGATCTGTAATATTATCTTTGGACTTTACGAAGTCTATAGAGATAATACCAGTAGAGAGTAGTTATTTCACCGTCTTATGTCTTCTTTTTAGATGTATAAACTTTCTGTTGTATACACTATTCCTTGCGCAACCAATAGCAGCTTGACTATCACAGTGGATTGAGATCGAAGACACAGGCTTGGTCCAGAGTGGAATTCCTCCCAGGAAACCTCGTATCCATTCGGCTTCCTCACCAGCTTTCTCCAAGGCTATAAACTCTGTCCATAGTGGATCATGCTATACATGTCTGTTTGGAAGACTTCCATGACACAGACACACCTCCAAGTGTGAAGATGTACCCACTAGTGGATTTGTACTCATCTGAGTCTGATATCCAGTTGGCATTACAATACCCTTCTAGCACAACAGGATACTTCCCAAATCTTAAGAAATAGTTTGAAGTGCCTCTCAGGTAGCGTAAAACTCTGTAGAGAGCATTCCAGTGATCCCTCCCAGGGTTGCAAGTGTACCTGCTTAATCTACTCACACTGTAGGCAATATCATGTCTTGTACAGTTCATCAAATACATAAGACTGCCAATAATGCGAGAATACTCAAGTTGAGAAATTCCCTCACCTTTGTTATTTTTCATGTTACAATTGGGATCAAGGAGTAGATACAGGTTTAGCATTTTCATGATTAAATCTCTTAAGTACAGTTTCAGCATAATGATATTGATTAAGATTATATCCATCAGACATCTTTCTCATTTTCATCCCTAAGATTACATCAGCATGGACTAAGTCTTTCCTGTCAAAGTTTTCGTTAAGCATGCTTTTAATGGTATTAATAATATCAAGGTTACTGCCTAATATGAGCATATCATCAACATACAAGAACACAATAACATGAGAATCATCCACAGATTTAATGTAAACACATTTATCAGATTCATTAACCTTGAAGCCATTAGAAATCATTACATAATCAAATTTTTCATGCCACTGTTTAGGTGCTTGTTTTAAACCATATAGAGATTTGTTCAATTTGCATACCTTGTTTTCATAACCTTTCACAACAAAATCTTCAGGTTGGTCCATATAAATTTCTTCATTTAATTCACCATATAAAAATGCAGTTTTAACATCCATTTGATGTATATGAAAATCATAAATAGAAGCAATAACAATCAACATCCTAATAGAAGTGATTCTAGTGACCGGTGTATAGGTATCAAAGAAATCTAATCCTTCATTTTGTCTACAACCTTTAGCTACCAACCTAGCTTTTTGTTTCTCTATAGTTCCATCTGTTCTAAGCTTCCTTTTGAAAACCCATTTGCAACCTATGGCTTTTCTACTAGGAGGTAAGTCTACAAGATCCCAAGTTTCGTTTTGCTGAATGGACTCCCACTCATTTATTGAAGATTCTTCCTTGAAGGGAGCTTCCGGAGAAGTCATAGCTTCCTTGTAGGTTTGAGGTTCATACTCTACTGTAAGAGTCACAAAATCTGGGCCAAAGCTTGTCTCAGTTATAACCCTCTTACTTCTTCTCGGTTCGGTCTCATATTCTAGTGATGGGGGTTGACTAGTCTAAGGAACATTTGTGAGGTCATCATGGACCCTTTTTCGAGGTCCAGACCCTAAAGGAAATATGTGTTCAAAAAACACAGCATCTCTAGATTCCATTATGGTGTTCATACCAATGTTATTATGGTCAAAACTGATGACCATGAACCTATGTGCATCAGTATGCTCAGGATATCATAGGAAAACACAGTCTATAATTTTAGGTCCTATTTTGGTTCTCTTGGAACGAGGAATGCTTACCTTGGTCAAACACCCCCACACTTTATATGTGTTCTCAATTCTTACCAAACTAAGGCCTATATATGTACTATAAACTAAATTTATAACATAACAGAATCACTTAGGGTATACCTCATTGAGTGGTTGTTCATGTACCGGGTTGCGAATCCAGCTGACATAGAAATTTGATTGTTTTAAATCTACCTCTTCTACCCATTCAGTGATATAATAGGTTGTAGTTGATAGATATTTGACGCTCTTGGTTATAGCGGGTAATGAATGTAGGACAATCTCAGATTTACAGGTTGACTGCCTCCAGCTCTTTGTTTTCTTTTGCTCCAGCTCCTTTGCGAAATGTTTTTCCTCCTCTATTTTTGCTGCAGCCTTTCTTAAAACATTTTTAATTCGCTCGTTTAGCTCCAGCTTTCATTGAAAGATTTTTTTCGTTCTCTTGAACCAACTTTTATTGGAACTTTTTTCTTTTGCTCCATCCTTAGCTCCAGCTTCTTTGAAATATTTTGTCTTTCTCTTTAAAATATTGCAGTCATTTCGTTACTTCGTCTTTTTCTTTCTCTTTATTAGAAAAACATTGCAAATATTTCTTTAATAAATACCTGTAAAAAGTGTTCTCATTGAGACTATAAACTTGATTTAGAATGTGGCGTTCGGTGAGAAATTTCCTCCTCATGTATTTATTCCTTCAACCCTGGACGCCCCCATCACTTGACTCGATATTGTAAATGTTGTCTTCTATTGTTAGGTTTTTTCAAACATGTTGGTTTTGATTGCGCGCTAGGAGACACTTTGGCCATCCCCATTATTTGTAGACATACTCCCAAATAGCGAGGATGCCCCGAGGTGAGGAGGAAAATGGAACCTATAATATCCAATCCCATCTCGTTGAATGCCACTGACTCATAGCCAGTTGTTTGAGGGTGAAAACGGTTCCTGCTGATTTTGGTAATTTCGGGTGTGTGGGTGAGAAAAAAATTTAAACCCTAAACAATGTACTGTAAGGGAGTACTTTAGATTCGAGAGATCAATCTATATAAATCCGTCCTAAACCAAGAAATGGTCGTTCTAGACTTGCTTCGGTTACAAAGTGAAGGAGAAGGTTTGGTTTTGGGGAGGGAAGCGAAGAAAGTGTTGAGACCAGAATAGTTAATTCTGGAAGAGTAGTTATTTTACGACTTGTATCAGAAAGTGGGAAGCTAACAGATGGAAAGCTAGCAAATATTTTCTGAGTATTGTATGATCCTGACCTGAACTTGTTGTTTGGTGGAAATAGGTAAGACCCATTTATACAAGTCGGAATGAAACGTACTTTGGTCTCATTAAGAAATGGAAAACGGGTGAGTAAATGGGAGGAGGTGGTACCGATAACGCCTGGAATTGATATTCCATAAAAGAAAACGTTTCACCATTACTCCTTGTGTTTACTAACCACTTCATCCTTATGAAACTCTCTTATAACAGGCGTAGTGTACACCGCATGCTGTAAACCGCCAAACCAATACCCAATGAGCATCCCCCAGTTTGTGACATGCATTGATGTCTCGAATGTTTTTGTGGAAAACATGTAGCACGTTTGCTGTTATCAGGCAAGTTGAGCTTGGGAGACTTGCATGGTGACCTTCGACGGTCGAGATTTTGCATCTTAAGAGGACAGGTAGCCGTTGATTATTGCATGATCAATATGTCTTTAATATGGCCTAGTTTAGGCGCGGCCAAAAGTTAGGGTTTTGGATTTGTTTAGGCGCGACCAAACTAGGGCCAAAGGTTGCCATGCGTTAGCTGGTAACCTTGGACGGCTAAGATCTGCACCTTAGATGAAAAGTGGTAGTTGATTGTTGCAGGCCTTCGTTTTGGCAGCTGTAAGGGAAGGCTGGCATGGTATGGGTTAGGCACGGCAAGGTGGCTGGCACGGCATTCCATTGACATATGTGGCATGGTCGGGATGCCTTGGTGCGGTTTAGGCGTGGCCAAAACTAGGATTTTTTTGGCATTAGGCCAAAGGTTACCATGCGTTGGTTGGCGACCTTGGACGGCTAAGATTTGCATCTTAAATAGAAAGATGGTCGTTGATTGTTGCCGGCCTTCGTTTGGTTGCCAGCGACATGAAAGCATGACCGGTCTTGGCTTTGACATGGTTAGGCGTGGCTAAGTTAATATTTTGGCGTTGGGCCAAAGCTGGCCATGCGTTATCTGGTGACCTTGGATGGCTACGATCTGCATCTTAGATGGAAGAGTGGACTTTGATCGTCGTAGGCCTTCGTTTGGTAGCCAACGGCATGGTTTAGGGCCGACATGGCTTGGAAGGCAAGCGCCAGTGGCTTTGTCTAAATTAGGGTTTGTGAAAAAGCGGGGGTCTAACAACCTCACCCAATATTTCGATTAGCAATCTGTATGGACAACTCCGAGTTGTTTTTCAAGAGAATCAACTAGACTCAATTAATAGAAAATACTCAAGCAGTTATTATCTCAATCTCTCGATTTGATTTACTCAAGCAAATATGATTCGCGAGTCTAATCAAAGAGAGATAACTTGGATGGTACCGAAGACCAATATCCAAGTGTCAATCGATTTAAATAAATAACCAATAGGTAGGATATTCTAATCGATTGAACAACGCACAACCTGTATTATTTTAATTATATAAAAATATATGCGAAAAATAAATAATACATACACCAGAATTTCGTTAATGAGGAAACCGCAAATGCAGAAAAACCCCAGGACTTAGTCCAGATTAAACATACACTGTATTAAGCCGCTACAGACACTAGCCTACTCCAAATTAACTTCGGTTTGGACTGTAGTTGAACCCCAATCAATCTCACACTGATCTAAGGTACATTTATTCTCATATGACTTTGATCCTAGCAGGATACTGCGCACTTTATTCCCTTAGCTGATCTCACCCACAACCAAGAGTTGTTACGACCCAAAGTCGAAGACTTTAGCAAACAAATCTGTCTCACACAGAAAAGTATACAAGATAGATAAATTCTTCTCCCACGAATAAACCTATGAGTTTTGTTCCGTCTTTTGATAAATCAAGGTGAACAAAAACCAATCAATAAAACCAAACTTATATTCCCGAAGAACAGCTCAGTTTTATCAATCACCTCACAATAGTCTTAATCGACGCAGCGAAAAAAGATATTATGGAATCACAAACAATGAGACGAAGATGTTTGTGATTACTTTTATATCTTGCCTATCGGATATAGAAATCTCAAGCCAATTATTGCAATTATATTCGTATGATAGAAACAGCAAGATCAGATCACACAACTACAAGAAAAGTAGTATCGGTCTGGCTTCACAATCCCAATGAAGTCTTTAAGTCGTTAACCTGGTTTTAGAAGAAGAAAACCAAAGGTTAAAGGAGAATCGACTCTAGATTAGCAAACTAGTATCACACAGAATGTGTGGGGATTAGGTTTTCCAGTTGCTAGAGTTCTCCCTTGTATAGTCTTTCAAATCAGGGTTTGCAATCAATGTTATCTTAGTAACAAAGAATTCAATATTAACCGTTAGATGAAAAACTGATTAGATACAAGCTAATATCTCTACCGTTATATCGAAAACTTATCTTGCCATACACACATGTACTTGACGATATTGGGTTTGTGTAACCGTACCCAAACGTGTACAATAGTTGGTTCAAGATTAGTCAACCAAATGGTTAGCCAAATGATAACTTTCATATCAACCATATTCTTCTTCACCATAACTAGTCCAAATGGCTCAAATGAACTAGTTAGAGAGTTGTTCAATTGCTATGAGATCTTATGTACTACACAAGACACAATTGAAGCAAAAATGATGTGATTCACTCGAATCGATTTATGAACTATAAAGCCACGGTTTGCAATATCATTCCTTAGATAATTTAAATAAGTTCACGAACATCATTTTTAGACATAACCACTCAAGTGTATGGACTGGGTTCGTGGACTTAGGTAACCGGTTGGAGTTCACAAACTCCAGCAAAAATTCTCGGGTTTAAGAACTTCTATCAGTTCGCGGACTGAAACCAATCTTCAACTCCAGCAGAAATTCTTGGGTTCGAGAACTACGCTCGTTCGCGGACTGGGTTGACTGCTCAAGTTCCGATTTTCACTTGATCAACAAAGTTCCCAAACTTCAGTTCAAGTGCATAAGGACTTATACATATATGTGTTACCACAACAATGTTTATATCCCCCAGTGGTTATATTGTCTAAACTCTCATTTCAATCATTGAAACATTCTCAGAGGACGTCATATAGTGGTTATTCATGAACTAGTTTTCGTCAGAGCAATTTCCAAAGTGATTGAAACATAACATGACTTTCGTCACGAGGAAAATATGAACTTGGATAAAGCGAAAGCTTTACCAACACACATTTCAAGAAATAGATAAGCGAGATATACTCATCTCGAAATGTCACATGTGTATATCTTTAGTCTATATAGTAAAACGACTTTTGTCTCAAGATAGGAGATAGAGTAGATAGACTTTTGTGTGATAGATAAGTTCAAGTTTCCACATACCTTTTAGTCGATGAAGATCCACCGGTTCCTTGAGTAGTCATTCGTCTTGTATTATGATTGCCATGGAGTTCTTGAGCTGAACTACACTTTTTATCCTAGTCTGAGACCTTAGCTATAGTAGACTAGAAATCAAGACTTTATAGTTTTGATCACTAACATTGACAAACATGCTTGATATAGAAACGCATGCGAGTTTGACTGAGCAGTGCTCTAACAGTTTGGCACGCTGAAACCCTAATTAGCGCCCTTTACTAGAATCGATGTATAATTCTCATTCGGACTCGTATTTTGATGGTCCGCCCATCCATTCTGCATGGAAAAGATTTTCCTATCTTCCTTCGAGGGAATATTTAGTCTTTGAGCTCGTTCGGGAGGTGAAAACATCCCTAAAGTAAAACTCAGGAAGATCTCAAGAAGGGTGTTGGTAGCCAGTGGCATGGCCGGCGTGGCCAAAACTAGGGTTTTGTGCCAATGGTTACCATGTGTCGTTTGGTGACCTTGGAAGGTTAGGATTTGCATCTAGGATTGAAGGGTGGCCATTGATTGTTGCGCACCTTTGTACAGGGAAGGATGGCATGGTATGGGTTAGGCACGGCAAGGTGGATGGCACGGAATGCCATTGGCACATGTGGCATGGTCGGCATGCCTTGGCACGGCTTAGGCGCGGCGAAAACTAGGGTTTTGGCGTTGGGCCAAAGGTTACCATGCGTTGTTCGGAAACCTTTGACGGCTAAGATTCGTATCTTAGATGGAAAGATGGCTGTTGATTATTGCAGGCCTTTGTTTTGGTAGCCGCATGGGGAAGCCCAACACGGTATGGCGTGGCAAGGTGGTTGGCATGCCATTGGTACATGTGGGGTCAAGGGTTTGGCATGCCGTTAGCGCATGGTGCGGCTAGCATGGTTAGGGCCAAGGAAATATGCAGTTGGCTTGTCTAGCGTGATTGGCATGCCTTGGCGCGGTAGGTATGGTAGGCATGGTTTTCCATTGGCACAGTGGTGCGGCTAGCATGGTTGGCATGCCTTGTCGCGATAGATGTGGATGGCATGGTTTTCCATTGGCACAGTGGTGCGGCTAGCATGGTAGGCATGCCTTGCGCGGTAGATGTGGATGGCATGGTTTTCCATTTGCACAGTGGTGCGGCTTGCATGGTTGGAATGCCTTGGCGCGATATATGTGGCTAGCATGGTTTTCCATTGGCACAGTGGTGCAGCTAGCATGGTTGGCATGCCTTGGCACGATATATGTGGCTGGCATGGTTTGCCATTGGCACAGTGGTGCGGCTAGCATGGTTGTCCTGCCTTGGCGCGGTAGATGTGGCTGGCATGGTTTTCCATTGGCACAATGGCGTGGGAATTAGGGTTCGGCATGTCGAAACCCTAATTAGTATTAAAAAAAAGGTACCCTGGTAATTTTGTTGTAGACATATTAAAGGGTTCAATAAATGCACTTAGTGCAGACATTATTACTCAAATTCTGTGACGTTACTGTCTAACTAGGGTTTTACGATTTTAACCATAAGCTAAAAACTACCATCAACATTAAGTCCCATGCTTAGCTCGGAAAAGGGGTATTGTTGCGAGGTAAGCATAAGATGGTGACAGACAAGGACAAAATCGAAACGAGAAATCATGGAAATATGGTCAGGAAGATCCGACTAACCTTTTCGAGGGGTAAGGAAAATTCATTATTCTTGTGTTGGCGGCCTTGCATAAATTCTATTTGTGGTGTATACTGTGAACTGGTAAGATGAAGATCGTCGCACAGCCAGTGTGTCTAAAACACGTACTTCCACGTTTTCTCACCAAACCCTAATTATCTCGCACATCCAGGCATGAGACTTTCCCTTATACTTGCTGGTAGAATAAGGTTTAATTAAGACCGACTGTCACGCCTTAATTCACGGCTAGTAGAAAGCTTTCCTTTTCGAGATTTCACCGTTCTGCTGAATATAAGAGATGATCTTGAATCTTTCATTCGTATAGTTAGTAGAAACCAGGTTAATGACTTAAAGACTTCATTGAGATTGTGAAGCCAGACCGATACTACTTTTCTTGTAGTTGTGTGATCTGATCTTGTTGTTTCTATCATACGAGTATAATTGTAATAATTGGCTTGAGATTTCTATCTCCGATAGGCAAGATACAAAATTAATCATAAACATCTTCGTCTCATCGTTTGTGATTCCTCAATAATCTTCTTCGCTGCGTCGATTAAGTTTATTGTGAGGTGATTGATAAAAATGAGCTATTCTTCGGGAATATAAGTATGGTTTTATTGATTGGTTCCTGTTCACCTTGATTTATCAAAAGACGGAACAAAAATCATAGGTTTATTCATGGGAGACGAATTTATCTATCTTGTAGATTTTTCTGTGTGAGACAGATTTGCTTGCTAAAGTCTTCCACTTTGGGTGTAGCAAATCTTAGTTGTGGGTGAGATCAGCTAAGGGAATCAAGTGCTCAGTATACTGCTGGGATCAGAGGCGTAGGAGCATAACTGTACCTTGGATCAGTGTGAGATTGATTGTGGTTCAACTACTGTCCAGACCGAAGTTATTTTGGAGTAGGCTAGTGTATATAGCGGCTTAATACAATGTATGTTTAATCTAGACTAGGTCCCGAGTTTTTCTGCATTTGCAGTTTCCTCGTTAACAAAATTCTGGTGTCTATGTTATTTCTTTTCCGCATTATATTTTGTTATATAATTGAAATAATACAGGTTGTGCGTTGTTCAATCAATTAGAATATCCGACCTTATTGGTTGTTGATTTAAATTGATTGACACTTGGATATTGGTCTTTAGTACCATCCAAGTTATCTCTCTTTGATTAAGACTCGCGAATCATATTTTCTTGGGTAAATCAAATTGAGAGATTGAGATAATAACTCCTTGAGATATTTTCTATTGATTGAGTCTAGTTGATTCTCTAGAAAACAATTCGGAGTTGTCCATACAAATTGCTAATCGAAATATTGGGTTAGGTTGTTAGACCTACACTTTCTCAATTGGTATCAGAGCATACAAAGACGTTCGAGACCTCACACGTCTGTGTTTGTAGCAATCTGACTCTATGGATAGTAGTGTTATCTCAATAAATGCACCACCAGTCTTCGATGGTTCAAACTACACATGGTAGAAAATTGCTATGAGCATGTATCTTCAAGCTCATGATTTCAAATATGGGTACATGTTATTAATGGCTATGATCCTCCGGGTAATACACAAGGCGATGTATCTACCCTAAAGGATGTTGATAATTATAATCCAGAAGAAACTCTTGCTGCAAGGCGAAATTTTGAAGGGTTAGATTCTATCAGACATGCCATTACCCCAGACCTTCAGCACTATGTGCCTTCTTGCACTAAGTCTAAAGATGCCTGGGATATCTTAAAAACTACTTTTGAAACCAACAAAATTGTTTCTAAGAAATGTACCATCGATAGAGGAAATAACCTCATTGCTCTTTCTGAAAATTCATCCTTCGAAAAGATAAGAATTCCTGATTAAACTTCTATTCAGAACGTTGCATTCAATGGTGTGTCAGACACAAGTGAACACTCTATCTCATGGGGTGCTGAATGTCGTACAGATGAAGTCTTGTTCAAAAGACCATTGATTACAGAAAATATCAAAGAATTTGTAAAGAGAAACATTAGACATCCTCTGTCTGCTAATGCTTCTGTGAAATATAAATCCTAAAGTGTCAACAATATGAATACGGTTGATAGATGTGATAATCTCTTAGCTTTTACAGTGGAAACATTTACATACTCAAGTTCTGATTCAGAATATGAGACTGACACAGGGGTTTTCAATTTCTTGGATAAAGAGATTCTTCAAGAAAATCTTCAATTAAGAGTTTCATTGAAGAAACTAGAATCATTAATCCAGGTGAAAAATCTTGAGATAAATTGTCTTAATGATAAACTCACCAGAACCATTAATCTAAAGGATAAAGAGATTAATACTCTTAAGGATGATCTACAAAGATTATCTGGAAGCTCTGACAAAATTTCAGCAATGTTGTTTGGTCAGAAATCCTTTGGAAACACTAATGGTTTAGGATACAAAAGTAACTGTGCATACATTGTTAATCCTGTTGCTTCTATTGATCAGGAAAAGATAAAAGCTGGCAGCTGTGTTAAGCAGAAGATACCTCAACAAAACAAAGAATCCTTAGTTTGTTTGTTTTGTGGAAATGTCAGGCATGTTCAAAGTAAGTGTTGGAGATTCAAGAAGAACATTGAAAGAATTTTCAAACTACAGAAGAACACGCAAAAAATGAATCTGGATAATCTGCGTAGTCATCCTAAAAACAATGCTTCCAGAATCAGAAGAGGTAGGAAACTTGCTTATACAAAAAACCTTGAAAAATCACTATGTGATAAACAGGGAGAGCGTTTGGCTCGAAACGTTCCTATGTAACATCAGGGGCGCTCACATCCTCATTTTAACTTGAGAAAATGAGGCTTTGTATATTTGTGTGGCTCAAGTTTGTATCTATTTCTGTTAAGAAATATTCTCATAATAATATAGATAATGTATCATTAAGACTTTTTCTTCTAGGGTTTTTGATTCTCATAAGTCTATTTAAATCTTTGGTAGACTTCCACTTTCCTTGAAAATATACAACTTTATGGCTCCTGTAACCAGAACCATCACAAGCAGGGATGCAGTTGACGCAACTAATGTGTATCTGTGTAAAGGGATTTTTTCCTCAAGGGTGAAGAAAGTGAAGATTACAATTTATGGAGAAGGTTCTTCCCCTAACTACCTCTTTTCTATTTGTCCTTTTGATGTTAATTTTAGGGGCATGGTAAAAGAGTTTATCAATAAGAGAAATGGTTTAAAATCTCAAATCATTTCCTCTTTGGAAAGGATAACTCACTATGAATAAATGTTGTCTCTATCCAATAACACCCTACGTGACTTGAGAAGAGAAATCAGTGAGTTAACTGATATTTCTGAAGATTTGGAGGAATTGAATGATCCCATAATCAATGGTTTTTCAATAATGAGAAGGAATTCTCAGTAGATGCTCTGAGAAAGATCTACGACAACTAATAAGTCTTCTGATGAAAATTCTATTTTTTTTGTTTTGATTAGAAGAATAACTAGTGTTTTGGAATTGCCATTATTGTGATTACACATAGTTATATCCAATGTTTTTCATCTTCTTGTTTTTAGATTTTTTGGTTTAAAAGTCTAAGTTTGTTTGGAAGATGATGGTTGCAGTATTAATCTCTTGATTTTATATATTGCAATATTTTTATGGGATATGTGTGTTTATGTCCATGAACTTGATAGTCCCATAATTTGTCAAAAGTAAAGTCGTTCGTGAATTGATATGCAAATATTGATAAAAGAATGAATAGACTTTTGACAAACACAAAAGTTAAGCCTATATTGTCAATTATTGATGTAATATAGGTTAAAATCTTTTGTGATTCAGGATTATGTCTACTATGTGTCATTGTGAAAATGATGATGGAAACATAGAATGAATCCTTGTTTATTCCATGGTATAAGGTCAATTTTCCGATCCATAAATTTTTGCGTAAATACTGTGTTGTTCCATGAAGTGTCTTATGTTGAGCACTAAAACAACAAAATTTGATTGCTTTGTGATCAACTCAGTTGTTGTTCCGTAAGGTACTTTATGTTGAACATGATTGGACTAAATCAATCATCTTGTGTGATTATTTAGTCATCACTCCGTAAGCTTTGGTATGTTGAGCATCTCTTCGACTTAGTTGGTTATTCGTAATTAACTTAGTCATTGCTCCATAGAAGTTCTTATGTCGAGTGTGGCCAATTAAATTAATTACTCTTGTAATTAGTTTGGTTGAGTATGACAATTAGATTATTTGCGAGTTTTCTTATGATTAATCTAATTGATTTATTAAGTCTCCATAAGTTTACTTGTGTTGAGCATATTTAGTCAAATTAATCTTGGTTCGCTTTGGTTAATTTGATTGAATATTTCTTGTTGCATTCCAAATTCATACTTGTATGTAATTTGTTAAGTCTAAAGAAAAATCCTTCTTTTCTCTTGAAATTAAGGTCGCTCTTGTTGTTTTTTAGGGAATGACATATTATGGGGGAGAGTTCTTTTGAACTTGTGCTTAATTGCCAAATCTTTGTGGGGAGTGCGGCTGTGGAATATTAGAGGGGTTATCTTGCATCTTTGTAGACTCCTTGATGAATGCATTTAGCTTCGGCTTTATGATTGCATCTAAATAAGATGATATACATTTACCTTTGGTCATGAAATGTCTCTTACGGAAATTTCATTAGGATCCCGTTCTTGTACCTTTTCCAATTTTATTGACAAAAATGGGGAGAACTAATTATAGTTCACACTACAAATACTTATAGTTTTCGGATCATTATGTAAGGGGGAGTGGTTTCCATGTGAGATGGAGTATTGACTAAGGAGGAGTGAAGTATCACCATAGTATTGTTGTTGAAGTTGTGATGCAATTGGACTTTGACGCTGTGTAATAACACTATGACACTGTATAACAATGATTGAGGACCGATGCTTTTCTTATTGTTATAGCTATGGATTTTCAACAACGATGATGCTAAACTTACAACCTTTGGGATCATTGGACTACTTGGAAGTGACGAAGATTTCGAGTATTGTTGAAGATTAGACATGTGGAATAGAAGCTCCAAAGTTTATTTATATATTTTTTGTATTCCATATGTATTAATAGTTTTGCCACTAAAATTGACAAAGGGGGAGATTGTTAGAGTATTGCTCGGTCGAACTCGCATGCGTTACTATCTCAAGCATGTTTGTCAAAGTTAGTGATCAAAACTATAAAGTCTTGATTCAAGTCTACTATAGCTAAGGTCTCGGACTAGGATAGAAAGTGTAGTTGAGCTCAAGAACTCCATGGAAATCATCATACAAGACGAAGGACTACTCAAGGAACCAGTGGATCTTCATCGACTAAAAGGTATGTGGAGACTTGAACTTATCTATCTCTCAAAAGTATATCTACTCTATATCCTATCTTAAGACAAAAGTCATATTACTATATAGACTAAGAATATACAAATGTGATATTTCGAGCTGAGTATATCTCGCTTATCTATTTCTCGAAATATGTGTTGGTAAAGCTTTCGCTTTAGCCAAGTTCATCTTTACCTAGTGACGACATTCATGTTATGTTTCAATCACTTTGGAAATCGCTCCGACGAAAAATGGTTTGTGAATAACAACTATAACGTCCTCTGAGAATGTTTCAATTATTGAAATGAGAGTTTAGACAATATAACCATTGGGGGATATAAACATTGTTGTGGTAATACATATATGTATAAGTCCTTATCACTTGAACCGAAGTTTGCGAACTTTGTTGATCAAGTAAAATCGTAACTTGAGCAGTCAACCCAGTCCGCGAACTCAGTCCGTGAATGAGCGTAGTTCTCGAACCCAAGAATTTTTGCTGGAGTTGTAGCTCGGGTTTAGTCCACGAACTCAGTTCGCAAACTAACGGAAGTTCTCGAACCCGAGAATTTCTGCTGGAGCTTGTAAACTCCAACCGGTTAACTTGATTCTGCGAACCACCCAGTCCGTGAACTTGAGTGGTTATGTCTAAAAACGATGTTCGTGAACTTATCTAAATTATCTAAGGAATGCTATTGCAAACCGTGGCTTTATAGTTCATGAATCGATTCGAGTGAATCACATCGTTTTTGCTTCAATTGTGTCTTGTGTAGTACATGAGATCTCATAGCAATTGAACAACTCTCTAACTAGTTCATTTGAGTCATTTGGACTAGTTATGGTGAAGAAGAATATGGTTGATATGAAAGTTATCATTTGGCTAACCATTTGGTTGACTAATATTGAACCAACTATTGTACACGTTTGGGTACGGTTACACAAACCCAAAATCGTTAAGTACATGTGTGTATGGAAAGCTAAGTTTTCGATCAAACGGTTGAGAGATATTAGCTTGTATCTAATCAGGTTTTCATCTAACGGTGAATATTGAATGCTTTGTTACTAAGCTAACATTGATTGCAAACCCTGATTTGAAAGACTATATAAGGGAGAACTCTAGCAACTGGGAAACCTAATCCCCACACATTCTGTGTGATACTAGTTTGCTAAGCTAGAGTCGATTCTCCTTTAACCTTTGGTTTTCTTCTTCTAAAACCAGGTTAACGACTTAAAGAATTCATTGGGATTGTGAAGCCAGGCCGATACTACTTTTCGTGTAGTTGTGTGATCTGATCTTTCTATTTCTATCGTACGAGTACAATTGTAATAATTGGCTTGAGATTTCTATCTCCGATAGGCAAGATATAAAAGTAATCACAAACATCTCCGTCTCATCGTTTGTGATTTCTCAAAAATCTTCTTCGCTGCGTCGATTAAGTTTACTGTGAGGTGATTGATAAAACTGAGATGTTCTTCGGGAATATTAGTCTGGTTTTATTGATTGGTTTCTGTTCACATTGATTTATCAAAAGACAGAACGAAACTCATAGGTTTATTCGTGGGAGACGAATTTATCTATCTTGTAGACTCTTCCGTGTGAGACAAATTTGTTTGCTAAAGTCTTCGACTTTGGGTCGTAGAAACTCTTGGTTGTGGGTGAGATCAGCTAAGGGAATCAAGTGCACAGTATCCTGCTGGGATCAGATGCGTAGAAGCATAACTGTACCTTGGATCAGTATGAGATTATTGGGTTCAACTACAGTCCAGGCCGAAGTTAATTTGGAGTAGGCTAGTGTATGTAGCGGCTTAATACAGTGTATGTTTAATCTGGACTAGGTCCCGGGATTTTTCTGCATTTGCGGTTTCCTCGTTAACAAAATTCTGGTGTCCGTGTTATTTCTTTTCCGCATTATATTTTGTTGTATAATTGAAATAGTACAGGTTGTGTGTTGTTCAATCAATTAGAATATCCGACCTTATTGGTTGCTGATTTAAATTGATTGACACTTAGATATTGGTCTTTGTTACCATCCAAGTCATCTCTCTTTGATTAAGACTCGTGAATCTTATTTGCTTGAGTAAATCAAATTGAGAGATTGAGATAATAAGTCCTTGAGATATTTTCTATTGATTGAGCCTAGTTGATTCTCTAGAAAACAACTCGGAGTTGTCCATACAGATTGCTAATCGAAATATTGTGTGAGGTTGTTAGACCCCCGCTTTTTCGCTGCTGATTTTGGAAATTTCGGGTGTGTGGGTGAGAAACAAATTTTAACCCTAAATAATATACTGCAAGGGAGTACTTTAGATTCAAGAGATCAATCTGTACAAATCCGGCCTAAATCAAGAAATGGTCGTTCCAGACTTGCTTCGGTCACAAAGTGAAGGAGAAGGGTTGGTTTTTGGGAGGGAAGCGAAGAAAGTGTTGAGACCAGAATAGTTGATTCTGGAAAAGTAGTTATTTTACGAATTGTATCAGAAAGTGGGAAGCTAACAGATGAAAAGCTAGCAAATATTTTCTGAGTGTTGTATGCTCCTGACCTGAACTTGTTGTTCAGTGGAAATAGGTAGGACCCATTTATACAAGTCGGAATGAAACATACTATGGTCTCATTAAGAAATGGAAAACAAGTGAGTATATGGGAGGAGGTGGTAACCGGTAACGTCTGGAATTGATGTTCCATAAAAGAAAATGTTTCACCATTAGTCCTTGTGTTTACTAATCGCTTCATCCTTATGACACTCTCTTATAACGGGCGTAGTGTACGCCGCACGCTGTAAACCGCCAAACCAATACCCAATGAGCATCCACCAGTTTGTGACATGCGTTGATGTCTCGAATGTTTTTGTGGAAAACATGTAACACGTTTGCTGTTGTCTGGCAAGTTGAGCTTGGGAGACTTGTGTGGTGACCGTTATTGGATTCTATGTGCAGAATTAACTTTAGAAATGTTTGGTGCTCCATTAGCATCCATATTAACTACCAGAGAACATAATTGCCCCCAATACGTTTGTTTCCATTACCCGTTTATTAACTTGAATAATTTTATCTTCTCATATATCTTATGCTCAATTTAGTTATGCTTTTACTTTCAAAATGGGGTATTCCTATACACCGAAAAATGTGATACCGACGAAAAGCGTGGAGTGCAAGCTTTGTCTTTAGCGTTTTTCTCTTTCTCAATGGTGGCATGCATTTGGTTTGTTTATTTGATAAAGTGGAATTGTTGACTTTTAACCTGACGCTCTTTCTTAATTCAGTTATGGTCCATGGAACTTGCACTGTCGTTGGAGAAGCCAGTGAATGAGAAGCTTCTTCAAACAACATAGCATAAGTATCATTATCCTTTTCTTATTGCTTTTATTTTGTGGCATCACAAACTTTGGGTCTGTAATATCTTCTATTTAAGAAACCTGGCTTCTTTTCAAGTCTTTATAACAGTGTGTAGTCTGTGATGGATTTTCTCTATATATTGATCTTCATAGTTCATATTTTTTTGCTTATTGCAGAATTTGCTCTATATATTGATCTTCATAGTTCGTATTTTTTTGCTTATTGCAGAAACATGAATTACGGAATACAATTCTTAAATGGCTCAATTAACTGCTCGTGCAACCCCTGCAGATGAGATTCTTAGTATATCTGCCTAATTGATACTAGAAATGCATTGTTCCTTCATCATAGAAAATATCAAACTGGAGTGCAGCAGCTAACTCATGATCCATCCCGTAGCACCGAAAACTTCACTTTAATCATTAGTGCTCTAGATTAAAGAAGCAAGGACTACAGGTACGCAGAGTTCTCTTTTCTAAACCTGCAAATCCAGTTGGTAATCTCTCATGACTTAGGAAATGCCACCCAACTTAGTGGAATGGGGAATTTTGTAGAGAGCAAAACATCCCCTTAATTTGCGATGAAATATTTGCAGAGTCAACATATGGAAATAAGAAGTATGTCAGCAGGGTCGAGGTTCTTGGTTCAATGGATTTTGATAAGAGAAGGGTTCATATTGTTTGTGTACTATCTAAAGACCTATCTCTTCTAGATTTCTGAGTAAGGGTTATCTATTCCTACAATCAGAACATTCTTCCTGCTGCTAAGAAGTTGGCAAGGTTCTCATTGATATTCGTTTCTACTGATCAGTGCCTTCTTATCCCAATGCTCCCAAATACAAGGATCACTCAAAGAACGGGAACCGGGAAAACTTGAGAAAATGTGTTCATAGTTTTTCGTGGGGTCGAACGAACCGGGAATTGAGTGCACAAAGAGCGGTGGTTTACACCGCTGAACTAATATGTGTAGATTAATCCCCTTTTACGGCGAGAAAGGTGAGCTCGGGTTGTAGGATAAGTTTTTGAATATAGATTACATTAATGTGATTCCAGAATCTTCCTAATATTGACTAGGGCCCAGATGATTTAGGTTACTTTGATAGAATAGGGAATTCTTGTAACTATGGAATTCAGAGAGTTCATTTATCAGAATCAAGTGAAGTTGGCAATGACTGTGCATGAACTATGGATAATTACAGATTACTCTCACAATGATGAGAGATAAACTATTCTTATTTTAGAAGTTAGAATTAAACTTGATGGAGATGGGGGCCAAAATATATTCATCTAAGTGTGAAATAAGTTGAAATTACATTTTGTGAAAGCACTAAAAAGCCTGGCTTGATTGGGGTATACCCAATAAGACAAAAAAGGTTATTATGAAGTAAAACCAAGCCACCCCTTAACCTTGTATTTTCTAAATGGCTAATATGCCCTTTATTAATTAATACTGAAACTATGATTGAGTTAACTAATTGAGTTTAGATTAAAATTTTGAAAATAAGAAATCAATAGATTAAACCTTTCATCTGTCTTATGATTTCGATTTCGATCAAAAAAAATTGGTTTTGAAAATTTTCAGAGGCCGGAAGGGTTATAGTTTGAATAAAATGCCGGCTAAATTTCACCGGCATGGTTCCCTTTGAATAAGCTGCCGACTTTTATGCGCCGGCATTGTCTCGGTTGAAGAACACACCGAGTATATTGGAACATAATTTTACGTTCGGCATGGTAAATCTTCCTACAATGCCGGCGGTCGTAACGTCGGTAAGCAAATATTTTTTTTACATGCCGGCTGACATGTGGCCGGATAGTTATGGATTTATAACCTTGCCGACCTTTACTTATGCGAAACAGAAAACAGAAACTATGGAAGATGTAATTCACTTTATTCGTGCAATTTTGGTTACTACATTGATTGAAACATAAAAACGAATGCACTTAGCATGTGCATCAAGCCTTTAAACCCCTAGGCGACCCTAGTGGACGAGTTATAGCCTCGTGAGGGCTTACATAGAGGTATACCCATAAAAACTTTACAAAAACTTCTAAAGCCATCAATTTTCCTCCGACGAAGACGATACCGCATCCAAGTAGTCCGGGTTATCCATGATAGGTGTAGAATACACCTTAATTTACTATCTAGTAGTTATGCTTTCTTTGCTATTTTTCTAGTAAATTATGTATTTTTACGTGTGTTTTTGAGCTATTAGGTACTCTGGAGTCGCACGGAGGAAAAGGAGAAGAAATCATTCAATTTGAGCTAAAAGGGCAAAAAGGTCATTTTAGGGGCGGACACTATCTGGAGCCCAGTCAATGTTAAGGGGCATCTCTGATTTGGGGGAGCACTAAATATAGTCTAGCTGTGGTTAAGGGGTGCCATCTGGGTGTCCCTTATCATTATGAGTAGGTGTAAATATCCAGTGGGTGGTTTTAATGGTGGGTGTCTGAATTATTGAACCCATATACCCACACCCGTGGGGCGTACCCATCCGGACCCGAACCCGGATCCAGACCCAACTCTCATACCTAAACCTAAAATCGAGTATAAACCTTCTCAATCATTACGCACTTCTGAAATTTAGAAGAACAGGGAGAAAAGCTGCGCAGCAGCCATAAACAAATCGATAGAAATCGAGAGAGAGCAAATGATTTGTGAGGAATTGATCTGAAGTGAAGCTATTAAGCAGACGAGTTGGTGGAAGCAATTCAGATGAAGATATGAAGCTCGAAAGAAGAAATCGAAATTCAAGAACTGAAGTAGATCGAAAAGGGGTAGATTCAAGAGCTCTTTGAAATTGAGTTACGTGAGGAGAAGGGTTCGTGAGGTGGTATTGAAATTGAAGTATGAGATGTTGATGGAAGAAATCAGGGTTGCTATTGTTCCATGGAGAAACAGATCGAGAAGTTGAAGCTCAAAGAGATGTTAATGGTGTTGAGAAGGAGAAACAAGTGGTCTTCTTTGTGAAATTGATGATGGGGTTTTGTTGGTCGGAACAGATGAGTGATGAATTGAAGCGATTGATATGATTAAGAAATTAGGGTTTGTGGTGTTGCTGTGTAACTCAGGAGCTGCTTGAAATTGGGTTTTGATTGTGGTGGTAATGAAGACACAGAGGAAATCAAGAGAAGAATTGAAGATGTTGGTTCATAGTCAGATTGGGTTTTAAATAAACCAATTGATGTTTGTTGAATTTCATGGGTCTGGTAGATGGATTGTGAGGCTGTAATTGGGACTCAGAAGCATCAGAAAAGGGGTTTCTGCTAATTTAATCTGTGTTGGTGGTGTTGGTATGAAGCTCAGTAAAATGGGTTTGGTTCTGAGATAGAGAAATTGAGCTCTTGTTGTTGTTGAATTAAGATGGGTTTTGTGGTTTGACATGGGATTACTGAGATGGGTTTTTCGGAATTGAATTCAGGAAAATCAAGATGATGGAGATGGATTGTAAGTGGTGGTGCAATTGAAGCAATGGGTTCTGTTAGTGAAGGTGTATTTGATTCAACTGTGAACTGGTGGCTTGACTGAGATGGAAATCAGTTGAAGGAGAGAACTATTGCAGAGGATTTGATGCTGCAAATGGTAGTCTGGGCAGAAAAAGAAATGGGAGTTGGTGGATTGAATGAGAGATGTATGGTTGTTAGGTTACAGGGATGGTTTGAACTCAGTGTTGCAGGTTTTAGCTAGAACTGGAGTTTGCGAAGAATTACAGTGTGACATGAACTGATGTTGGAGCATGGGAAGGTGGATTTGATAGTGAAGCTAGAGCCATGGCGTGTACTGTGTTTGAATGAGAAACAGCTGAGGTGAAAATGGTGGATTAATGGTTTGAGGCAAAGATACAGCTGAAGTTGTGGGAATTGGGTTATCGCAGTTGAGCCGACGTTGCAGGTTATGAAGTTGTGCCATTAATTGTGAATTGGCAGCAAAGAAGCAGAAGTGGCTCAAGGTGTTGGAATAAGCAGGTATTGCTGCTAAGAATGGCTAGAATGTGTGTTTGAGATGCTGCCAGTAAAGAAGATTGTGCATGAATTGAAGTGTGCAGGGAAAACTAAAAGGTCAGCCATCATGGCTGAAGTGAACTGGTGAAGCGCAATGATTGCCATGCTCTAATTCTGATTGCAATGGCCTAGGCCAAGTTAACTCACTATTTTGATCTCTTGAGTGCTAATCTTTGTCAATCATGAGGGTGACGTCTATAGATGAAAGCCACCTTCTTGTAGTTCGATTTGCAGTTAGCACCATTCTCTCTCTCGACAACAACGGGTCCATAGAAACACCACATCAACAACAAGGGAGCGACATCAAAATCTACAAGGAAAGTTGAAAAGGTTCAAGGTTTGAAAGCAACAATGGAACAAGAAAAAGAGCATAATTTTATATCAAAGTTGAAGACTTAAAATGCAATGAGGTAATTCTATATCCAAGTGTTAAGACGTATTTACAAAGCGAAGAATGTAAAAGGTGAGAATTATTGAAGTTTATGATTTCAAGACGATACAAGTTGTGAAGAATCAAGCGGTAAAGTACTTTTCCACGGCCATGGTTTATTTTATTTTTTGATTTGTATTGTGTTTCTCTTGTCTAAAAAAAAATGAAAAAAAAAAAAAAAAATGAAAGAAAAGAAAGAAGAAAAAAAATAAGAAAAGAAAATATATATATGAGACAAGAGAAATATCTATTATTGTTTTGTTATTGAATAAGCCGTGGGGAAGGAAAATCTATAAGGAAGTTTCAAGCGACAAGGAGTTAAGAAAAAAAGGTTACAAATTGTTAAGGATTTATGAAGTTCTAGTATTTATCATCAATAGTTGAAGCCGAAGACCAAGAAGATGAAGACAAGCAGCGGAAGACGTTTCTATTGGATTCCGTGAGAGTGGTGTTATCATAATTGGCAATCGGATGTGAAGGTAAGTAAGTAATCCCATCCTCGATATAAGTGGTTGATTTCCTTTCTTAGAGATCGTTAGAAAAATGGTTTTTCAAATTGATTAAAAGATGTGGGTTTTTCAAAATTTCGGAAGTTATTCTTCCCACCATTCAACGTGTTGCAGGAATTCTCTCTTCATTCCTACCTGCACACATGTGAGACCCATAAAAAAGCCGTATTTTTTGAGTGCAATTATCATAAAACCCTTTTAAGTGAGGCAGAAGTCGAGGCGAAATGCTTATTGGTCGTTTCTCAAACACGGGTTCTCTCATTATGGTGTGGTTATTTCTCACTCAACATTTAAGAATGAGAATATGTTCTTTAGTATTTCTAACTTCTCATTACTAGCATGCAGAAACTCTATGTCTTCATAACTCTTAGGATGCTTGGGACGCTGGAACGCTTTGAAGTTGTAAGTTTTGGTTTGATTTGCTCGAGGACTAGCAAAGTCTAAGTGTGGGGGAATTTGATAGGTGTAGAATACACCTTAATTTACTATCTAGTAGTTATGCTTTCTTTGCTATTTTTCTAGTAAATTATGTATTTTTACGTGTGTTTTTGAGCTATTAGGTACTCTGGAGTCGCACGGAGGAAAAGGAGAAGAAATCATTCAATTTGAGCTAAAAGGGCAAAAAGGTCATTTTAGGGGCGGACACTATCTGGAGCCCAGTCAATGTTAAGGGGCGTCTCTGATTTGGGGGAGCACTAAATATAGTCTAGCTGTGGTTAAGGGGTGCCATCTGGGTGTCCCTTATCATTATGAGTAGGTGTAAATATCCAGTGGGTGGTTTTAATGGTGGGTGTCTGAATTATTGAACCCATATACCCACACCCGTGGGGCGTACCCATCCGGACCCGAACCCGGATCCAGACCCAACTCTCATACCTAAACCTAAAATCGAGTATAGACCTTCTCAATCATTACGCACTTCTGAAATTTAGAAGAACAGGGAGAAAAGCTGCGCAGCAGCCATAAACAAATCGATAGAAATCGAGAGAGAGCAACAGAGCTGTGAGGAATTGATACAGAAGTGAAGCTATTAAGCAGACAGAGTTGGTGGAAGCAATTCAGATGAAGATATGAAGCTCAGAAAGAAGAAATCGAAATTCAAGAACTGAAGTAGATCGAAAAGGGGGTAGATTCAAGAGCTACTGAAATTGAGTTCTGTGAGGAGAAGGGTTCTGTGAGGTGGTATTGAAATTGAAGTATGAGATGTTGATGGAAGAAATCAGGGTTGCTATTGTTCCATGGAGAAACAGATCGAGAAGTTGAAGCTCAAAGAGATGTTAATGGTGTTGAGAAGGAGAAACAGTGGGCATTCTTCTTTGTGAAATTCAGTGATGGGGTTTTGTTGGTCGGAACAGATGAGTGATGAATTGAAGCGATTGATATGATTAAGAAATTAGGTTTGTGGTGTTCTTTGTGTAACTCAGGAGTCGCTTGAAATTGGGTTTTGATTGTGGTGGTAATGAAGACACAGAGGAAATCAAGAGAAGAATTGAAGATGTTGGTTCATAGGCAGATTGGGTTTTAAATAAACCAATTGATGTTTGTTGAATTTCATGGGTCTGGTAGATGGATTGTGAGGCTGTTATTGGGACTCGAAGCATCGAAAAGGGGTTTCGCTTATTTAATCTGTGTTGGTGGTGTTGGTATGAAGCTCAAGAAATGGGTTTGGTTCTGAGATAGAGAAATTGAGCTCTTGTTGTTGTTGAATTAAGATGGGTTTTGTGGTTTGACATGGGATTACTGAGATGGGTTTTTCGGAATTGAATTCAGGAAAATCAAGATGATGGAGATGGATTGTAAGTGGTGGTGCAATTGAAGCAATGGGTTCTGTTAGTGAAGGTGTAATTGATTCAACTGTGAACTGGTGGCTTGACTGAGATGGAAATCAGTTGAAGGAGAGAACTATTGCAGAGGATTTGATGCTGCAAATGGTAGTCTGGGCAGAAAAAGAAATGGGAGTTGGTGGATTGAATGAGAGATGTATGGTTGTTAGGTTACAGGGATGGTTTGAACTCAGTGTTGCAGGTTTTAGCTAGAACTGGAGTTTGCGAAGAATTACAGTGTGACATGAACTGATGTTGGAGCATGGGAAGGTGGATTTGATAGTGAAGCTGGAGCCATGGCGTGTACTGTGTTTGAATGAGAAACAGCTGAGGTGAAAATGGTGGATTAATGGTTTGAGGCAAAGATACAGCTGAAGTTGTGGGAATTGGGTTATCGCAGTTGAGCCGACGTTGCAGGTTATGAAGTTGTGCCATTAATTGTGAATTGGCAGCAAAGAAGCAGAAGTGGCTCAAGGTGTTGGAATAAGCAGGTATTGCTGCTAAGAATGGCTAGAATGTGTGTTTGAGATGCTGCCAGTAAAGAAGATTGTGCATGAATTGAAGTGTGCAGGGAAAACTAAAAGGTCAGCCATCATGGCTGAAGTGAACTGGTGAAGCGCAATGATTGCCATGCTCTAATTCTGATTGCAATGGCCTAGGCCAAGTTAACTCACATGACTCGGATCTGACTCGGTCTGAGTTTGACCGAGCTAATTCAGTTGACTTCCCAATCCATATTGACCGTTGACCCGATTGACCTTTGACTAACAGTTGACTGACGGTTTTGACCTGTTTGACAGTTAGTCATAACGGTTGACGGACGGAATATACCTTCACCGGGGAGAATTTTCAGGTTGCCGGCGGCGACGGATTCCGGCCTATTTCCGGCCAAAAACCCAGTTTTCCGGCGAGCAAAAGTTGCAGAATTTTGTGTGGATTTCTCTCATGGGATGTGAAGAGTTGGACTTGGAATTGAATGAAGAATTCGGCTTGGATTTGGAAAGAGGAGATGGAAGATTTGAGAAAGGCTTGGATTTGGAAATTGAGCTACAAAAGGAAAGGGATTCTATTCCTTAGAAGATATGGAGAACATTGAAGCCTATAAATAGAGAAGAACTTCTACACTTCCATACACATTGACATATAGATGCACTTAGATACACACATCTTTTACAATACTTTTGCACACTTTTACACACACAATACTTTTCTCTTTGTGTGAACTCTTTAATATGAGTAACTAATTTGATTGAGGATGAATTCCTAGTTCTTAACATGTTTTGAGTTTGTTTTAAATCTACTTTGAAGTTTTCACATGATTATCGTTTGTTTTTACTAATAGGAGTGATCTTAAAGACATTCATGATTGATTGATAGATTATCTAGGTGTACAACTAGATTGATTTGTTAGTCTAATCTAAAGCTAGTGTAAGTTAGGGGATAAGTAATCGTTTCTTGACTTTTCACATAAGTAGCAAACACGAGACCTTGCGGAGGGATTCCGTGGAGCAATTGTGTGTAAAAACAACGTTAGCAAGTGGACCTTGATCTAAGAGTTTAACTACTAATATCAACCTAATAAATTCATAAATCTTAATGCGTTTAACTAAATTACATCTTGAGTGATCTACTACTAGGTGGTTTGGTGAATAGAATCCGGTAGTCGAGAACTTCCTGTATCCCGGTGATATAAGGGATTTTGGGGTTAGCACTGATCTAGCTGCTATACCCACGGTTGGTGATAATTTGTGACTAATAAGAAGTGGAAAAGAACATAACTTTAATCATTGTTTTGCAGCGAAGAAGGATTCCTTGATCTATTCTCTCTTATCGATTTCTTTTTAATTGCTTTGTTTATTTTATTTACTTTCTCAAATTCTTAATCAATACCCCCCTTTTTGTGTGACAATTTTACAACTAGAATCTCGTGCTCCTCGTGGGATCGACCTTGACTACATTATATTACTTGTTAATTAGGTAGTAAAGTATTAATTAATTTGTTGTGGTTACGACACGCGTACAATCCACCGGGATTCTATTGGCCAAGAAGTGATAGCTTGTATCGAATGCGAATGCTTCCCCCTGTACTTCCAAGTAGCGCGCTTTCACGGATTCGTGCTATAAAAACAAGCTTACATTTGTTAGTGGTGTTTTGTTGGAAGATAACATAACATGGGGTACGTAAAAAAAACCATAAAATTACTTACGAATTGTGCAATGGACAAGGTGAAGGGGCGAGTGTTAAAAATCCGAGGTTGGAGAGATAAAAAAGAAAGTATCGCATTTTCGATTACTAGGTGCCTAGCTTGGACTTTTTGAATACTTATTGCATTAGGATTCCCAAACTCGCCGCAAAATTTGTTGTGTACCCTAGCCCAAAATGTTTTGGAATCCTCCCTTTCGGAGGATTGACGTCTAAGTCGATCTTCCCCGGATCAAAAATCACCTCCTCCACAGTCAATTCGTCGATGGCACTTCGGAGTTTCATAGGTTGTTGCGGAATTTCTTTATCCTGAGTACCCTTAAAACTGTACCTTTGCGCTCTTGGCCTATTAACCGCAACACTCTCATCCACTTTGATGTAGGAGATGTCTTTGAAAAAGGAAGGGAAGTGCTCATATATCCAAACCTATGCAAATTTTTTTTAGTAAGAACCTTATCTTACGAGAATATTCGGTAATATAAATGTTTTAGATAATAAAATTACCTGGAAGAGACATTTGTTTCCGTTAACTTGCTTAGTGAGTGCCCTAGAACATTTTGTCAACTCATTGTTCAAGAAGGCGACCACCGCAGTACCCCAAGAATACTCACGCATCTTATTTAAGGGATCCAATAGTTGCAAGTAACCGGCCTCGACTTGGTTTCCGGAACTGTCGGGGAAGATACATTTTCCCAGGACGTATCGCAAATAACCGGCCGCGGCAGCATTAATTCGCACTGGGTTCACCATTCCTTCCCTGTCAAGGATTGACTATGTATCCCATAATGTGTCCCTCAACCTCTTCGCATTAAACTTCTTGGTTAGACGACCATCCTTCTTGTCAAGAACATCCTCCGTCTGAACCTGATTACAACCGAACAATTTCTTGCTCAAATCGTAAATCTTATCGAAAGATATCGAATTATCGAATCCCTCACAGACGGCTTTTCCCTCAACCTCGAGGCCTAGAATTTGTTAAGCATCATCGGAAGTTATCGCCATCTCACCAAACGGGAATAACATGGTATCAGTCTCTCCGTAGAACCTTTCACAGAATGCAGAGACGGTAACTTTATCAAGATTAATATTCGAACTCTCAATCGCAGGTATCAACCCGGAGTTCCTCACAATCACTTTCACATCCTCACATTCCTTGTCAAGATCCCAAGTATGAGCCGCTGAACACGAAGCTTGGCGCCTCATGAGACGGATGACATTCTTGTGATCCTAAATACAAAAAAAATAAAAATGAAAAGATATACAAACACTTGACGCAAATTTAATTAAGATAGTTACACACTTGAATAAAGAACAAAGACGGGTTAAGATTACTTGTGATAGTATTGTGGATCATACATGCCCATGAGTCTTTGTATCCAAAAATAACATTTCCACCATCTCTTGGGGTCCCCCTTGAAGGCTCACCCTCTTTCAGTGTAACTATGAAGTGTTTGGAAGGCATGTGAGAATTAGATGGTTTAGTGATCACCCTCTTCCTCGCTCCAGTTGAAGTTGAACCCGAAACTTCGGTGGGTTCAACAATTTGTTCTCCATCTCCTTCTTCTTCAACAATTTCATCTTCGACGGTTTTCTTACCTTTATCTCTATTACCATCATCATCATCATTACCTCTTCCAACAGGTGGCATGTCTTGATCACCATCATCATTGTTGCCTCCTCTAGCAGCCGGAATTCTTTCATCAACATCATCATCATCACCTCTTCTACCAGATGGAATTAATTGGTCTTCATCTGGAGTGTCGTCTGAATCACTGGGTTCAGATGGTGGTTCTGGATTATTTCTTATAATGATCTTTGTCATTCCATGCTCAACATATACCCCTCGATGTTTTGAAGACAAGAGTTTATCACCAACACGAGGATGGTTTGAAGGAGGACTACTAAGAGCTGCTTTCAGAGAAGCTTTCTTCTTTGCCGTTCGCAATCTGAACAAGAATAATTTAGAAAAGAAAATCAAAGTCCGGCAGGGTTTACAAAAAACACCTATCCGGCGGACACGTAGCCGGAAAGGTCGACCAAAATATGCTTATCGGCTAAGACATACCCGGCAGGGTGTCATCAAAATAACATTCCGGCCAACAAACAAATTTACACAGTAAATACAAGGAATTTTCACTAAACAGGTCGGCAAGGTCCATTAACTATACATTGCCGGCTGACAAAGCGCCGACATGGTTTTAAAAAATACCCTTCCGGGACAAAATATTCTAGGCATCAGGAGACATTCAAAGAAAAGAAGCCGGCATGGTGAAAAACGAATAAGATGCCGGCTTCCTTAAAACTAAAATAACGCCGACACGTATTTAGTTGAATAACCTGCCGGCGCTGCTAGTAGCAGTTACAAAAACTACCTAGCCGGCAGGTTCTTCAACCTTATACCTTTCCGGCTACTCCCTAACTATGAAACCCCAGAAGGGTCGATAAAAAATACATTGCCGGCGTCGCAACTGCCAATTCAAAATTTTGAATTTTCTGACCTAATTTGACATGCAAACATGAAATCAAAGTACTAGAGTGAGTTTAAACAAGCCCTTACTTTCTTAATCGCACCATTTCGCGTGTTTCAGCGGGGTTCAATCTCTTCTTCTTCAACCGTTTTTTTCTTCACTTTCTTTTGAACCAAACTTGCAATGCCTGGGTTATACTCATTGGGTTTTCGATTAGCGTCTTTCATACGAGTTCCCTTACGCCGTGGTGGATCCATTGATGAAGATTAATTGGAGTTTTCGAATCGACGATGTTAACGAATTAATCGACGCGTTTTGGTGGTGGTGGGGGTGATGGAGCCGGTAGGGTTGTGGAGGGAGGAGAAGAAGAGAAGAAGATGAAATGAAAACAAAGTTAAAGCTAATTTAGAGTAATAGGTTTTTAATGGGTAAGGGTATTTTTGTAATTTACCCATTAGGATTCTCCCTAAAACTCACAAAAAATGTCCCTTTAAAATTGGGTATACACCAATTAATCTGGATATACACTAATCAAGCCAGCCTAAAAAAGCTTACGCATTTAGTTATTTCTTAACATAATTTATAGAAGTATTGATTTGCTTTACAGTACAATAATAATTAGGTAAAGGATTTGTCAAGAGTGGAGTGGAGTGGAGTCAGTGGACCATTAATATAGACATGCATGTGAAGAAGGGTGTGGGAACCTTTTAGAACCGATTGATTAAGGAACAAACATCGATGCATGTAGGGAGTTCCTTTTTTGAACTTGGGATGCGGTTGAACTGGGTGGAGAACTCCAGTCACGGGTCGCCTTATAACTTAAGGGTTCACATACACCCACTCAAAAATACATACAACTCATCGTATAATGCTTGAGATCATCTATAATCATCTTATAATTTAGGAGCGCCAAATGTAACTGCACATTTCATACCGAATCCAAAGTGCATCATTACGAGACGGAGTGAATGCGCACACACGTTTAAAATGCCCGATGCGTAGTATGGGCATAAAATTTAGTCGAAGTAAAACTTCCTTGAGAGGACCCATGCCTAAAGCACCTTCTTTATTGGGTCCGTATACAGGCTCTTCATTTAGTCTTTGTCATGGTAGGACCAAGTTCAGGCTGTTTTAGCTTGGAATCATTCATAACTTGGTTTGAAGAAAATTCCCTTTACCACGTGTTCATATCATCGCATGTGTTGCGTTTTATCCTCACAGACTTAATTAGAGTCGTACTCGTAACCGCGTGTTTGAAATTTGAATCTTGCTCAGTGAATTTTCTTCTCATAAAACTCTATACACTTAATACATACTGCTAGCTTTCTTCTTTGTTGGTGACTGAGGAATCGCTGTAATCGAGCTTGAATCCAGGTGTTGATGGTGGATTTTCATTTAAGGGTAAAATTGTAAAACCTAAAAATTATGCGCTAACATCTCGTAAAAGATAAGGCCATTATTAAGTGATGGATACTCCACTTTATTAATTCACCTAGAATGGAGCATGTGGCAACAATCTCATTCTGTGAATAAAATACACGAAATTCATTAAGGTTGGAGCATGTAGCAACAATCCCATATACCCTGTGAATTTCCAGCATTATTAATTAATGTGCAATCAGCCTTGTATTTCCTGTACTCATTATCAGTGCGGCATGACGACTGAGTGTTGTTCTCAGTAGAGCAACACGAATCTCCAAGCATTATAATGAAACATGTACGAAATACCCGTACAGGCTGCAACTCTCGGTGTGTTATACTAGCCCGATTGAGCCTCCAGACTTACCGTATCAGTATGGATATGATCACGACCATCCAACTCCACCAGCATGATTGGATGGCCCAGATCAATTCCATAACCCCCAAGCAAGTATGGAATATCCGCTGCCGAACCAATGCGGGCCCCGCATGGTCGGTCTCCCCAAAAGATTGGACTAGCTTGCCAAAACGTCCAAACCGTAGCAGTATGGATGCAAAACCCTAAATTAGGGTTTGAGGCACATTACATGTGTCGCAAAACAGTCTCAACCATCCATCTTCGCATGTATAGATGGAGGGTGTCGATGTAGATTCAAAGGGCACGAAGTATGTCAACACAATCACCGTGGTCCCACCTACATACCTGACCAATCGGTCATGACCAACCATGGTTGGTCATTCCAAATCGTGTGCCTGAATGGAGCATGACGCACGACCTTGAAACCCAAAATTAGGGCTTTGAATCACGAGCGTCCATTTTCTCCGGCACGAATGGAGGGTCCGAGATTAGATCAAAGCAGTTCCGGTCATACCAACATGACCACCGTGGACCCGTCTATCCCCTCACCTGATCGGCCAAGACCGAACTCTCCTTTTTTCCTCGGTTCGCGAGCCTCTAACATGCGTGGTCGCTCCTTCCAAATTGTAAACTAATCTCATCCGCTCGATTTCGCTGGACGAATTAAGTGGCTTAAATCATGTTTTCATGGGATGGTAAGGCATAGGCGTGAACACCAGCCTACCACCTGCACTTTGGAGCAATCTTCCAAGACCGACCAATCCTGGTCGTATTGGAACGCCCGCTCGAAGTTGGTACGGCGTGAAGCTTTTGCGGCACCAATTTTCTGTCGCAAATTGATCTCAACCACACAACTTCGCAGGACGAATTGAGTGGCCTAGATCACACTTTTGTGAGACAATGAGGTATGGGCGCCTGCATCGTCATGTTGTCTACACACATGCACGACCGTCCTAGCCAAAGTTGTGTCCCAATCTTGGATTCGACCAAGCTGAAAAGTGATTCTTGCGCACCTTTTCATAAACCCTAATTCCATCAACGGTCGCAGATGAGTGTCTCAAAGATCATCTCGTCCGTCCAACTTCACCGGCTTGGCTATACAGCCCTGGTAAGGAGTTAATTGGTCAGTATGGAGTCATGGTGATCACCACCCGTCACTCTACCACACCAAGTGATCGGTCAAGGGAGGGTTTGCATGCACAACTTCCAAACCATCACATGAAGTAGGCTGAACATGAATTTTCTTTGAGACTCTCGAACAACGATGCTTCATACATGCTGTATATACTCGATGCAGTACCTGCATAATATACACACGATACTTGAAAAGTATTAATTTCCTAAATAACGTAACATTACATGCTACTTTCTATGGGTCCCATGATCCACACACTCGAGGCATCAATCATGTCACAAACTGGGGGATACATATTGGGGTATTGGTCTGGAGGTTTACAACGTGCAGCGCACAACGCGCCATCACAAGAACGTGTCAGGAAGTCGTGGATGATTAGTGATGATGGAAGAAGTGGGCAAGCCTGGTCGTGTGACACCAACACACTACTCCACTACTCCATCAATACACTTTCTCCACTTCCCACGAGATACGAAGGTTAGGATAAAAGACATGCATAAATAGGTTCTCCGCCCTATTTTTTGAAAGGGAGACAACAACAGAACAGAGAGAGCATAACACAAAAACCAAGTGTTAACACTCAAAGCCTGCTTGCGTTAATTTCAATCCTGGCTCACCTTTCTGTTACAAGTCATAAACAAGCCTACACCTTCACAATCTCAACACCTTCTTCGCTTCCCTCCCTAAGATCAACCCCATCTCCTTCACTTTGTGACCGAAACAAGTCTGGAACGGCCATTCTTTTTGGTTTAGGCCGGACTTGCACAGATTGACCTCTCGAATCTACCATCACTCACTGCGCAGTGCATTTTTTTAAGGTTTAGATTCATTCCTCATCCACACACCCCAAATTACCAAAACCGACATGAATAGTTTTCACCCACAAACAATTGGCGACCACAGTGGGAGGTTGATCTCTCGGTTGTAAAGTCAATTTCTTCAACACCATTCAATCAATTTGGAGATGGTTGGTCTTAGGACCGCCTCGACAGTCTCGAATCCCGATGGTTCCTCCAACGGAGATACCCCTCTTCCCAACGGTGTATCTGATGGCGTAACTGAAAGAATCCCAACGTTAAGCGAATTAGCACGGGTACAGGAGATTCACACGAGGAACATGGAACTAATCAAAGAAGCGGTAAACGGCATACTTAATATCCTCATTAGGATGACATCAGAGGTGGGCATTCCGGAGACCTCCACACTGGGGACTAGTTCCCCTCAGATCAACAACTTTACTACGAACCAGAGACCAGTGGATCAGGAAGCGGCATCTCTAGTGGAAAGCTTGTGTGAACTCTTGCACCTCTCGAAGAATCAACGTGCAAAGACATTTGATGTGATTAATAAAATAGCTCTGGATGTACACCTGACTCCTTCACGTCCAGAAGTCCTGACTGTATCGGAAACATCTGTAAATAATGTTACATTTACATAAGACGACATGATGTTAGAAGAGGGTCACAACCGGGCCCTACATGTTACCGCATGCATCAAGGGTTCATAATTCAGGAGAGCCCTCATCGACATAGGAGCTTCTTCGAACGTGATTACTCTCAAGACTCTCAGGACGGCCAAGGTTAATCTATGCAAAATTGTACGGCAGCCCACCACAATGGCGGACTTCGAAGAAAACCAGACTAGCATGTACGGGTATGTTAATCTGAATTTATCAGTAGGACCCATTCAGTCGAAAGTAAAATTTGAAGTCATAGAAAAGGAGCCAGACTACCATATGATAATAGGGAGACCATGGATTCATGATAATAAGGTCATCCCTTCAACGTATCACTAATGCCTGAAAACCATGCTAAATGAGGAAGTCATACATATTCCTGCATTATTGTCTCCGTACGCGCCAATATGCGGAGTGGAACCATTCGAGCCAAAAGAAACTTCGCGGGGTAGATCGGATGAAGTCCTGTGCACCCCACTACCAACGTGGGCCTCAATCCAGGAAGAAGACCGACTTGCATCACTGGGGACTAAGCACCATGACACACCTTTTCTGACGAGGCGCCCACCTTTACCCGATGAAGTTTTAACCCATGCTCACGCCAAAATGGAACGCACTTTTGAGGCAAGCTGTGATCAGAAAGGAAAGACAATATATCGGCGTCGTTGTTAGCAATTAGCAGGAGAGACTGGTACCCAGTCTCTCCGCCCAATCGAATGTTGCAAAAGTGACGAAACACAAGAGGAGGTATTAGACGCTCCGCGACAGCTACAAGATGGCACCAACTCCACAACTGATGAACTCGAGATTGTTAACATCGGGAATGAGGAATCTCCCATGCCGGTCTCTATCAGTTCGACTCTGTCCGTAGATGAACGTCTGAGTCTTGTCCAATTACTTAAGGAGAACCAAGATGTATTTTCCTGGACATATGAGGAAATGCCAGGTCTGGACGGGAAATTGGTCACCCATCACCTTCATATCATACCTGGATCGAAGCCAGTCAAGCAATCTCCGAGGCAGTTCAGACACGAAGTGGAAGAGCAAATCAAGAACGAAATTCAGAAGCTGCTAGATGCTGGTTTCATCAGACCTATTCATCATCCGACTTGATTAGCTAATGTGGTCCCAGTAAAGAAGAAAAACGGACAGATTCGATGCTGTGTGGATTTCAGAGACTTGAACAAGTGTTGCCCCAAGGACGACTTTCCTCTACCTAACATCAACATGTTAGTAGACGCCACCAGCGGACACGACATGTTCCCCTTCATGGATGGTTACAACAGCTACAATCAGATAAGGATGTATGAGTACGATGCAAGTAAGACTGCCTTCTGAACCCCTCTTGGCAATTTTTACTATACTGTTATGCCATTTGGTTTAAAGAACGCCGACGCAACATATCAACGCGCTGTTATGGCAATCTTCCACGACATAATGCATAAATAAGTATAAGATTACGTAGATGATATTGTGGTCAAGTCCAAGGCCTGAGCAGATCACGCCAACATCTTACGGAAAGTGTTTGAGAGGTGTCGAGAATACAAGTTAAAGATGAATCCTTTGAAATGCACTTTCGGTGTCTCTTCAGGTAAATTTCTGGGATTTCAAGTGACCGCGGAAGGGATCAAGGTGGACCCGTCCAAGACTCAGGCTATCCTCACAATGCCACCTCCCCGAACTGTGAAGGAACTCCAAAGTTTCATGGGCAAGTTAAACTACATCCGACTTTTTATACCTGGTCTAGCCCAACTTACCGCCTCATTCACTCCCTTACTGAAGAAATGAGCTAGCTTCGTCTGGACCGCAATCCAGCAGGAAGCTTTTCGGAAGATTCAACGAATACTGTCATCCCCCGCCATCATGAAATATCCTTTCCAAGGGTAGCCGATGCGTCTCTATACCGCCTTCAGTGACACCGCCGTAGGGGCTCTACTTGCTCAGGAAGATGATGAGGGAGTCGAACATCATATATACTACTTCAGCCGAATATTAAGAGACGCCGAACTCAGATACCCCAGGGCAGAAAAAGCATGTTTGGCCTTGATCCATTCCATTCATAAGTTTAGGCATTACTTACTGTCTAATAGGGTCATACTCGTGTCTAAATCTGATCCTGCAAAGTTTTTACTTTCAAAGCCGGTCCTGAAGGGAAGGATAGGAAAATGGCTTCTCCAAATGTCAGAGCTAGACATAACATGTGCGTCACCTAGAGCTATCAAGGGTCAAGCAGTAGAAGACTTACTGGCAGCGTTTCCTGGAGAAGGCACTACAAGACTACACGAAGACCTTCCTGGAGAATTTCCAGACGTCTCTGTTTTGAAAGAAGAAGTGTGGATCTTGTATTTTGATGGATCTTCTACCCCTAGTAGTAATACTGGAGGAGCGGGTGTGGTATTAGTCTCTCCAACTGGAGAAGTGTTCTCACATTCCTTCAAGCTGGACTTCGAATGCACCAACAACTCAGCGGAGTATGAAGCTTTCCTCATAGGGCTGTCAATAGTTAAGCAAGCAGGAGTCATGCGTATGGAGATAAGAGGTGACTCCAAGTTACTGGTAAATCAGATGAATGGAGTATACGCATTAAAGGAAGTAACACTAGCTCCATACCGATCATAAGCGCAAAGGTTACTAAACTATTTTTCCGACGCAACCATAATCCATGTCGGTCGTAGCAACAACAAACACGCCGATTGTCTGGCAATACTGGCTTCCAAATTGAAGTTCGAAGGTTCGGAAGAAACCTTGATAGTAAAGAGGAGAATCATAGAATCGACATGGCTATCACAGTACAGAGACACCAAGACTGATGATTGGCGAACTCCGATCACTCAAGAGCTCAACAGCTCACTCTCCCAAGGAAAAGTCAGTCTCAAAACCCTACAGAACTTCTTCATGCTTCATGGTATGCTGTATTATCGAAATCCGGACGGCTCTCTGTCAAGATGTCTCGGAGATAACGAAGCACAACTAAAACTGAATCGTGTTCACAATGAAATTTGCGGACAATCACTGGTGGTAACTCTTTACCGACGACTCCAATGTCTGGGCTATTACTGTCCGGAGATGGAGACTCAATCCAGGCTACTTCATAAGTCATGTTCAAATTTACAAGCACCGCCACACCAATTGGAAGTTAGGCCAAGCGATTCATATTCTACGAAGGGATCCTGTACCGCAAGAGTTTCAGAGGTAATCTGTTAAGATGCCTGTATGGGGTGGAAATTCCAGTCATTCTGAAAGAAACACATGAAGGGGAGCATCAAGGGAAGAGGAAACTATTTCTCCAGATACATGAGAAATATTATAGGCCGACCATGGAGGATGATGCGGCCGTTTTTGTTCAAAGCTGCCACAAGTGCCAGATTCATGGGAACCTTGTTCACGCGCCTTCCACCCCTTTGCACCTTGTAAGCAGTCCATGGCCATTCTACAGCTGGGGACTGGAAATTATCGGGAAAATAAACCCGCCCTCATCAAAGCAGCATGAATACATCATAACTGCGACAGAATACTTCACCAAATGGGTAGAAGCCATTACCCTGCGAGGAACTACAGGAGCAACAATTGAGGATTTCATTAAATAACACATCATTTGTCGTTTTGGTGTACCTAAGCATATAATCACTGATAATGGTACTCCCTTCGCCAATAAAAAGGTATGAGAGTTAGTTGAAGGATATGGCATCAAACAGGTTTTCTCCACCATCTACTATCCTCAAGGGAATGGGCAAGCTGAAAGTACCAACAAGACGCTGATCCGGATCATCAGTCGAACAGTACATGACAATCCTAGGGAATGGCATGATCAGTTACCAATCATACTGTGGGCATACCAGACATCACCTAGAAGCTCTATTGGACTTTCCCCATATTCACTTGTTTACGGAGCAGACTCAATTCTCCCGGCAGAGATCAAAATCCCATCATCCAGGATTGCGGCAGCGACCGGGATCCACTGGAACGAGGAAGAAGCTTCTAACTCCAGAATAGCGGAGTTAGACACTCTGGATTCCAGAAGAAACAAAGTAGAAAAACGCACTCAGGTGTACAAGAACAGAATTTCCAGGGCATATAACAAAACTGTGAAACCACGTGTTTTCAAAGTGGGAGATTTGGTCCTGAAAATGGATAAGCACATTCAGCAAGACATGTCCGCATCAAAATTCTCACCAAAATGGGAAGGTCCCTACGTAGTGACCAAGGCTTACAATACTGGCTACTACAAGATCATCAAGGTGGACGGAGGTAGGATGGAAGCGGTTATCAATGGAAAATGGCTCAAAGCATATCATGCTTGACCATTGTTCACTCTATCTCGTGACGCTACAATATAGGCATTCATTTTCATTACATGTTTGAATCCTCAGTTATATTCATAAACGCATTAATGAAAACCTGTTTCACCAATCCAAAAAAAAAAAAGGTGCAATTTATTCCACAAATATGTTCAAAAGAAAACGTTGGCACAAACGTCATTAACAATGAGGGAATACAACTGCATGCGATTTAGAAGAGGCCATCTAGCAGATTATAATTCCTTGAGAGCATCATTTCCAGTCTAGCCTAATACCTCTCTGTCCCTTTCTTCAAGTCCTGTACTGCATGTTCTACCTTCTTTGATTCTGCATCCAGAGCCTTCTCCTCTTCCAAGATATCTTTCACAGCAGGAACAACATTTACGAGGATACCAGCTCGATCGACCTTGATGATCTCATGACGCTGCCGCAACCAACCCACGTTAAACTCCATGGATTCACAGGTAGATAACATATCCTCCCACTTTTCGAGGCTTGATTCGTCAACGTTGCGGATAGAAATCTTCTCCATCTCAACAACCATGGGAAGAAGGAAGTTTACCTTGGTGACCAGAGCAGATGAGCAGTGCCGGACCACATTCCTGGCTGCGATGTGGCCGTACTTCCTCCATAACTTTGTGTACAAAGGTACAAACTCCTTCCGCACTAAGAACCCACCAATATCTCGGTAGATGGAAGATAAACACTTCATGCGAACATCGAATGAAAGATTCGCATTGGGGTATTAATAAGATGAGATACCCAGATAAACATCTTCGAGGTCCACAGGGGTAGGCGTGTTTGAGTTTGAAGGAAGAAGACTGTTTAAGTCGTCATCATCTATAACTGTCACACATGTTCCGGTGGGATATCTCTGTAAGAAAGAGAGGATTATTCAAATGATCATTATGAAACAAGCAGAAAAGGAAAGAAGACGAACCGGTATGATTTTCTTGACTCGAAGAACACGAGCAGGGGATTCATCATGAAGCTCGGACGCAGATTGTGTACGCTTGACAGAAGATCCTGGGTGGTACAACGAAGATGATTTACTGTTGCTTGACATGTTGGAGAGATGGAGCTTTCTGCAGAAAAGTTCATCAATGAACGACGGTTATAAACCACGCATATACACTGAAGGAAAACCTAAGGGAGACCGGATCAACTACAACAAAACTCGTCCGATAAATGAGGTCTCAACGTCGACTAGGTCGTGCTTCTCCTCCAAATCCTAATCAGGACTCTCAGGGCGATGCCCGACGATGTCGACCTATCCGGTAAATATGCATTCACTTTAGCCTGGTCATTTCAGTGTACAAATTTGTCACCATCTCATGCCTACCCCACAATAGTGTAACCATTATGTGCTAGGAAGGGGACTTAATGTTGATGGTGGATTTTCATTTAAGGGTAAAATTATAAAATCTAAAAATTATGCGCTAACATCTCGTAAAAGATAAGGCCATTATTAAGTGATGGATACTCCTTCACTTTATTAATTCACCTAGAATGGAGCATGTGGCAACAATCCCATTCTGTGAATAAAATACACGAAATTCATCCAGGTTGGAGCATGTAGCAACAATCCCATACACCCTGTGAATTTACAGCATTATTAATTAATGTGCAACCAGCCTTGTATTTCCTGTACTCATTATCAGTGCGGCATGACGACTGAGTGTTTTTCTCAGCAGAGCAACACGAATCTCCAAGCATTATAATGAAATATGTACGAAATACCCGTATATGCTGCAACTCTCGGTGTGTTATACTAGCCCAATTAAGCCACTCTCGGTGTGTTATACTAGCCCGATTGAGCGTCCGGACTGACATTATCAGTCTGGATATGATCACGACCATCCAACTCTACCAGCATGATTGGATGGCCCAGATCAATTCCATAACCCCCAAGCAGGTATGGAATATCCGCTGCCGAACCAATGCGGCCCCCGCATGGTCGGTCTCCCCAAAATATTGGCCTATCTTTCCAAAACGTCCAAACCGTAGCAGTATGTACGCAAAACCCTAAATTAGGGTTTGCAGCACATTACATATGTCGCAAAACAGTCTCAACCATCCATCTTCGCAGGTATAGATGGAGGGTGCATATGTAGATTCAAAGGGCACGGAGTATGTCAACACAATCATCGTGGGACCACCTACATACCTGACCAATCGGTAAGGACCAACCATGGTTGGTCATTCAAAATCATGCGCCTGAATGGAGCATGATGCACGGCCTTGAAACCCAAAATTAGGGTTTTGAATCACGAGCGTCCATTTTCTCCGGCACGAATGGAGGGTCCGAGATTAGATCAAAGCAGGTCCGGTCATACCAACATGACCACCGTGGACCCGTCTGTCCCCTCACCTGATCGGACAAGACCAAACTCTCCTTTTCTCCTCGGTTCGTGCGCCTCCAACATGCGTGGTCGCTCCTTCCAAATTGCAAACTAATCTCAGCCGCTCGATTTCGCCGGACGAATTAAGTGGCTTAGATCATGTTTTCATGGGATGGTAAAGCATATGCGTGAACACCAGCCTACCACCTACACGTTGGAGCAATCGGCCAAGACCGACCAAGCCTGGTCATCTTGGAACACCCGCTCGAAGTTGGCACGGCGTGCGGCTTTTGCGTCACCAATTTTCTGTCGCAATTTTATCTCAACCATACAACTTCGCAGGACAAATTGAGTGGCCTAGATCACACTTTTGTGAGACAATGAGGTATGGGCGCCTGCACCGTCATGTTGTATACACACATGCACGACCGGCCTAGCCAAAGTTGTGTCCTAAGCTTGGATTCTACCAAGCTGAAAAGTGATGCTTGCGCACCTTTTCATAAACCCTAATTCCATCAACGGTCGCAGATGAGTGTCTCAAAGATCATCTCGTCCGTCTAACTTCACTGGCTAGGCTATAAAGCCCTGGTCAGGAGTTAATTGGTCAGTATGGAGTCATGGTGATCACCACCCGTCACTCTACCACACCACGTGATCGGTCAAGGGAGGGTTTGCATGCGTAACTTCCAAACCATTGCATGAAGTAGGCTGAACATGAAGTTTCTTTGAGACTCTCAAACAACGATGCTTCATACATGCTGAATATACTCGATGCAGTACCTGCATAGTATACACACGATACTTCACAAGTATCAATTTCCTAAATAACGTAGCATTACATGCTACTTTCTGTGGGTCCCACGATCCACACACTCGAGGCATCAATCATGTCACAAACTGGGGGATACATATTGGGGTATTGGTCTGGCATTTTACAGCGTGCAGCGCATAATGCGCCATTACAATAACGTGTCAGGAAGTCGTGGACGGTTAGTGATGATGGAAGAAGTGGTCAAGCCTGGTCGTGTGACACCAACACACTACTCCACTACTCCATCACTCCACTTTCTCCACTTCCCACGAGATACGAAGTTTAGGATAAAAGACTTGTATAAATAGGTTATCTGCCCTATTTTTTGAAAGGGAGACAACAACAGAACAGAGAGAGCATAACACAGAAACCAAGTGTTAACACTCAAAGCCTTCTTGCGTTAATTACAAGCCTGGCTCACCTTTCTTTTACAAGTCATAAACAAGCCTACATCTTCACAATCTTAACACCTTCTTCGCTTCCCTCCCTAAGATCAACCCCATCTCCTTCACTTTGTGACCGAAACAAGTCTGGAACGACCATTCTTTTTGGTTTAGGCCGGACTTGCACAGATTTACCTCTCGAATCTACAAGCACTCACCGCGTAGTGCATTTGTTTAAGGTTTAGATTCATTCCTCATCCACACGTCCTAAATTACCAAAACCGGCAGGAATAGTTTTCACCCACAAACACCAGGATGCCGACTTTGTATCTTTGCTGGTTAGCGTTGTTGCCTTTTCATAGCTTATATTTAACGGTTCTGCACTCTGCTGCCTACTTGTCTAATTGAGGAAAGCTTAAGTTGAGCTATAATGTGACTTAGCTCCGTCGCTGACACCTTGGATTGGTGCTTGATGCAGGTGAAAGGTTTTGGTGCCCATGGAAGGGGCGAGGCTTCAATATGAGAATATATAACTTGTGGCTTGAAAATTCTTTTTTCCCACGTCTAGGTAAAATTTTAGTGCTCACAGCAGGGGCGAGGCTTCACCAACAAATGAGAGGGCTGCCTCAAAGAAAGTCTTCTGCTCCGTTTGCCATCTTAATTTAATGTCTGGTACTCAACCACAAGGTAATATGGCCAACATTCTCACAGTATATCGTGAATGGAAAACAACCGAAAAAAACAATATGACATAAAGATGACCACTAAACAATTGACTTAGATCTTAAGTAAGTTAGGATAACTCCACGATTACCAAGATGGTCGGTCATATTTTGTTTTCCTTCGAACTAAGAGTACTGGCAGATTAAAAGTATATTTTTATACAAAGAAGGGTTTGATATATATGAATGATCATATTACTGTATCAAAGTAATAATTAGACAAAAGAAAAGGAACAAGCAAACTAGTATGCCGTGATACACCAGTTCATTGTTGGTATATCACGAGTCTTTCGCTAGTTCCCTTAGTCGGAGCCAAAAGATGTTGGTGCAAAAATAATCACCCCAACAATCTTCGAGATATCTGTAGATGGATTAAATCTTCATTGTTGATTTGATTCCACCAAAGATTGCTGAAGAAATTATGATTGATGTAGATTAATTGATCTCCAGCTAATGATTCAAATCCACAAAAGATTGCTGATATGAATGATGTTGAATGGTGGGGGTACCAGCAAAAAACACTCGGATGCTAAAGTCAAAGAGAGTTTCTTCACAGGTGTATTGTATGGAAAAGGATTAGAAAATATGTACCTTTTGAGTTGGGATTTAGCCTTTATCGATAGGCAGAAAGTAGATGTAGCTTTAGGGTTTAATAGTTATCCAAATAACTTCCCCCATTTGTATAAATCCCAAATAACAACCAGATTCATGATAAAATTTGTTATTCTCTCTAATACTTATCATAATATAATAATTATAACCACTTAAGATAATTATCCTCTTTCTGTTAGGATTTTGCAATTATCTTAAATAATAATTATAACTACCTAAGATAATTAGCCTCTTCTTGTTAGGATCATATAATTATCCTAAATAATATTAATAATTATCTAAGATAATTATCCCATGGAAATCTTAATCTCTTTTTATTAGGATCTTATTACTCCTGGACCTTTGGGCTTCTATAATAAGCAAAAATGAATTGCCATAACAAATTCAACAGGCTTCAATGATAAGCCAAGTGGGTTTCTATAATAAACTGAATTGGGCTTCCATATTAAGCCAAGTGGGTTTCCATAATAAACCAAATTGAGCTTCCATATTAAACAAAGTGAGTTTCCATAATAAACCAGATCGGGCTTCCAAAATAAGCCAAAAGGGTTTCTTTAATAAACCAATACGTTTCTACAATAAACCAATATGCTTCTTTGATAAGTAAAATGGGTTTCTATAATAAACTGTATTTCACAGTTATTGAACACCTTGTGCGGGCTTCACGTGCACCATTTTAATTAGGTACAAATAGTAAGGATGAGTTAACATAGGCGAGAAGCATGTATTTGTTGATTGTCGAACAGGGATTTCAGCAAGACAACGAGTGATATGTCTCGAATTTGTGGTAATTGGGTGGAGTTTCAAGATCAAAAATGGAAGCTAGGTTTTCTGATGAATGATATGAATAATCTGGTGATGATAATGATCTGAAAAGGGATGAGTAAGCTTGGGTTTGAGTTTAATTCGAGTTATGAGAAGATTTGGTTTATGGAATTGATTAGGTTATGGTTAAGAGGGAGAGTTTTAAATCGAGGGTTTGAAAATTTTCCCATCAAGAAGAACAAGGGAAGAGATGGGTTTGCTGTGAAAAAATTAATTATGGGTTTTCTAATTTAAGACATCGAGTCTGTCTAGAACTAAAGCAGGGAGAAGAATACGAATACACCAGTTACAAAAGTTTCTGATGATTTTGTGTTTAAAATAGGGTGGAGATGCTGCTACTGATTAAAACCACTAGATATTAAGGTGAGTTTGAATGTTTGTGATGGATGAGAAATGTGGGTTTCTGTCGAAATTGAAATCCATTACAGGGAAGGAGGAAGAAAGGTGAGAAGAAGGAATCAGAGTTCTCTCTTCCAACATCAACTCTCGCTCACTAGGTGTTTGTAAATGTGTTTGTAAAATTACAGATTTTATTCATCAAATTTCTTAGGAAAAACACACTTCTGATGAGCATGCTATGTAATTCTTTGTAAATCAAGCGTAAAACCCACATAAAATTTAATTTGCTTCGTCATTTGGGAGTTGAGAAACGTATGGGAAATGGGTTTTTTGGCTTTCAAATGGGGACATAAAATGGGTTGTTTTAATAACAACACTAAAGGTTGGATCATGATGATATAAGTATTGGGTAAACAGAGACAATTCTGTTTTGCGTGGATTCTAAATTGTATGATGGTTCCATCTTCTATAGATTCACGAAAGACTTTGATTATTATGATCCACGGGTAAAGACTACTCCCCGCATTTTTTATAGTGGGAATGTTATTTATGCCCCTACTATCCATGGGTCATGCACAAATACCCTTATTGTTCTTTAATAATACCCCCGATGGCAGAATCGAAATTATTAACAGGAAAATAATTAACACAATCCCATTTTTAACCTTTACATCTTATACTTTGGTTTCTTATTTAGTTCTTTGTTTTTCATCCGAGAAAAACCAATGGAACTCTCTCACTCATCTGCATCTCCGTCGCCACCACCATCTCCATCTCCATCCCCACCGCATCCAATGCCACCACCACCAACATCTTCTCCATCGCCATCATCATCATCTCACAAAGTTATAACTATCTCTATGATCTTTCTCTCCGGCAATCACCACCGCCAACAACAACAGACCCATCGATCCACCTCTAATTCCACCACCACCTCAAAATCCACCAATTCTATCACCAGATCCATCAACAATGCTCTCTTTCGGTCATCTATTTTAGTATATCAAATCCCGAATTCCGAATATAAAAATCATCAGAGCAGCGGTCCAACTTCTTCTTCTTCGTTGAAGATTCGGGCGAGATCCCATTTTTAGGTTTTCGATTTCTGGTATGGATCTAATTTTAAACTAAATTTCCGATAATAAAGGGTTTCAATATCAGATTCAGAGTGATCGAGATTTATTTTTGGTTTTGTTTAACTTTTAAGATCGAGATTTGATTTTGAATGAATAATTCACAGTTTGAATTTGGAGTTTGAATGTAGAATTCAGTGGCGATAAAGATACATCAATCAATATTGTGACAGAATAATATTCTCATTTCTTTATGTTTCCTCCTCTTTATGTTTTGATCTTCATTTTATTTAGTGGGTTTTTTTCAAAGAATTAGTGTGATAATGGGGGTATTATATGTTCAATTTTTTCAGGCAACAAAACCAGTAACAACAGTAACAAATGAAGCAGCATTAATAAGTACTAATCAAATGGTTGGTGGTGGTACAACACCAGTAACACCGAGTACTATTGGTGTTAGATATTCAGTTGATTGTCGATCAGTGGGTCGAATGAAGACTGTTTTCGTACCCGAGTAATGTTGATGTTAGTACTAGTAGAAGTAGTACAATTGATAATGCGGTGGTGGGTGATCAAGCTGAAGGGAAAGTTAATGATGATTCTTCGGCTCTGATTGATGGTTGTATGGAGGTTGTGGATATTAAGGATATGAATCCTGATGGGGTATGTTACTTTTTTTGGTTTGAATTGTCTATCTATATCTATCTTGAAGTTTCTTGATTCCAGTGATTTGTTTGTTTCTTTGTTTTGGAGTTCTGCACTAGAATACTAGACTGGTTAATGTAATTGTTTAGCAGGACTGAAACGAGGGAGGACCTTCCTTTTCATGGAATTGGAGTGAAAGAGAGTGGATTTGTTCAATTTGAAAATTGATTTGGGATTATATGATAAATGTTTATTATCCTATTTACTTCAGCAATGATTTAAGTTATGAACCTGGGGAGGTGTTAATATATAGTTGACAATATTGGGTTAAATGTAAACATCTTTCTAGGGGTTATGCTACTGTGATTTTTTTGTACGTAACCCTGCTGTAGTGATTGTTTGGCAGGGAGAAAACACGTGGTGTTATCGGTGATGCAGGTGATAGTGTAAACTGTGGTAGTGATCAAATGGAATATGTTACGGCGGAGTGCCATGGGTTTTTTGATTGTCTATGTTGTATCCTTTGTTGCAGTATGGAGTTGGGGATGTTGGGGATGTTGTGGTTGTTGGTAGTAACTGAAATGCAATGGCCAATTGGTTTGTTGGTTGTCTATGTTGTACCTATGCTTAGGAATGAATTGCATATAAGACTGAAATTGCAGAGAATGAGAGATGATATTGCAGAAGATTATAGTGGTGATACTGCTATGATGGTAAAAGGATGAAAAGATGATATTGCAGGTTTGTTGAGATAGATTTTGGGGACAATTTGATTCCAAATTTGAGGCAACTTGAGTTAGTTTCTTAGTTGCCTCTATATTTGTGGACAACTTGAACAAGTTGCTTTCAAATATGGAAACAACTCGATCTAGTTAGTATGAGACTCAGAGACAACTTAAAGTCCACTAAGCTGGGAACACGATATTAATTGCTACATAATATGCTTTTGAAGGTATTTATATGTTGGTTTGAATGGAGTGCATGTTTTGATAGTTCCACAGTAGTGTTTTCCGAAGTTGCTATGAAGATATAAATACTGGAGTTGTGGCCGCAGTTGGTTTTCCGCGGGTTCAAATGGCCAAGTGATGGAGCTATGCAGGGAGTTTCAGTGCCGGTGATGTTTTTCTACAACAACAGTAGATATTAATCAGTGTCGAAGTTGGGTTCCACTGGTGGAGCTAACTAGTGCCTGTATTTAAGGTACACCTTAAGTGGAAATTATCTTTATGTATACATCTTTGAGTAATCACGACGAATCTATGGTGCAATGGTATCACAACTGACTATATGTCAGAAGATGTGTGCTCGACTCACACTAGGTTCACTTTTTTGTGTACAATTTTTATTTTTTGGAGACAACTTGTGATAGTTGCCTCCATATATGAAGACAACTTGCGCTAGTTGCTTTCACTTTTGAAGACAACTTTATGCTAGTTTCCTTCACTTTTGAAGACAACTTGAGCTAGTTGCCTCAGATTCGGAGATAACTTGAGTTAGTTGGCTTCATTTTGTTTTGCAACTTGTTCTTGTACATTATTTATTGGAAACAACTTGCGCTAGTTGCCTCCACTTTTGTAGACAACTTGAACTAGTTGCCTCCACTTTTGGAGACAACTTGAACTAGTTGCCTCCGATATGGACATTATTTATTGGAGACAACTTGAGCTAGTTGCCTCCTATATGGACACAACTTCAGCAAGTTGACTCCACATGGTAGTGGTGGTCGTCGGTGGCGGTGGTTGGCGGCGGTGATGGTAGTTGACGGCGGTGGTGGTTGGTGGTGGTGGTGGGTGGCGGTTATTGGCGGCGGCGGTGTGATTGGTGGCGGTGGACAACGATGGCGGTGGTGGTGGTTGGCGGTGGTGGACAATGGTGGTGGTTGGTGGTGGTGGTGGTCGGCGTTGGTGGTTGTTGATGGTGGTGGTCGTCGGTGGTGGTGGTGGTTGGCGGCGGTGGTGGTTGGCGGTGGACAGTGGTGGTGGTGGTTGGCGGTGGACAGTAGATGTAGTTTTTTTTTCTTTTTTTTTAAATAGAGGTTAGTGGTTTTGTATATACACTATATTAATGAGGGTATTTTTGTAATGTATTAGGCTTAGGGGTATTTGTAAAGTTCATAAGGGTATTTTTGCAAGGGGTCTCATAGCAGGGGTATATAGATAATGTTCCCTTTTTTATACTCCTTTGTAAAATGAGTGATTTTTATATGAATTTGAAATAGTTTTGTGAATATGTGCCTCAAAATAGTGACAAAATAGTTTTATGAATTTGAAATACACAAGATGCACCTGAGTGCATAATGTATATCCTGACAGAAAAATAGGTTTTGACCCCGATGCACCTGAGTGTGTAACGTATATCCTTTTTGAACTTTTTTTTGTTCCTCTTATTTTTCTTTTAGTTGATATCTTAATGGTGAATATAAATGGTAATGGTGCTATATTTATTGTTCGAGATCATGAACTAGTGATTTTGGTTGTGCATAATATATTATAGGTTATTAGTAGGATAAATTTAAATTTATCCATGAAATACACAAGACGCACCTGAGTGCATAAGATATATTCTGGCAGGACATAGGTTTCGGTCTGGTTGCACCTAAGTGCATAATTTATATGCATATTCTTATAGGAAATATGTTTTGACCAGGTTGCTCCTGGGTGCATAATGCATATTCTTATAGGAAACTGTTTTGGCCAGGTTGCACCTAGGTGCATAATGCATATTTCTATAGAAATTTAATTTTGTCAGGTTGCACTTGGGTGCATAATGCATATTTATATGAAATAATTTTTGTCCAAGTTGCACCTGGGTGCATAATGCATATTTTCATAGGTAATAAATTTTGGCCAGGTTGCACCTGGTGCATAATGTATCCTCGGCCTGGCTTAAAATAATTATTTTTTTCCGAATTTCATATCAAGAATGGATCTTGTTTCGTAGAGATTTTCGAGCCCTTTCCAAAAATATAAATTTTATTAAAATCCAACTTATATTTGAGAAGTTAAGATCTTTCTCGCGATTAATTTTAAATTTGAGAGATAAAATAATTAAGAGAGAGAAAAAGATATGATAAAGAATAAAATTTAAAATAAAAGGTATATATGGCTAAATTTTCTTGTGTCTTTTTCACCTAGACCCATAATTTACTTGTCCACTACTCCCGTAGTTTATAAGTTTTGGTCATATGACCCATTTTCCGTCAATTAAGTAGTTATAGTAGAACAAAAAATTTTCCCCGGAGGAATTTGAAGGGGACTATTCCTCCATTTTGGTAGTTATCTATTATCTACCTATTACTATTATAAAGGCAACTCCACTTAAGCGTTGTTCATGAATAGTATTTGGAGTTGCAATTTTTGAAAACCCAAGTTTGCCCTTAGTTTTATAGCTTTGTCATAAATGCTATCTAAATTAAGTGCGGATAAAAAGGTAAAAATGAAAAATCAAATCAAGAGAAGATAAATGCTATCTAAATTAGTTTTACTGCGTTGTTCATGCGCAGCAATGTAATGACCCCTGGCTCACGAGATTTTAATTTTAATAGGATAGGTTTTGCTATTCAAAAAGGGCTAGCGGCACAGCTTGTCGCTCGCTTGCCTAGTATGTAATTTTTAACTTTGTAAGATTTTAATATTAATAGAGAAGAAAAATAAAGAGAGTGAGTCATGTGTGCGATGGTCCCATGAGAGGGCAGTAGGAAAGCACATGAGAAGCTGGAATTTTTTATATTCCTATGTTGCCCTTAGTTATAACTCTATTAAAAAATACTATCAAAATTAAATGAGGCTAAAAAGGTAAAAGCGAAAGAAAAACAAATTAACAGACAATAAGAGAAAGAGATAGAGCGGGTTACGTGTAAGAGGGCCCATGAGAGAGCAAAATAAAAGCACGTGCAAAAGAGATATTATTATTTAGGGTAAACTAAAAAAGTGATAATATCTCTTTCGCAGGGCTCCTAAATCTTCTTCCATAACAATAAAAAAAAACAGAGTCGTTTTATGACTATATTGCGAACGGGTGCACTCTTACCCTTATTCCAGGTCTTGGTCTTGCTTCCTATGTTCCCTATGAATCGAAGATGAAATCCAAGGCCAGATTCCAACTTATTTTAGTGAATGAACCATGCAAACTGAAGGCTCGTCCAAGCTCGGGGTGTAAGGATATCCCATCTCTAAATTGAAGTGCCGGAATATTGAAGTCTTAAGAGCTAATTTATCACGTAAAAATTTATATATCTTGGGTTTTATCTACAACTGGAAATATACCTCTATAATATAGAGTTTTTTTTACAAATTTTAATTTTGTCGAAGATTACGTGTCAGTGGTTCAAATCGTCTCTTTTAGGAACGACCATTAGGCCTGGGTTGACAAAAAAAATGTCTATCTCCAAGGTGTCTAGTTTTTTATTAGTATATACCTTGTTTTGACTGTATATGTATCATTTGTGAACCCAAAAAATCCTTTGACCTTTGAGAGAGGTAACAAATGGATAGAAAGCTTTTATGTCCTAAACTTAAGGCGTTGGCTTCTAAGTACTTTACCTATCGAGATCGTCTGCTGCGGTTTTCCAATGCGAACATATAACATGAAAATACTAACCTTTGGACGTAATAAGGACTTGGGCATGGACTTGGAAACGTAGTGTTGTTCTCTCCATCCTCTCTCACTGATTCTTGATTTGGTATTTTCATTTTCTTAGAACGTATTGTCTAACACGAAACTTTCAGAGTATAAAGATCTCTCTGGTTGGGTGATCGGAACTTCTAATTATTATTTTACGCTACTCTGTTTTAAACTTCCTTTACAGTTAGTGCAGTTACCGTAGACCTTAAATAAATAACCTCGAAGGTTGAAATCACAAGCAGATATCTTAGTGTTGATAGGTGAAAACGATTTGCTGGATTTTTAGGAAAGTGAAGAGACAACGTGCAGGCAGAGACCCCTCAACCAAGCAAATTTCCTAAACTTTTTTCAAACAGATGCACTGCATGGGAGTGCTTTGAGTTCGGGAGATGAATATGTAGGACTCCGGCCTAAACCAATACAATGGACGTTCCAGAGTCAATTCGGTTACAAAGAGGGATGAGGGTCGATCTGTAGGATGGAAGCTGAGAAGTGTGTGAGATCAATGATGATCAAGGATTGTGGATGTGTTGGAGATTTCTGCAAATGAACTGTTGAGTTCGGGTAAGTTATGATTGATTGATTGAATTCTGCTCTGTTGAGAGTTCTTGTTCAGGTGAGAATTCTTCATTAGACGGTGATTTTTGGTTAGACGATGATTCTTGGTTGTGTGGATTCAGAAACTTATTTATATTACAAGAATAGTATACACATTGATCCCAGTAAGTGTAACGGTTGCTGGAGTGAAAGAGTGGGAAAGTGGGAAATCATGGGTAAACCAGTTCCATGTTGTACGGAGACTTGGTTGATTGTCCATACACTACTTTGCTAACTTCCTCAACCGCTCGCACGACTTACTCACATTTCTCATCATGGGTGTACACACGTGTCGTAGGCCGCCAGACCAAAACTCTAGTGAATATCCCCCCATGTGACGTGATTGATGTCTCATGAATGTGGAGTCTGCAAGGCGGACGTGTATTTAATCGGTTTTTGACTTGACTTGGCGATGAGTCTTATCCTTGATGAGTCGAGCATAATGAAAGAATGTGGTATGATCTGAGACTCATAGACTGATCATAAGGTGTCTGCTAGGACACAATAATGGAAAGACGTTGAGTCTTGATGAATTATGATATATCATTTTACAAGTCGAAGTAATAATGATGTTTGGATCGAGCGTCTGATGAGATTGCTCGATCAAGGACTTATTATGATATGTTGAGTATTTGACAATAAATTAAAGATATTGTTGAATTATATAGAATGCTCATTTATGATCTGATATATCATGAGTGATCGAATGACAAAGTAGGAATCAAAAATATTTGATAGTCGTCCGTTCGAACCATGTTGCTCAGTCGAGCAAAAATGTTGATAGGAGGATCAAACATTAATATAAATCTGAATATTGATTTGCTGAATCAATAGAATTCTCGAATGTTGATAGTTGAATCAACATGGGAAATATTGTTACTTGAATATTGATAGTTGGATCAATATGAGAATTACTGCTCGGTCGAGCAATTAAATATTGATAGCAAGTATTACTAATTTGAGCAAGTATTGCTCGATTGAGCAAATTTTGCTAGTTTGGGAAAATATTGCTCGATTAATGAATTATTGGTAGTGGGACCAAATAATATAAGTGAGATAGGGATCGGCTACTTACTGACTCTTTAGAGACTCACATGTAACATGTGATGATGTCCCGACCATGTAGCACCCAGGTGCTCGAATGAGCATGCACCAAAGTCCTTTGTAGACCAGTTGGCGAAAGGATGATTAAATTCACGTTTAATCATCATTAAAATAGTACTCATTTGAGCATTAGGTGTTAAAACCTAATAATGAAGGGAGGAGGGACCGTCCAAGGGGTATGAAACCGGCCCTGGTGGTTGTGGGACCAACTGATGGTCGAATGATCAAACTCCAAGTTGTTTGGAAAGAGTTTGTACCCAATTATTAGGTCAAAATCATAAGAGAGTGTGGGACCGGATTCTATAAGCCAAGGGGCCGGCCTTGGTCGGCCAAGGTTGCATGCCCATGTCACCATATTTTACATGACTCAATCCTGAGAATTTTGGTATTTTCTAGTGCGCGTTCAAGCAATATTTTGGATTTTCAGAAGAGTTTGATCTTGACTGAAAATCTCGATTTTGCTTGAATGAGCAAGTAAAACTTTGCTCGTGCGACCAATATTTTGAGAATAATAAAATAAAAGGTATTTTAATGTTTTCCATGAGAAGTCTGGATGGTCGTGTGACCATTTGACTTTTGATAGTTTGCGAAATTTGGAAAAAAAAAAAGGTTTTTTCTCAAACGAAGGAGTTGATGAGGAAAGAAATAATAATAATAATAAAATAAGAAATTGGAGGTCTGTGACCGGCCATGGCTAGTGATAGGTGTCTAAAACACCTTGATATTTATCTATTGTATATGCTTTCTTTGCTATGTTTTCTTGTAAATTATGTATTTAATGTTTAATTTTGAGTTTTAGGTACTTTGGAGCAAAAGAAGAAAAACGTCACTTAAAAGGGCTAAAATTTCATTTCATGTGCAACTACTGATGGGGGCGAATTATCTCTCATTATTTTCTTTTATTTCTTCATCTCTGAAAGGCATGTCGGCTTTAGTGATGCGAGTTTTGTCTGAAAAGCATGAAAACCTTAGTGATGAAATTGAAAAAAAGAAGTGAATATGAGAGGTAAGAGATGGTTGATCGAGAAACTACTAAAAGCACCCAGAAAAGTGTTAAAGGCACTCCCAGAAATGACCCAGAAGAGTCGATAAAGGCGCCCGGAGGAGTTGATAAAGGCATACCAGAAATTTTACTATGTGCAGCCCAAAATACATCTTTGTACCCCACTGATTACTATTTGCACCCTAAAGAATTGCTGTAATGAGACTAAAGTTCTGAAACTAAAGTTCTGAAATTTTACTATGTGCAGCCCAAAATCCATCTTTTAATGGCTGCAAAATTAGGGTTCGTGATTTGAATGGGTTGTAATGAGACTAAAGTTCTGAAACTAAATGGGTTTGTTCCTAAAGACGAAACAGGGATGGTAATGGTCTTTGTTTTAACCAGAATTGTCAAGATAATCGGCAACAAATGAATCATTGCTCACGGATTTTGGCGGGAAAATATTGTTCTTCATGGCAGTTTTAGGGTTCGATAATTGAAGCTGTTCAAGAGAGATTCAATGTCTCAAATCGTTTGTAATGGTTTATATCAACTAAACAGGACTGGTGTGTCCATTAAAACCGGTTAACTTGGGCTAAATAATCCCAGAGAAGAAAGCAGGGGAGGATATGTGTTACCGAGTTTCTGGATTGGTTTGGCCGTGAATTTATCGGATTTTCTCATGGACCTGGGTTGGTTTGAGTCTGTTAGGACGAAACAAGGTCGGTAATGTGATAAAAAAAAGGAAAGTTAACGTGGGTTGGAGTAAACAGGGGAAGAGAAGTATTCCAGGATTTTGTTTATGGAATTTACGAGCTATCTGGAGTAGATGTATCCTCATAGGATTCATATATATCGAGTTTGGTAAGTATTGAGCACTCAAAGACGCGTAGGAGAAGAAAAATAAAGAAAGAAATCAATCCCAAAGGATTATTTCCCGTGAAGAAAATAAAAGAATAAAAGAAGATAACTTGGGAGATAATTTAGCTGGAAGTGTATACAAGGGTTGTACGAGTTCCAAAAGAGGTCATACAGATACTTTGGAGAAGAAATATAGAGCTTAGAATCGAAAAATCATAATTCTCAGAAAGTTGCTGCTGCCGCCATTCATCAAGAACACGAAGAACATTGAACTGCTACAAATAGTCGCAGAAGAATATTGTTAATCAACAGCAGAAAGCTTATATCGTTAATCAACGACAGAAGGCTTATATCGTTTCCTGCTTAGTAGCTAAAAACCTTTAGCGACAGCAAAAATCATTGTAAGCTTATTTATATCTTTTTGAATACAATGATTAATAATTTTTTCTTCAATTTTTATTCTATGAGTAACTAAATCTATTCTCTAGGGTTTTGAAGGAAACTATTTTTGATGGGTAATATTTAGTAATTAATTTCTTTGGCATATTTACTCCAAAATTGTGTTTTAATTTGTCTAAAAATTCTCTCTTCTTTACATGCTTCGTAAAAACTGTTTTGGGTAGTTTCTAACGTTCTATTATAAGCGAAGGAGGATTAGGCCTTAGAATAGCGACGAAAGTCATAAAAAAAAGAGCATGTAGTGTTATATCTTCTAAAGCATGAGATTGAGTTCAAAAATTGTTTTGAGTAAAATAGGAGTAATTTGTCAAAGAAACTATTATTGAGTTTACAAATATTGGAAGTAGTGGAATCCAAAACCCTAGAATTTTCTCTCCTTGGTAAATAAAAAAAAATCAAATTTTAATAGTTTGTCTTAGTATTTTCTTTTAGTAATCAAAAACCAAATCTTCATAAAAGTCCGAGCAACGAATCTTTCTTACCACTTCAAAACTACATCAGTTTTTGGCGCCCTCGATGCGGACTTGCCTTTAGGTTAGGTTTTAGATTTCTTTTTTTATTAGTTTATTTTCTTTTTAGTTTTTCTTTTCTTTAGTTTTGTTTAATTTTATTTAATTTTCTTTGATTTTACTTGGGTATTTTCTTGTTTTTATTGTGCAGGTAATATTCAACATTTATTGTGGAATTGCCTACCAAAAAAGGTAAGTAATAAAGACCCAAAATTTAATTTTTATTTTTTTAGATTTTCTTCCTTTTTGTATATATTTCTTTATTTTATTTTATATAAAAAAAAATATACACGTTGCACACACCATATTGCATCGTCAGATTTACCGAATTTAGGAAACCTGTGGGAACCCCGTGCCTTGGGCCATTTGGGAGTTACCAGCCGAAATTCCACAAGCCCCAACCTCGTACCTTTTGGTATAATTGTTGAGGTAGCCCAATCTTACCTAATTTAGTAAACCCTGCATTTTCATGTGCACGATGTTTTTGCTTCACTAGTGTTCTTGCTTGTGTATGCGACGTTGGAAACGGGTAGGAGATAGACTTGAGGAAAACGACCTTTTTTATTTGACCTCGACTCATTACATGGATCTAGGTAATACTTCTATTTTTTTCCGAAATGGTTAATGAAAAAGATGAAGAGGTCCCACCAATCAAAACTCTTAGGGTCCAGTTGAACCCGTCTAGAATAATACGTGAACCTGGGGTTGTTTTACTGGCCACTAACGTTAAGTTTGATATTAAACCTGGGACATTTGGCATGCTGCGTAAATTTAGGGGAATAGAGAATGAAAACCCGTATACCCACGTAAGGGACTTTGAAATGATCTGTGACACAATGAATTATCCGAACGTCACAAAAAATGTGCTTAGGTTGCGTTTTTCTCCCTTTTCCATAGAAGAGAGAGCCAATGAGTGGTATCATATCATTCCTTATAAAAAAATCACCATCTGGGATGGCCTTGTAGAGGCCTTTGTTAAGAAGTTCTACCTACACCACAAGACTGCTGCTGTTAGGCAGTCTATCCAAACCTTTAAGCAAAAAATAGGTGAGAGCCTACATGATTACATAGAAAGGTTTAATGAATTGTTATATCAATGCCCGCACCATGGCTTTGACAAATCCCACATGGATTTGACAAAGCCCACATGGCCTGAATCTTATATGAGGGCCTTGATAGTGAAACCCGAATGCAGGTAGAAACAATGAGTGGTGGATAATTTACCCATCAAGACCCAGATGATTATTTTGACGAGCTCGTTGAGTTAGATGATAAGACTCGTCAATGGGATTCAATGAGGGAGCCCGAAATAACTAGGAACCCTATCCATAGGGTCAATAGAGTTGATAGTGGGTCTGATATCCTTAGGCGTCTAGAGGCCTTAGAAATGAACCAAAGGTCTACCCAGACTATGAGTTGTAACAGTGAGCCCAGAACTTATCCATGTACCATTTTTGGTGACCAAAGTCATACTGGACCTTAGTGCCACCTGTTTTACCTAACTGAAACTACCCGTGACCAGGTTAGTGTCCTACACGAGGGTATGAACTCTAAATTTGAGGGTAGACCCAAGTTTGATCCCTATTCTAATACGTATAACCCTGGTTGGAGACATAACCCTAATTTTTTGTTGTTTAAAGGTTCCCAACAGGGTGGCCCATCTAGAAACCCACCACCAGATTTCTCTAGGAACCAAGCTCAAGTACAAGAACCGAACCCAGTTGATAAAAAGGTGTCATCTCTAGAGGAAAGTCTAAAGCTATTTATTGATCGTAGTGTGATAAACCATGTAGAGACTACCTAAAATATCAACCATTTAGGTCAAAAGCTCGATGACTTTGTCCTGACGAGTCAACGTAACGAACAAAACAGTGATCGGGCTATTGCCAACCTAGAGACTCAAATAAGTTAACTTTCGAACCGGTTAAATGATAGGGAGAATGGGAAATTTCCTATCCAAACAACTCCAAATCCGAAAGGATTCAACCAGGTTAATGGGTCGGGTAGTTCTAACCACAATGAACATGTCAAAGAAGTTATCACCCTTAGGAGTGGTAAAACTCTAGAAAACTCGGTAGAACTACCTAAGGATAGTAGTCCAGCTGAAGAGACTGAGATTGACCAAACTTCGTCTAAAGACCCGAATGGGCCTGAGTGTGATAAGAGTCCAAGTGAGGAAGATATACCTGAGAGAGTGTACATACCACCTGCACCATTTCCTCAAAGACTCGCTAAGAAAAAACCTAGTACATATGCTGAAATCCTAGACATCTTTAAGCAAGTTAAAGTCAACCTGCCCTTGTTAGATGCAATAAAACATGTAGCAGCTATGGCCAAGTTCCTAAAAGAGATGTGCATTATCAAGAGAGAGGCTAGTGTCCATAAAAAGGCATTTTTAACCCAACAAGTTAGTTCCATAATCTCACAAAAGTACCCGGTCAAATTTAAAGATCCTGGTTATCCTACTGTCACATGTGTCATAGGTACCCAAACGAGAAACAATGCTCTATTGGATCTTGGGGCTAGTGTGAATCTTTTACCTTTCTCGGTTTATGAATAACTTGGACAAGGGGAGATAAAACCAACCAGGATAACGCTATAGTTAGCCGATAGGTCAGTCAAAATCCCACGTGAAATTATTGAGTACTTTTTTGGTTTAGGTAGACAACTTTATCTATCCAGTTGACTTTGTGATTTTAGACACTCAACCTGTCTCTAGTCAAGATATTAATATCCCAATCATCCTAGGTCATCCGTTTTTAGCCACTGCAAATGCAGTCATACATTGTCAAACCGGTCTAGTAGATTTTTCCTTTGGGAATCAGAAAATATCATTGAACATTTTTAAGGCGTTACAATCCCCACCGGACCCTGAACACCATGAGTCTATATGCATGATTGATTCTCTATTCGAGAATACCTTTACCACTAATAGTGTTAGCGATCCTTTAGAGGCGTGCTTAGCCCACTTTGGAGCCTACTATGATGAGGATAAACATTTTGAAGAGGTTAATGCGTTATTAGACTCTGCGCCAGTAATGAATTATGGAAAATGGCAGCATAAACCAAAACCTCTTCCGCCGACCATAGATAAACACCTCCCATCATCAGTTAAGGTACCTACCCTTGAATTAAAGCTGCTACCAGATACACTGAAATATGTATTTCTTGGTAATGAAAATACTCTTCCTGTCATAATTGCCTCTGACTTAGAGCCCGATCAGGAAAGTAGACTAGTTAGTGTTCTTAGAGAGAATAAGGCTACAATAGGGTGGACTATAGCAGATTTGAAAGGAATTAGTCCTGCTGATTGTATGCACCACATCTACCTAGAAGAAGGTGCCAAAACCTCAAGAGAAATGCAGCGAAGTTTAAATCCTAATATGAAGGAAGTTGTCCGCACTGAGGTGATCAAGTTATTAGATGCGTGTATCATTTACCCCATCTCTGATAGTAAATGGGTCAGTCATGTCCAGGTTGTCCCTAAGAAGTCTGGGATTACAGTAGTTGCGAATGATAACAATGAATTGATCCTTACCCGTGTTACTACCGGGTGGAGAGTTTGTATAGACTACCGTAAGCTGAACTCAGCAACTAGGAAAGACCACTTTCCTCTACCATTCATTGACCAGATGTTAGAAAGATTAGATGGACGCATCCATTATTGTTTTCTAGATGGATATTGTGGTTATAATCAAATCCCTATAGCCCCGGAAGACCAAGAGAAAACAACCTTCACATGTCCATTTGGTACTTTTGCTTACAGGCGTATGCCTTTTGGGTTGTGTAATGCACCCGCAAAATTCCAACGTTGCATGCTAAGTATCTTTTCAGACATGGTTGAGAGATTTCTCGAGGTCTTTATGGATGATTTTTTCGATTTTTGGATCCTCTTTCGATGAATGCTTGCACCACCTTACACTAGTTCTAAAACGTCGTAAAGAAAAGAACTTAGTCCTTAATTGAGAAAAGTGTCATTTTATGGTTAAATATGGAATAATGTTAGGACATGTAGTGTCCTCTAAGGGAATAGAAGTTCATAGAGCCAAGGTTGAACTAATTTCAAAATTAAGACCACCTAAGAATGTAACAGATGTTAGATCTTTCCTTGGCCATGCTGGATTTTATCGTCGTTTCATCAAAGACTTTAGTAAGATTGCTTTACCCCTGTCGAACCTACTTTCTAAAGATACTTCCTTTGTGTTTGATCAAAGCCTGTGTTGCAGCTTTTGAGAAGCTAAAATCATTGTTGACTTCTGCTCCTATCATCCAACCACCCGATTGGGACCTCCCATTTGAACTCATGTGTGATGCGTCTGATTATGCGGTTGGTGCTGTCCTTGGCCAACGCCGTGATAAAGCACCTAGTGTGATTTATTATGCTAGTAGGACCCTAAACGATGCCCAGTTGAACTATACAACCACTGAGAAAGAAATGTTAGCCATCGTTTTTTCTTTGGAGAAATTTAGATCATATCTTCTAGGGTCCAAGGTCATAGTCTATTCTGATCACGCCGCACTCAAATATCTCCTTTCAAAAAAGGACTCAAAACCTCGGCCGATTAGATGGGTATTGTTGTTCCAAGAATTTACTCTAGAAATTCGTGATAAGAAAGGGTCCGAGAATTTATTAGCTGACCATTTATCCCGTATCCTTGATGAGACTAGAGATGATGAGAGACCGATCCATGACACGTTCCATGACGAACAATTATTTTCCATCTCATTGTTACCCTGGTTTGGCGACATTGTTAATTATTTGGTAACTGGTCAAATGCCCGACCATTGGTCTATACAGGATAGAGCTAAATTCTTGTTTGAGGTTAAATACTTTTTCTGGGATGATCCGTACTTATTCAAATATTTCCCTGATCAGATCATCCGTCGTTGTATTCCTGACAACGAAATCTCCAGTGTCCTAACTTTTTGTCATTCTGGAGCTTGTGGGGGTCACTTTAGCTCTAAGAAAACAGTTGCGAAGGTTTTGCAATATGGTCTTTATTGGCAACACTGTTTAAGGACTCCCATATATTTTGTCAAAGTTGTGATAGATGTTAAAAGTTAGGAAAGATGATCCAACGTAATATGTTGTCACTTAATCCTATACTAATAATAAAAATATTTGATGTGTGGGGTATAGATTTTATGGGTCCTTTTGTCAATTCCTATGAATTTTTTTACATCTTATTAGCTGTTAACTACGTGTCTAAGTGGGTTGAAGCAATCGCTACCCAGATAAATGATCGCCACGTTGTGATCAAGTTTGTTAGAGACAATATTTTCTCTCGATTTGGTATGCCTAGAGCAATCATTAGTGATGGAGGTCCCATTTTTGTAAACGGTCTTTTGAGACGCTCATGATGAAATACTCCATTACCCATAAGGTTTCTACACCTTACCACCCACAAACTTGTGGCCAATTTGAAGTGTCTAACAGGCAGATTAAACGGATTTTAGAAAAGACCCCGTAAACCCTACCTGAAAGGGTTGGTCTTTGTGTTTAATAGAAGCATTGTGGGCCTATGTATGCGTGTTGTAACCACAACAAATTAATTAATATTTTACTACCTAATTAACAAGTAATATATGGTAGTCAAGATCGATCCCACGAGGATCAAGAGATTATAGTTGTCTTATAATGTCACAAAAAGGGGGGTATTGGTTCATGATTTTAAAAACAAAAGAAATAAACAAAGTAATTAAAAGTGTACGTTGAATTCAATAAGAGAGAATAGATCAAGGAATCCTTATTCCCTGCAAAAAAATGATTAAAGTTATGTTCTTTTCCACTTTTTATTAGTCATAGATTATCACCAACCGTAGGATAGCAGGTTCGCTTATCTAACCCCAAAATTCCTTTTTTTCACCGAGTAACAAGTCCGCTTAGTTATCAGATTCTATTCAAAAGAACCACCTTGAGGTTCGCTTACAAGATATAATTCTCCGAACGCATTAAGATTTATGAAATTAGGTTTAGTACTAGTAGTTAGACTCGGTTCGCTTGGTCCACTTCCTAGCGTTGTTTTCACACACAATTGCTCCACGGAATCCCTCCGCAAGGTCTTGTGTTTTCTACTTGTGTAAAGAGTCAAGAAACTATTACGTATTCCCTAACTTTTACTAGCTTTAGATTAAATTAACAAATCAATTTGGCGTGCACTCCAAACAACCTATCAATCAATCATAAACATTAATATTAGTAAAAACAAACGATAATCATATGAAAAACTTCAAAGTAGAATTGAAACAAAATTCAAACCATATGTTAAGAACTAGGAATTCATCCTCAATCAATAAGAAAATTAGCTACTCATAGTTTGGAGTTCACACAATAATAATAATAATTAAGGAAGAAATAAAAACTTATTGAAAAGATGATGGTTGCTCCTTCCTCCAATCCTTGTGCACTTTAACTCCTTCTCCAAAGTAGATGTGTGTCTAAAAGTTGTAGAGAAATCCTTTATTTATAGGTTTCAATACTCTCCATCTCTTTGTAGGAAAAGAATCCACATTCCATAAGAACACCACTTTCCCAAGTTGAGCCATATTCCAATTTCAAGTCCAATTCTCCAAAACCTCCAAGTTTTCATCCAATTCCCAATTTTAAGTCTTCACACACATGAGAGAAGTCCACCAAAAATTCTGCATTTTTGGTCACCGGAAAACTGGGTTTTTGGTCGGAAATAGGCCAGAAATCGTCACTGCCGGCCACCTGAGATAATCTGCCCGTCAACGGAATATTCCGTCAGTCCACCGTTAGGACTAACGGTCAAAGAGATCAAACCGTAAGTCTTTCGTCAGTCAATTAGTCAATGGGAGGAAAAGTCAGCTTTAGTCAGTCCGTATTAATCATAGCTGAGTCATATGAGTTACTGAGCTGGATCGGTACTGAGTTAACTCGCCGGAGGGAAAATTTGGCCGAGTTTCGGCTGATTACAGGACTTTCCGACCGTAATTTTAGGCCATTATCTTTACCTGCGACACAATCCTAACATACATCTAATTCCATCTTGCACCAAATTGCTGCTATTGTACCCTTTGAATTGAACTGCAACACTTCACAACACCTTGTAATTCTCTATCTCAAGAACACCCTCATCTGCTACCAACACCAGTTTCTCCTTCACTCTCAACAGCAGCATCTCTAAGAACACCACCACAAACCCATTTCATCATTCGAACCAATTAACAACACCAGATTCAGAAACCCATCTTCTGAATTGAAACAAGATATTCAATCTTGGCTTCTAATTCTTCTCCAGCAAACCCCTCTTCTCGATTTAAGTTCTCAACTCGATTCACAGCATCTCGAGTTGCTGTTGTATCCCTAATTCACCACCAAAACCATCATCTGTGAAGACCCATCTTCCTTTTCTCCTCCACAACAAGACCCAATCATTTTCTGAGTTCTTAATTCCATATCAGTCACCTCTATCGCACAACAACCAAACCCTTACTTTAATTTCTCTTTAATTTGAGCAGCAAATCGATATCATACTCTTGATAAACAGGAGCAGCAGCTCTTTCAGGTGTAAATAATGATTGAGACAAGATTTCCTCTCTCGGTTTAACCAGCAGCTGCTCACCTCTGTTCTCCGTTTTAGGGACAAATGATTGAGAAGAGAATGTTTCTCGATTTAGGGTTAGGCATAGGGTAGGATGGTACACCCCAAGGATAACAACCACCCCAGACTGGGGTGCTTAATAATAGGTGGTCATCTGATAGGGGTTAACCAAGTTGGCCGTCCCTTAACCTCAGCTGGCCTTTGTTTAGTAAATCCTCCAATTAGAGTTTCCCCTTAACATTATCTGGGATCCAGATAGTGTTCTCCCCTGAAATGACAGATTTACCCTTTTTTGCTCAATTTTGGTGATTTCTCCTTCTTTTCGTCCGTGCGACTCCAGAGTACCTAATAGCTCAAAAACACACTTAAAATACATAATTTACAAGAAAAATAGCAAAGAAAGCATAAACTACTATATAGTTAATTAGGTGTATTCTACACCTATCAGCCTACCGAACCACATTTAAGACTCCATTAGGGATGTCTCTGTATAGACTTGTCTTCGGTAAAGCCTGCCATTTGCCTGTAGAATTAGAACACCGAGCTTATTGGGCCATTAAACGGCTAAACTTTGACTTATCTACTGCTGGTGATAACCGTAGACTGTAACTCAATGAGTTAGAATAAATTCGTAATGATTCTTACCAGAGTGCGAAAATTTACAAGGAGAAAACAAAAATATTTCATGATAAATCGATTATTCGAAAAACATTTGAACCAGGTCAGAAAGTTCTCCTTTACAATTCTCATTTACATCTTTTTCCTGGTAAATTGAGGTCACAGTGGTCCGGACCATATTTTGTCAAAATTGTTTTCCTTATGGTGCAGTTGAAGTTGAAAATCCTAAGAACGGAGAAACTTACAAGGTTAACGGTCAACGGTTGAAACCATTCTTGGAGTTACCTAGTCATGGAATTGAAGAATCAGAGCTGAGAGATCCTGTCTATCAGGATTAATTTTTAACGGGTAACAAAGTCTGGCTGAAGACACTAAACTTAGCGCTTTATGGGAGGCAACCCATCCTCTTGTTGTACATTGGTTTTATTTTTATTTTCTTTCTTTCTTGCTCCCATGGAAGGATTGCTACGCTTCATCTAGGTACTATCTTTCTGACTTACCTCTTTATTCCTCTTGTTACTTATATTTTTGGTACTGCATTTTAATTTGAAACATTGAGGACAATGTTAGGTTTAAGTTTGGGGGTGAGGGAAAAACTTTTAGTTAGTTTTTAATAAAAAATAAATTTTTTTTATTAAAACTTAAGAGCCTAGAAATTTGTGCCAATTTAGGATGACACTAACCAGTCTAAGTGAATGGAAACATCTTGGTTGTAGGAGTTAAGGAACCCAATAACAGAGTCTATTCATAAAAAGACAGAGTTCAGGTGTTAGAATGGAATCATCACACTACGTTCTGTTTTTATTTTATTTGAAAAATTATATGTTTCTTTAAGTGATTTGGTGGGGCCCAACACATCGAATTGTTACCACTGCTGGGTGGAATAGAGTGATTGAGTTACTAAATAATAAATAGACCAGGCCAATAAGACCAAACGGAATAAAGTTAAAAAAAAAATTGACACTTGGATAAAGCAATATGCGTGTGTTTTCTCTGTCTATGTCGCCCAAACAAGCGTGGAACGCAGGATCCATGGGAACTATCATGTAATCTGCTGATAAGAAGCATGCTCTTAGATCCAAAAGATCAAATCATGCAGTCCAAAAAAAAAAGTTTATTATTGTGCAATAAATTATCAACCGCTGGTTCCCTTGTATATGCCAGTGAGTTGATCCAGATTTAAGATTATCGACCGCTGGTTCCCTTGTATATGCCAAGCATGTTGATATTAGTCCAGGCCAGTATCTCAATCCATTAGGATTCATAGTTTCATTTAGAGGAGACCTTCAGACAGATATGGGAAACACTGTTGACCATAGACAACATTGTTTTGAACTATCTATCTTTATAATCCATCTTCTTAATCTATTCATTTGTGTGATTCCGATTATTGATAGAACTCTGTCACTTACATATATAAATATGACTCGCATCCGGGTACTTCCTTTTGTAACCAATGAAAGTTGGCCAACCAAGGAGATTCTTTAGTGTCATTCCTGAGTTCTTCACAGATAGCTAGGGTTTGGAATAAAAGATTTTGTAGATACACCTCTGGTAAACCTTCACGAGACTATAACTCGGCCACTAGGGCCACCTAGGAGTTTAAAGGCTTGTTATACGTGCTAAGTGTGACCGTATCCTCGACGAGATGAAATTGTATGTTTTAAAATTAGTTTTGTTTTATTTGCTCGAGGACTAGCAAAGTCTAAGTGTGGGGGAATTTGATAGGTGTCTAAAACACCTTGATATTTATCTATTATATATGCTTTCTTTGCTATTTTTTCTTGTAAATTATGTATTTTATGTTTAATTTTGAGTTTTAGGTACTTTGGAGCAAAAGAAGAAGAAACGTCGCTTAAAAGGGCTAAAGTGTCATTTCATGTGCAACTGCTGATGGAGGCGAATTATCTCTCATTATTTGCTTTTATTTCTTCATCTCTAAAAGGCATATCGGCTTTAGTGATGCGAGTTTTGTCTGAAAAGCATGGCAACCTTAGTGATGAAATTAAAGAAAATAAGTGAATATGAGAGGTAAGAGATGGTTGATCGAGAAACTACTAAAAGCACCCAGAAAAGTGTTAAAGGTACCCACAGAAATGACCCAAAAGAGTCGATAAAGGCACCCAGAGGAGTTGATAAAGGCATACCAGAAATTTTACTATGTGCAGCCCAAAATTCATTTTTGTACCCCACAGATTACTATTCGCACCCCAAGGAATTGCTAAACGTACCCCAAATTGCTAAAGGGACACCGCTGTTGGATAAGGGGAGGTCATCTTCAACCTTTTGAATTCAAATTTTGGTGGGAAATCTAGTTTTAATGGCTGCAAAATTAGGGTTCGTGATTTGAATGGGTTGTGATGAGACTAAAGTTCTGAAACTAAATGGGTTTGTTCCTAAAGATGAAACATGGATGGTAATGGTCTTTGTTTTGACCTGAATTGTCTAGATAATCGGCAACAGATGAATCAGTGCTCACGGATTTTGGCGGGAAAATATTGTTCTTCATGGCAGTTTTAGGGTTCGATAATTGAAGCTGTTCAAGAGAGATTCAATGGCTGAAATCGTTTGGGCTGGCTTATATCAACTAAACAGGACTGGTATGTCCATTAAAACCTATTAACTTGGGCTAAATAATCCCGGAGAAGAAATCAGGGGAGGATATGTGTTACCAAGTTTCTGGATTGGTTTGGCCGTGAATTTATCGGATTTTCTCATGGACCTGGGTTGGTTTGAGTCTGTTAGGACTAAACAGGGTCGGTAATGTGATGAAAAAGGAAAGCCAACGTGGGTTGGAGTAAACAGGGGAAGAGAAATATTCTCGGCTTTTGTTTATGGAATTTACGATCTATCTAGAGTAGATGTATCCTCATAGTATTCATATATATCGAGTTTGGTAAGTATTGAGCACTCAAAGATGCGTAGGAGAAGAAAAATAAAGAAAGAAATCAATCTCGAAGGATTATTTCCCGTGAAGAAAAGAAAAGAATAAACGAAGATAACTTGGGAGATAATTTAGATGGAAGTGTATAAAAGGGTTGTACGAGTTCCAAAATAGGTCATACAGATACTTTGGAGAAGAAATATAGAGCTTAGAATCGAAAAATCATAATTCTCAGAAAGTTGTTGCTGCTGCCATTCATCAAGAAAATGAAGAACATTGAACTGCTACAAACAGTCGCAGAAGAATATCGTTAATCAACAGAAGAAAGCTTATATCGTTAATCAACGACAGAAGGCTTATATCGTTTCATGCTTAGTAGCTAAAGACCTTTAGCGACAACAAAAATCATTGTAAGCTTATTTATATCTTTTTGAATACAATGATTAAGGAAATTTTATTCAATTTTGATTCTATGAGTAGCTAAATCTATTCTCTAGGGTTTTGGAGGAAACTATTTTCGATGGGTAATATTTAGTAATTAATTTCTTTGGCATATTTACTCCAAAATTTTGTTTTAATTTGTCTAAAAATTCTCTCTTCTTAACATGCTTCATAAAAACTGTTTTCGGTAGTTTCTACCGTTCTATTATAAGCGAAGGAGGATTAGGCCTTAGAATAGCGATGAAAGTCATAAAAAAAAGAGCATGTAGTGTTATATCTTCCAAAGCATGAGATTGAGTTCTAAAATTGTTTTGAGTAAAATAGGAGTAATTTGTCAAAGAAACTATTATTGAGTTTACAAATATTGGAAGTAGTGGAATCCAAAACCCTAGAATTTTCTCTCCTTGTTAAACAAAAAAAAAAATCAAATTTTAATAATATGTCTTAGTATTTTCTTTTAGTAATCAAAAACCAAATCTTCATAAAAGTCCGAGCAACGAATCTTTCTTACCACTTCAAAACTACATCAGTTTTTGCCGCCGTTGACGCGGACTTGCCTTTAGGTTAGGTTTTAGAATTTTTTTATTTTTTATTTTATTAGTTTATTTTCTTTTTAGTTTTTCTTTTCTTTATTTTTGTTTAATTTTATTTAATTTTCTTTGATTTTACTTGGGTATTTTCTTGTTTTTATTGTGCAGGTAATATTCAACATTTATTGTGGAATTTCCTACCAAAAAAGGTAAGTAATAAAGACCCAAAATTTTATTTTTTAGATTTTATTCCTTTTTGTATATATTTCTTTATTTTATTTTATATATAAAAAAATATATATACACGTTGCACACACCATATTGCATTGTCAGATTACCGAATTTAGGAAACCTGTGGAAAAGTACGCTGAACCCGTGCCTCGGGCCATTTGGGAGTTACCAGCCGAAATTCCACAAGCCTCAGCCTCGTACCTTTAGGTATATTTTTCTGAGGTAGCCCAAGCTTACCTAATTTAGTAAACCCTGCATTTGCATGTGCATGGTTTTTTTTCTTCACTAGTGTTCTTGCTTGTGTATGCGACGTTGGAAACGGGTAGGAGATAGACTTGAGGAAAATGACCTTTTTAATTTGACTCCGACTCGTTACACGGATCTAGGTAATACTTCTATTTTTTCCGAAATGGTTAATGAAAAAGATGAAGAGGTCCCACCAACCAAAACTCTTAGGGACCGGTTGAACCCGTCTAGAATAACACGTGAACCTGGGGTTGTTTTACCGGCCACTACCGTTAAGTTTGATATTAAACCTGGGACATTTGGCATGCTGCGTAAATTTAGGGGAATAGAGAATGAAAACCCGTATACCCACGTAAGGGACTTTGAAATAATCTGTGACACAATGAATTATCCGAATGTCACAAAAGATGTGCTTAGGTTGCATTTGTTTCCTTTTTCCCTAGAAGAGAGATCCAATGAGTGGTATCATATCATTCCTTCTAAAACAATCACCACCTGGGATGGCCTTATAGAGGCCTTTGTTAAGAAGTTATACCTACACCACAAGACTGCTGCTGTTAGGCAGTCTATCCAAACCTTTAAGAAGAAAATAGGTGAGAGACTACATGATTACATAGAATGGTTTAATGAATGGTTATACCAATGCCCGCACCATGGCTTTGACAAAGCCCACATGGCCCAAATTTTATATGAGGGCCTTGATAGTGAAACCCGAATGCAGGTAGAAACAATGAGTGGTGGAGAATTTACCCATCAAGACCCAGATAATTGTTTTGACGAGCTCGTTGAGTTAGCTGATAAGACTCGTCAATGGGATTCAATGAGGGAGCCCGAAATAACTAGGAACCCTATCCATAGGGTCAATAGAGTTGATAGTGGGTCTGATATCCTTAGGCGTCTAGAGGCCTTAGAAATGAACCAAAGGTCTACCCAGACTATGAGTTGTAACAGTGAGCCCAGAACTTATCCATATACCATTTGTGGTGACCAAAGTCATACTGGACCTCAGTGCCCCCTGTTTTACCCAACTGAAACTACCTGTGATCAGGTTAGTGTCCTACATGGGGGTATGAAATCTAAATTTGAGCGTAGACCCAAGTTTGATCCCTATTCTAATACGTATAACCCTGGTTGGAGACATAACCCTAATTTTTAGTGGTCTAAAGGTGCCCAACAGGGTGGCCCATCTAGCAACCCACCACCAGGTTTCTCTAGGAACCAAGCACAAGTACAAGAAACGAACCCAGTTGATAAAAAGTGTCATCTCTAGGGGAAAGTCTAAAGCTCTTTATTGACCATAGTGTGATAAACAATGCAAATACTACCCAAAATATCAACCATTTAGGTCAAAAGCTCGATGACTTTGTCCTGACGAGTCAGCGTAACGAACAAAACAGTGACCGAGCTATTGCCAACCTAGAGACTCAAATAAGTCAACTTTTGAACCGGTTAAATGATAAGGAGAATGGGAAATTTCCTAGCCAAACAACTCCAAATCCGAAAGAATTAAACCAGGTTAATGGGTCGGGTAGTTCAAACCAGAATGAACATGTCAAAGTAGTTATCACCCTTAGGAGTGGTAAAACTCTAGAAAACTCGGTAGAACTACCTAAGGATAGTAGTCCAGCTGAAGAGACTGAGATTGACCAAACTTCGTCTAAAGATCCGAATGGGCCTGAGTGTGCTAAGAGTCCAAGTGAGGAAGATATCCCTGAGAGAGTGTACATACCACCTGCATCATTTCCTCAAAGACTCGCTAAGAAAAAGCCTAGTACATATGCTGAAATCCTAGACATCTTTAAGCAAGTTAAAGTCAACCTGCCCTTGTTAGATGCAATAAAACATGTACCAGCTATGACCAAGTTCCTAAAAGAGATGTGCAATGTCAAGAGAGAGGCTAGTGTCCATAAAAAGGCATTTTTAACCCAACAAGTTAGTTCCATAATCTCACAAAAGTACTCGGTCAAATTTAAAGATCCTGGTTGTCCTACTGTCACATGTGTCATAGGTGCCCAAACGATAAACAATGCTCTATTGGATCTTGGGGCTAGTGTGAATCTTTTACCTTTCTTGGTTTATGAAAAACTTGGACTAGGGGAGATAAAACCAACTAGGATAACGCTACAGTTAGCCGATAGGTCAGTGAAAATCCTACGTGAAATTATTGAGGACGTTTTGGTGCAGGTAGACAACTTTATCAATCCAGTTTACTTTGTGATTTTAGACACTCAACCTGTCTCTAGTCAAGATATTAATATCCCAATCATCCTAGGTCATCCGTTTTTAGCCACTGCAAATGCAGTCATACATTGTCAAACTGGTCTAGTAGATTTTTCCTTTGGGAATCAGAAAATATCATTGAACGTTTTTAAGGCGTTACAACCCCTACCGGACCTTGAACACTATGAGTCTATATGCATGATTGATTCTCTATTCGAGAATACCTTTACCACTAATAGTGTTAGCGATCCTTTAGAGGCGTGCTTAGCCCACTTTGGAGCCTACTATGATGAGGATAAACATTTTGAAGAGGTTAATGCGTTATTAGACTCAGCGCCAGTAACGAATTATGGAAAATGGCAGCATAAACCAGAACCTCTTCCGTCGACCATAGATAAACCCCTCCCATCATCAGTTAAGGCACCCACCCTTGAATTAAAGCTGCTACCAGATATACTGAAATATGTATTTCTTGGTAATGAAAATACTCTTCCTGTCATAATTGCCTCTAACTTAGAGCCCGATCAGGAAAGTAGACTAGTTAGTGTTCTTAGAGAGCATAAGGCTGCAATAGGGTGGACTATAGCAGATTTGAAAGGAATTAGTCATGCTGATTGTATGCACCACATCTACCTAGAATAAGGTGCCAAAACCTCAAGAGAAATGCAGCGACGTTTAAATCCTAATATGAAGGAAGTTGTCTGCAATGAGGTGATCAAGTTATTAGATGCGTGTATCATTTACCCCATCTCTGATAGTAAATGGGTCAGTCATGTCCAGGTTATCCCAAAGAAGTCTGGGATTACAGTAGTTGCGAATGAGAATAATGAATTGATCCTTACCCGTGTTACTACCGGGTGGAGAGTTTGTATAGACTACCGTAAGCTGAACTCAGCAACTAGGAAAGACCACTTTCCTCTACCATTCATTGACCAGATGTTAGAAAGATTAGATGGACGCATCCATTATTGTTTTCTAGATGGATATTGTGGTTATAATCAAATCCCTATATCCCTGGAAGACCAAGAGAAACCAACCTTCACATGTCCATTTGGTACTTTTGCTTACAGGCGTATGCATTTTGGGTTGTGTAATGCACCCGCAATATTCCAACGTTGCATGTTAAGTATCTTTTCGGATATGGTTGAGCGATTTCTCGAGGTCTTTATGGATGATTTTTTTGATTTTTGGATCCTCTTTCGATGAATGCTTGCACCACCTTACACTAGTTCTAAAACGTCGTAAAGAAAAGAATTTAGTCCTTAATTGGGAAAAGTGTCATTTTATGGTTAAATATGGAATAGTGTTAGGACATGTAGTGTCCTCTAAGGGAATAGAAGTTCATAGAGCCAAGGTTGAACTAATTTCAAAATTAAGACCACCTAAGAATGTAACAGATGTTAGATCTTTCCTTGGCCATGCTGGATTTTATCGTCATTTCATCAAAGACTTTAGTAAGATTGCTTTACCCCTGTCGAACCTACTTGCTAAAGATACTGCCTTTGTGTTTGATGAAGCCTGTGTTGCAGCTTTTGAGAAGCTAAAATCATTGTTGACTTCTGCTCCTATCATCCAACCACCCGATTGGGACCTCCCATTTGAACTCATGTGTGATGCGTCTGATTATGCGGTTGGTGCAGTCCTTGGCCAACGCCGTGATAAAGCACTTAGTGTGATTTATTATGCTAGTATGACCCTAAACGATGCCCAGTTGAACTATACAACCACTGAGAAAGAAATGTTAGCCATCGTTTTTGCTTTGGAGAAATTTAGATCATATCTTCTAGGGTCCAAGGTCATAGTATATTCTGATCACGCCGCACTCAAATATCTCCTTTCAAAGAAGGACTGAAAACCTCGGCCGATTAGATGGGTATTGTTGTTCCAAGAATTTACTCTAGAAATCCGTGATAAGAAAGGGTCTGAGAATGTAGTAGCTGACCATTTATCCCGTATCCTTGATGAGACTAGAGATGATGAGAGACCGATCCATGACACGTTCCATGACGAACAACTATTTTCCATCTCATTGTTACCCTGGTAACTGGTCAAATGCCCGACCATTGGTCTAAACAGGATAGAGATAAATTCTTGTTTGAGGTTAAATACTTTTTCTGGGATGATTCGTACTTATTCAAATATTGCCCTGATCAGATCATCCGTCGTTGTATTCATGACAACGAAATCTCCAGTGTCCTGACTTTTTGTCATTCTGGAGCTTGTGGGGGTCACTTTAGCTCTAAGAAAACAGTTGCGAAGGTTTTGCAATATGGTATTTATTGGCCAACACTATTTAAGGACTCCCATATATTTTGTCAAAGTTGTGATAGATATCAAAAGTTAGGAAAGATGACCCGACGTAATATGATGTCACTTAATCCTATACTAATAATAGAAATATTTGATGTGTGGGGTATAGATTTTATGGGTCCTTTTGTCAATTCCTATGAAATTTTTTACATCTTATTAGCTGTTGACTACGTGTCTAAGTGGGTTGAAGCAATCGTTACCCAGATAAATGATCGCCACGTTGTGATCAAGTTTGTTAGAGACAATATTTTCTCTCGATTTGGTATGCCTAGAGCAATCATTAGTGATGGAGGTCCCATTTTTGTAACCGGTCTTTTGAGACGCTCATGAAGAAATACTCCATTACCCATAAGGTTTTTACACCTTACCACCCACAAACTTGTGGCCAAGTTGAAGTTTCTAACAGGCAGATTAAACGGATTTTAGATAAGACCGTAAACCCTACCTGAAAGGGTTGGTCTTTGCGTTTAATAGAAGCATTGTGGGCCTATGTATGCGTGTTGTAACCACAACAAATTAATTAATATTTCACTACCTAATTAACAAGTAATATAGGGTAGTCAAGATCGATCCCACGAGGAGCAAGAGATTATAGTTGTCTTATAATGTCACTAAAAGTGGGGTATTGGTTCAAGATTTTAAAAACAAAAGAAATAAACAAAGTAATTAAAAGTGTAAGTTGAATTCAATAAGAGAGAATAGATAAAGGAATCCTTTTTCGCTGCAAAACAATGATTAAAGTTATGTTCTTTTCCATTTTTTATTAGTCATAGATTATCACCAACCGTAGGATAGCAGGTTCGCTTAGCTAACCCCAAAATTCTTTTTTTTCACCGAGTAACAAGTACGCTTAGTTATCAGATTCTTTTCAAAAGAACCACCTTGAGGTTCGCTTACAAGATGTAATTCTCCGAACGCATTAATATTTATGAACTTAGGTTTAGTACTAGTAGTTAGACTCGGTTCGCTTGGTCCACTTTCTAGCGTTGTTTTCACACACAATTGCTCCACGGAATCCCTCCGCAAGGTCTTGTGTTTTCTACTTGTGTAAAGAGTCAAGAAACTATTACATATTACCTAACTTTTACTAGCTTTAGATTAAATTAACAAATCAATTTAGCGTGCACTCCAAACAACCTATCTATCAATCATAAACATTAATATTAGTAAAAACAAACGATAATCATATGAAAAACTTCAAAGTAGAATTGAAACAAAACTCAAACCATATGTTAAGAACTAGGAATTCATCCTCAATCAATAAGAAAATTAGCTACTCATAGTTTGGAGTTCACACAATAATAATAATAATTAAGGAAGAAAGAAAGAAAAACTTATTGAAAAGATGATGGTTGCTCCTTCCTCCAATCCTTGTGCACTTTAACTCCTTCTCCAAAGTAGATGTGTGTCTAAAAGTTGCAGAGAACTCCTTTATTTATAGGCTTCAATACTCTCCATCTCTTTGTAGGAAAAGAATCCACATTCCATAAGAACACCACTTTTCCAAGTTGAGCCATATTCCAATTTCAAGTCCAATTCTCCAAAACCTCCAAGTTTTCATCCAATTCCCAATTCTAAGTCTTCACACACATGAGAGAAGTCCACCAAAAATTCTGCATTTTTGGTCACCGGAAAACTGGGTTTTTGGCCGGAAATAGGCCGGAATTCGTCACCGCCGGCCACCTGAGATTCTCTGACCGTCAACAGAATATTCCGCCAGTCCACCGTTAGGACTAACAGTCAAAGAGATCAAACCGTCAGTCTTCCGTCAGTCAATTAGTCAATGGGAGGAAAATTCAGCTTCAGTCAGTCCGTCTTAATCATAGCTGAGTCATCTGAGTTACTGAGCTGGATCGGTATTGAGTTAACTCGCCGGAGGGAAAATTTTGCCGAGTTTCGGCTAATTACAGGACTTTCCGGCCGTAATTTCAGGCCATTATCTTCACCTGCGATACAATCCTAACATATATCTAATTCCAGCTTGCACCAAATTGCTACTATTGCACCCTTTGAACTGAACTGCAACACTTCACAACACCTTGTAATTCTCTATCTCAAGAACACCCTCATTTGCTACCAACACCAGTTTCTCCTTCACTCTCAACAAAAGCATCTCTAAGAACACCACCACAAACCCATTTCATCATTCGAACCAATTAACAACACCAGATTCAGAAACCCATCTTCTGAATTGAAACAACAGATTCAATCTTGGCTTCTAATTCTTCTCCAGCAAACCCCTCTTCTCGATTTAAGTTCTCAACTCAATTCACAGCATCTCGAGTTGCTGTTGTAGCCCTAATTCACCACCAAAACCATCATCTGTGAAGGCCCATCTTACCTTTCTCCTTCACAGCAAGACCCAATCATTTTCTGAGATCTTAATTCCATATCAGTCACCTCTGTCGCACAACAACCAAACCCTTACTTTAATTTCTCTTTAATTTGAGCAGCAAATCGATCTCATACTCTTGATAAACAGGAGCAGCAGCTCTTTCAGGTGTATATAATAATTGAGACAAGATTTCCTCTCTCGGTTTAACCAGCAGCTGCTCACCTCTCTTCTCAGTTTTAGGGACAAATGATTTAGAAGAGAATGTATCTCGATTTAGGATTAGGCATAGGGTAGGATGGTACACCCCAGGGATAACAACCACCCCAGACTGGGGTGCTTAATAATATGTGGTCATATGACAGGGGCTAACCAAGTTTTCCGTCCCTTAACCTCAGCTGGCCTTTGTTTAGTAAATCCTCCAATTAGAGTTTCCCCTTAACATTATTTGGGCTCCAGATAGTGTTTTCCCCTGAAATGACAGATTTTCCCTTTTTTGCTCAATTTTGGTGATTTCTCCTTCTTTTCTTCCGTGCGACTCCAGAGTACCTAATAGCTCAAAAACACACTTAAAATACATAATTTACAAGAAAAATAGCAAAGAAAGCATAAACTACTAGATAGTTAATTAGGTGTATTCTACACCTATCAGCCTACCGAACCATGTTTAAGACTCCATTAGGGATGTCTCTGTATAGACTTGTCTTCGGTAAAGCCTGCCATTTGCCTGTAGAATTAGAACACCGAGCTTATTGGGCCATTAAACGACCAAAATTTTGACTTATCTACTGCTGGTGATAACCGTAGACTGTAACTCAATGAGTTAGAATAAATTCGTAATGATTCTTACCAGAGTGCGAAAATTTACAAGGAGAAAACAAAAATATTTCATGATAAATCGATTATTCGAAAAACATTTGAACCAGGTCAGAAAGTTCTCCTTTACAATTCTCATTTACATTTTTTTCCTGGTAAATTGAGGTCACGGTGGTCCGGACCATATTTTGTCAAAATTGTTTTTCCTCATGGTGCAGTTGAAGTTGAAAATCCTAAGAACGGAGAAACTTTCAAGGTTAACGGTCAACGGTTGAAACCATTCTTAGAGTTACCTAGTCATGCAATTGAAGAATCAGAGCTGAGAGATCCTGTCTATCAGGATTAATTTTTAACGGGTAACAAAGTCTGGCTGAAGACACTAAACTTAGCGCTTTATGGGAGGCAACCCATCCTCTTGTTGTACATTGGTTTTATTTTTATTTTCTTTCTTTCTTGCTCCCATGGAAGGATTGCTACGCTTCATTCGGGTACTATCTTTCTGACTTACCTCTTTATTCCTCTTGTTACTTATATTTTTGGTACTGCATTTTAATTTGAAACATTGAGGACAATGTAGGTTTAAGTTTGGGAGTGAGGGAAAAACTTTTAGTTAGTTTTTAATAAAAAATAAAAAAAATTATTAAAACTTAAGAGCCTAGAAATTTGTGCCAATTTAGGATGACACTAACCAGTCTAAGTGAATGGAAACATCTTGGTTGTAGGAGTTAAGGAACCCAATAACAGAGTCTATTCATAAAAAGAAAGAGTTCAGGTGTTAGAATGAAATCATCACACTACGTTCTATTTTTTTTTTTTTTGAAAAATTATATGTTTCTTTAAGTGATTTGGTGAGGCCCAACACATCGAATTGTTACCACTGCTGGGTGGAATAGAGTGATTGAGTTACTAAATAATAAATAGACCAGGCCAATAAGACCAAACGGAATAAAGTTAAAAAAAAATTTACACTTGGATAAAGCAATATGCGTGTGTTTTCCCTGTCTCTGTCTCCCAAACAAGCGTGGAACGCAGGATCCATGGGAACTATCTTGTAATCTGCTAATAAGAAGCATGCGCTTGGATCCAAAAGATCAAATCATGCAGTCCAAAAAAAAAAAGTTTATTATTGTGCAATAAATTATCAACCGCTGGTTCCCTTGTATATGCCAGTGAGTTGATCCAGATTTAAGATTATCGACCGCTGGTTCCCTTGTATATGCCAAGCATGTTGATATTAGTCCAGGTCAGTATCTCAATCCATTAGGATTCATAGTTTCATTTGGAGGAGACCTTCAGACAGATATGGGAAACACTGTTGACCTTAGACAACATTGTTTTGAACTATCTATATTTATAATCCATCTTCTTAATCTATTAATTTATGTGATTCCGATTATTGATAGAACTCTGTCACTTACATATATAAATATGACTCGCATCCGGGTACTTACTTTTGTAACCAATGAAAGTTGGCCAACCAAGGAGATTCTTTAGTGTCATTCCTGAGTTCTTCACAGATAGCTAGGGTTTGGAATAAAAGGTTTTGTAGATACACCTCTGGTAAACCTTCCCGAGACTATAACTCGGACGCTAGGGCCACCTAGGAGTTTAAAGGTTTGTTATATGTGCTAAGTGTGACAGTATCCTCGACGAGATGAAATTGTATGTTTTAAAATTAGTTTTGTTTGATTTGCTCGAGGACTAGCAAAGTCTAACAGGGGTTTACTCAATAAATACTTTTATTGACTTCTAAAGAGTTTAATGGATTTACAAAGTATTGTGATACTGGTTGTATACTTTTAAAATATCTTTCAAAGTTTATGTTACTCGTTGTAGATTGTCAAAAGGTCTTCTAAATTTTGTGTTACTCGTTGTAAACTTGAAAATTCAAAGACTTTGTATACTTACCTATCTTCAAGACTTTGAGTGACTTTTATGCTTATATTTGCTTTGATAAAAGTCTTGCAAAATATATAAGATTTTGGAAGACTTCCAAAAAAATTTATAAAGATATTTTTTGCTCTCTTTTATTTTATTTAATGAATACATAATTTATAAAACTCCTATTATAGATGATATAAATTATATGGTATGATCAAACATTTTTTAATTTTAATTATGATGCACAAATGTACAATAATAAATATTTTAATTTATTGTTACACTTTATTGTATTTTATTGAACAAAAGAAATAAGTTATATATATAAAATAATATTAATTTAATTTAAGTTACTATAATAAATAAGCTACAATAAATTTTGTATTTATGTCTATCATGCATATTTCCATATAAAATTTGTTTATACAACTCTTCAGGACTCTACAAATGTCTCCAAGACATTAGACAACTCTGCATAACTCCACAAAATTTTGCTCAACTCTGTATAATTCTCGCAAAGTTATTAATTTTCATGGCTCTTTTTAAATTTCTAAAAATCGATAAATGTATTTATTGAGTAAACCCCTGTAAGTGTGGGGGAATTTGATAGGTGTCTAGAACACCTTGATATTTATCTATTGTATATGCTTTCTTCGCTATGTTTTCTTGTAAATTATGTATTTTATGTTTAATTTTGAGTTTTAGGTACTTTGGAGCAAAAGAAGAAGAAATGTCGCTTAAAAGGGCTAAAGTGTCATTTCATGTGCAACTGCTGATGGAGGCGAATTATCTCTCATTATTTGCTTTTATTTCTTCATCTCTGAAAGGCATGTCGGCTTTACTGATGCGAGTTTTGTCTGAAAAGCATGGCAACCTTAGTGATGAAATTAAAGAAAATAAGTGAATATGAGAGGTAAGAGATGGTTGATCGAGAAACTACTAAAAGCACCCAGAAAAGTGTTAAAGGTACCCACAGAAATGACCCAAAAAAGTCGATAAAGGCGCCCGGAGGAGTTGATAAAGGCATACCAGAAATTTTACTATGTGCAGCCCAAAATTCATTTTTGTACCCCACATATTACTATTCGCACCTTAAAGAATTGCTAAACGTACCCCAAATTGCTAAAGGGACACCGCTGTTGGATAAGGGGAGGTCATCTTCAACCTTTTGAATTCAAATTTTGGTGGGAAATCTGGTTTTAATGGCTGCAAAATTAGGGTTCGTGATTTGAATGGGTTGTGATGAGACTAAAGTTCTGAAACTAAATGGGTTTGTTCCTAAAGACGAAACATGGATGGTAATGGTCTTTGTTTTGACCTGAATTTTCTAGATAATCGGCAACAGATGAATCAGTGCTCACGGATTTTGGCGGGAAAATATTGTTCTTCATGGCAGTTTTAGGGTTCGATAATTGAAGATGTTCAAGAGAGATTCAATGGCTGAAATCGTTTGGGTTGGCTTATATCAACTAAAAAGGACTGGTATGTCCATTAAAACCTATTTACTTGGGCTAAATAATCCCTGAGAAGAAAGCAGGGGAGGATATGTGTTACCAAGTTTCTGGATTGGTTTGGCCGTGAATTTATCGGATTTTCTCATGGACATGGGTTGGTTTGAGTCTGTTAGGACTAAACAGGGTCGGTAATGTGATAAAAAAGGAAAGTTAACGTGGGTTGGAGTAAACAGGGGAAGAGAAATATTCTCGGCTTTTGTTTATGGAATTTACGAGCTATATAGAGTAGATGTATCCTCATAGGATTCATATATATCGAGTTTGGTAAGTATTGAGCACTCAAAGACGCGTAGGAGAAGAAAAATAAAGAAAGAAATCAATCTCGAAGGATTATTTCCCGTGAAGAAAAGAAAAGAATAAACGAAGATAACTTGGGAGATAATTTAGATGGAAGTGTATAAAAGGGTTGTACGAGTTCCAAAAGAGTTCATACGGATACTTTGGAGAAGAAATATAGAGCTTAGAATCGAAAATCATAATTCTCAGAAAGTTGTTGCTGCTGCCATTCATCAAGAAAACGAAGAACATTGAACTGCTACAAACAGTCGCAGAAGAATATCGTTAATCAACAGAAGAAAGCTTATATCGTTAATCAACGACAGAAGGCTTATATCGTTTCCTGCTTAGTAGCTAAAAACCTTTAGCGACAGCAAAAAATCATTGTAAGCTTATTTATATCTTTTTAAATACAATGATTAATGAAATTTTATTCAATTTTGATTCTATGAGTAGCTAAATCTATTCTCTAGGGTTTTGGAGGAAACTATTTTCGATGGGTAATATTTAGTAATTAATTTCTTTGGCATATTTACTCCAAAATTTTGTTTTAATTTGTCTAAAAATTATCTCTTCTTTACATGCTTCATAAAAACTGTTTTCGGTAGTTTCTACCGTTCTATTATAAGCGAAGGAGGATTAGGCCTTAGAATAGCGACGAAAGTCATAAAAAAAGAGAGCATGTAGTGTTATATCTTCCAAAGCATGAGATTGAGTTCAAAAATTGTTTTGAGGAAAATAGGAGTAATTTGTCAAAGAAACTATTATTGAGTTTACAAATATTGGAAGTAGTGGAATCCAAAACCCTAGAATTTTCTCTCCTTGTTAAACAAAAAAAAATCAAATTTTAATAATATATCTTAGTATTTTCTTTTAGTAATCAAAAACCAAATCTTCATAAAAGTCTGAGCAACGAATCTTTCTTACCACATCAAAACTACATCAGTTTTTGCCGCCGTCGACGCGGACTTGCCTTTAGGTTAGGTTTTAGAATTTTTTTATTTTATTAGTTTATTTTCTTTTTAGTTTTTCTTTACTTTATTTTTGTTTAATTTTATTTAATTTTCTTTGATTTTACTTGGGTATTTTTTTGTTTTTATTGTGCAGGTAATATTCAACATTTATTGTGGAATTTCCTACCAAAAAAGGTAAGTAATAAAGACCCAAAATTTTATTTTTTAGATTTTATTCCTTTTTGTATATATTTCTTTATTTTATTTTATATATAAAAAAATATATATACACGTTGCACACACCATATTGCATTGTCAGATTACCGAATTTAGGAAACCTGTGGAAAAGTACGCTGAACCCGTGCCTTGGGCCATTTGGGAGTTACCAGCCGAAATTCCACAAGCCTTAGCCTCGTACCTTTAGGTATATTTTTCTGAGGTATCCCAAGCTTACCAAATTTAGTAAACCATGCATTTGCATGTGCATGGTTTTTTTTCTTCACTAGTGTTCTTGCTTGTGTATGCGACGTTGGAAACGGGTAGGAGATAGATTTGAGGAAAATGACCTTTTTAATTTGACTCTGACTCGTTACACGGATCTAGGTAATACTTCTATTTTTGCCGAAATGGTTAATGAAAAAGATGAAGAGGTCCCACCAACCAAAACTCTTAGGGACCGGTTGAACCCATCTAGAATAACACGTGAACCTGGGGTTGTTTTACCGGCCACTACCGTTAAGTTTGATATTAAACCTGGGACATTTGCATGCTGCGTAAATTTAGGGGAATAGAGAATGAAAACCCGTATACCCACGTAAGGGACTTTGAAATAATCTGTGACACAATGAATTATCCGAACGTCACAAAAGATGTGCTTAGGTTGCGTTTGTTTCCTTTTTCCCTAGAAGAGAGATCCAATGAGTGGTATCATATCATTCCTTATAAAACAATCACCACCTGGGATGGCCTTGTAGAGGCCTTTGTTAAGAAGTTCTACCTACACCACAAGACTGCTGCTGTTAGGCAGTCTATCCAAACCTTTAAGAAGAAAATAGGTGAGAGACTACATGATTACATAGAAAGGTTTAATGAATTGTTATACCAATGCCCGCACCATAGCTTTGACAAAGCCCATATGACCCAAATTTTATATGAGGGCCTTGATAGTGAAACCCTAATGCAGGTAGAAACAATGAGTGGTGGATAATTTACCCATCAAGACCCAGATGATTGTTTTGACGAGCTCGTTGAGTTAGCTGATAAGACTCGTCAATGGGCTTCAATGAGGGAGCCCGAAATAACTAGTAACCCTATCCATAGGGTCAATAGAGTTGATAATGGGTCTGATATCCTTAGGCGTCTAGAGGCCTTAGAAATGAACCAAAGGTCTACCCATACTATGAGTTGTAACAGTGAGCCCGTAACTTATCCATGTACCATTTGTGGTGATCAAAGTCATACTGGACCTCAGTGCCCCCTGTTTTACCCAACTGAAACTACCTGTGACCAGGTTAGTGTCCTACATGGGGGTATGAACTCTAAATTTGAGCGTAGACCCAAGTTTGATCCCTATTCTAATACGTATAACCCTGGTTGGAGACATAACCCTAATTTTTAGTGGTCTAAAGGTGCCCAACAGGGTGGCCCATCTAGCAACCCACCACCAGGTTTATCTAGGAACCAAGCACAAGTACAAGAACCGAACCCAGTTGATAAAAAGTGTCATCTCTAGGGGAAAGTCTAAAGCTCTTTATTGACCGTAGTGTGATAAACAATGCAAAGACTACCCAAAATATCAACCATTTAGGTCAAAAGCTCGATGACTTTGTCCTGACGAGTCAGCGTAACGAACAAAACAGTGACCGAGATATTGCCAACCTAGAGACTCAAATAAGTCAACTTTTGAACCGGTTAAATGATAAGGAGAATGGGAAATTTCCTAGCCAAACAACTCCAAATCCGAAAGAATTAAACCAGGTTAATGGGTCGGGTAGTTCAAACCAGAATGAACATGTCAAAGCAGTTATCACCCTTAGGAGTGGTAAAACTCTAGAAAACTCGGTAGAATTACCTAAGGATAGTAGTCCAGCTGAAGAGACTGAGATTGACCAAACTTCATCTAAAGACTCGAATGTTCCTGAGTGTGCTAAGATTCCAAGTGAGGAAGATATCCCTGAGAGAGTGTACATACCACCTGCATCATTTCCTCAAAGACTCGCTAAGAAAAAGCCTAGTACATATGCTGAAATCCTAGACATCTTTAAGCAAGTTAAAGTCAACCTGCCCTTGTTAGATGCAATAAAACATGTACCAGCTATGACCAAGTTCCTAAAATATATGTGCACTGTCAATAGAGAGGCTAGTGTCCATAAAAATGCATTTTTAACCCAACAAGTTAGTTCCATAATCTCACAAAAGTACCCGGTCAAATTTAAAGATCCTGGTTGTCCTACTGTCACATGTGTCATAGGTGCCCAAACGATAAACAATGCTCTATTGAATCTTGGGGCTAGTGTGAATCTTTTACCTTTCTCGGTTTATGAACAACTTGGACTAGGGGAGATAAAACCAACTAGGATAATGCTACAGTTAGCCGATAGGTCAGTCAAAATCCTACGTGGAATTATTGAGGATGTTTTGGTTCAGGTAGACAACTTTATCTATCCAGTTGACTTTGTGATTTTAGACACTCAACCTGTCTCTAGTTAAGATGTTAATATCCCAATCATCCTAGGTCGTCCGTTTTTAGCCACTTCAAATGCAGTCATACATTGTCAAACTGGCCTAATAGATTTTTCCTTTGGGAATCAGAAAATCTCATTGAACATTTTTAAGGCGTTACAACCCCCACCGAACCCTGAACACTATGAGTCTATATGCATGGTTGATTCTCTATTCGAGAATACCTTTACTACTAATAGTGTTAGCGATCCTTTAGAGGCATGCTTAGCCCACTTTGGATCCTACTATGATGAGGATAAACATTTTGAAGAGGTTAATGCGTTATTAGACTCTGCGCCAGTAATGAATTACGGAAAATGGCAGCGTAAACCAGAACCTCTTCCGCCGACCATAGATAAACCCCTCCCATCATCAGTTAAGGCACCCACCCTTGAATTAAAGCCGTTACCAGATACACTGAAATATGTATTTCTTGGTAATGAAAATACTCTTCCTATCATAATTACCTCTGACTTAGAGGCCGATCAGGAAAGTAGACTAGTTAGTGTTCTTAGAGAGCATAAGGATGCAATAGGGTCGACTATAGCATATTTGAAAGGAATTAGTCTTGCTGATTATATGCACCATATCTACCTAGTAGAATGTGCCAAAACCTCAAGAGAAATGCAGCGACGTTTAAATCCTAATATGAAGGAAGTTGTCCTTACTGAGGTGCTCAAGTTATTAGATGCGGTTATCATATACCCCATCTCTGATAGTAAATGGGTCAGTCATGTCCAGGTTATCCCAAAGAAGTCTGGGATTACAGTAGTTGCGAATGAGAACAATGAATTGATCCCTACCCGTGTTACTACCAGGTGGAGAGTTTGTATAGACTACCGTAAGCTGAACTCAGCAACTAGGAAAGACCACTTTCCTCTACCATTCATTGACCATATGTTAGAAAGATTAGATGGACGCACCCATTATTGTTTCCTAGATGGATATTGTGGTTATAATCAAATCCCTATATCCCCGGAAAACCAAGAGAAAACAACCTTTACATGTCCATTTGGTACTTTTGCTTACAGGCGTATGCCTTTTGGGTTGTGTAATGCACCCGCAACATTCCAACGTTGCATGCTAAGTATCTTTTCGGTCATGGTTAAGCGATTTCTCGAGGTCTTTATGGATGATTTTTTGATTTTTGGATCCTCTTTCAATGAATGCTTGCACCACCTTACACTAGTTCTAAAACATTGTAAAGAAAAGAACTTAGTTCTTAATTGGGAAAAATGTCATTTTATGGTTAAATCTGGAATAGTGTTAGGACATGTAGTGTCCTCTAAGAATGTAACATATGTTACATCTTTCCTTGGCCATGCTGGATTTTATCGTCGTTTCATCAAAGATTTTAGTAAGATTGATTTACCCCTGTCGAACCTACTTGCTAAAGATACTGCCTTTGTGTTTGATGAAGCATGTGTTGCAGCTTTTGAGAAACTAAAATCATTGTTGACTTCTGCTCCTATCATCCAACCACCCGATTGGGACCTCCCATTTGAACTCATGTGTGATGCGCCCGATTATGCGGTTGGTGCTGTCCTTGGCCAACACCGTGATAAAGCACCTAGTGTGATTTATTATGCTAGTAGGACCCTAAACGATGCCCAGTTGAACTATACAACCACTGAGAAAGAAATGTTAGCCATCGTTTTTGCTTTGGAGAAATTTAGATCATATCTTCTTTGAAAGGAGATATTTGAGTGCGGCATGATCAGAATATACTATGGTATATTCTGATCATGCCGCACTCAAATATCTCCTTTCAAAGAAGGACTCAAAACCTCGGCTGATTAGATGGGTATTGTTGTTCCAAGAATTTACTATAGAAATTCGTGATAAGAAAGGGTCTGAAAATGTAGTATCTGACCATTTATCACGTATCCTTGATGAGACTAGAGATGATGAGAGACCGATCCATGACACGTTCCCTGACGAACAATTCTTTTCCATCTCGTTGTTACCTTGGTTTGCCGACATTGTTAATTATTTGGTAACTGGTCAAATGCCCGACCATTAATCTAAAAAATCTCACCCAAGTTTATATCTTTTGTATTTAACCAAGGCCGATCCCACGCCTTCCTTTAATTTTTTTCACCTTATTTTTTTATTTTTTCTAATCGATGAAAAATCCTTGTTTGAGAAAACTTCCTCTTTCGAGCAAAACTCCTAGTTTCTTTATATTTCCTCAAATGATAAAAATAATAACTTAAAATAGGGAAGAGTGTCACGGGACTGGGCCTACTAGCCAGTTGTCCATACCCTAGATGATGTAATTTTGGAGTGGTAAGAAAGATTCGTTGCTCGAACTTTTATGAAGATTTGGTTTTTGATTACTAAAAGAAAATACTAAGACAAACTATTAAAATTTGATTATCAATTACTAATTCATGGAATTCAGCCGGGAATAAGCCATGAAACGGATTAATAAAATATATTGATTATCTATTACTAATTCATGGAATACAGCCGGGAATAAGCCATGAAATGAAGTATAATGAGATAGTGAAAAAGCGGGGGTCAAACAATCTCACCCAATATTTCGATTAACAATCTTAATAAAAAGTATATCGAGGAGTTAATATCTCTATCTCCCGATTTGATCTATACTCAAACAAATAGAAATCTGTGAGTCTTTATCAAATAGAAGAAATATAAACTTGGATGGTACCAAAGACCAATATCCAAGGATCAATCAATTTCCAATTAACAACCAAATGTTGGATTTCACAATTGATCGATACAACTCACAACCTGTGATATTTCAATTATATAACAAAATATAATGCGGAATAGAAATAACACTAGACACCAGAAATTTTGTTAATGAGGAAACCGCAAATATAGAAAACCCCCGGGACCTAGTCTAGATTGAACACCACATTATATTAAGCCGCTACAGACACTAGCCTACTACAAATTAACTTCGGCCTGGACTGTAGTTGAACCCTAATAAATCTCACACTAATTCAAGGTACAATTGCGCTCCTTACGTCTCTGATCCCAGCAGGATACTATGTACTTGATTCCCATAGCTGATCTCACCCACATCCAAGAGTTGCTACGACCCAAAGTCGAAGACTTGAATAAACAAATTTGTATCACACAAAAAAGTCTACGATAATAGATAAATATGTCTCCCACAGATAAACCTATAAGTATGTTCTGTATTTTAATAGAAATCAAGGTGAACAGTAAAGAAATTGATAACCCGGACTCATATTCCCGAAGAACAGCCTAGAATTACCAATTACCTCACAATAATCTTAATCGTATGGTAGCGAAACAAGATATTGCGGAATCACAAACGATGAGACGAAGATGTTTGTGATTTATTTTTATCTTGCCCTATCGAAGATATAATCTCAAGTCAATCTTACAATTAAACTCGTACGATAGAAAATGGCAAGATCAGATCGCTCAACTATAAGAGAAGTAGTTTCGTATGGCTTCACAATCCCAATGAAGTCTTTAGGTCGTTAACCTACAGGGTCTCGAGAAGAAACCTAAGCTTAAAGGTCAATCGACTTTAACAAAACCAACTAGTATCACACATGAGGTGTGGGATTAGTTTTTCCAGTTGCTAGAGCTCCCCTTTATAAAGTTTTCAAATCAGGGTTTGACATCTATGTTAGATTAGTAACAAAGCATTCAATATTAACCGTTAGATGAAAAACCTGATTCAACCAAGCTAATGTCTTTCAACCGTTAGATTGAAACTTAGCTTGTCACACTGTTGATGGTGGATTTTCATTTTAGGCTAAAATTGTAAAAGCTAAAAAATTATGCGCTAACATCTTGTAAATGATAAAGCCATTAATAAGTGATGAATACTTCTTCACTTTACTAATTCACCTAGAATGGAGCATGTGGCAACAATCCCAGTCTGTGAATTAAATACATCATTATTAATTAATGCATAACAAGCCTTGTATTTCTGGTACTCATTATCAGTGCGGCATGGCTACTGAGTGTTGTTCTCGGCAGAGCAACACGAACCTCCAAGCATTATAATGAAAGCATGTTCGAAATACCCATACATGCTGCAACTCTCGGTGTGCTATACTAGCCCGATTGAGCATCTGGACTGACCATGTCAGTATCAGAAACGATCACGACCATCCAACTTCACCAGCATGAATTGAATAGCTCATATCGATCCATGACCTCAAGCAGGTATTGAAATATTCACTACCGAACCAACGCGGGCCCCGCATGGTCGGTTTTCCCAAAAGATTGGCATAGCTTGCCAAAACGTCCAAGCCAGAGCAGTAAGGACGTAAAACCCTAAATTAGGGTTTGCGGCACATTACATGTGTCGCAAAATAGTTTCAACCATCTATCTTCACAGGTATAGATGGAGGGTGTAGATGTAGCTTCAAAGGGCCCAGAGCATGTCAACACGATCACCGTGGGCCCGCCTACATACCTGACCGATCGGTCAGGACCAACCATGTTCGGTCATCCCAATTCGTGTGCTCGAACAGAGCATGACGCGCGGTCGTGAAACTCAAAATTAGGGTTTTGAACATCACGAGCGTCCAATTTCTCCGACATGAATGAAAGGTCCGAGATTAGATTAAGCAGGTCCAATCATACCAACATGACCACCGTGGGCCCATATATCCCCTCACCTGATCGGCCAAGGCATACCATGGATGGTTATCCCAAAATGCACGCCCAAACTAGCGTGGTCACACTTCCCAAATTGCAAACTAATCTAGACCACTCAAATTCGCCGGGCAATTTGAGTGGCTTAGATCACGTTTTCATGGGACAGTCAGGTATAGGCGTGAACACCATCCTACCACCTACACAACATACCAATCGGCCAAGACCGACCAAGATTGGTCGTCTTGGAACGCGTTCCTGAAGTTGGCACGATGTGCGGCTTTTGCGGCACAAGTTTTCTGTCGCAAATAGATCTCGACCACTCAACTTCGCCGGAAGAATTTAGTGGCCCAGATCACACTTTCGTGAGACAATGGGGTATGGGCACATACACTTCCATGCCATCTACACGCATGTACGATCGGCCAGCCAAAAATCGTATCCCAAGCTTGGATTCGATCAGGCTGAAGAGTGGTGCGTGCGCACCTCCTCCAAAACCCTAATTTCACCAACGGTCGTAGATGAGTGTCTCAAAGATCATATCGTCCGTCCAACTTCACCGTCTTGGTTATACAGCCCTGGTCAGGAGCTACCACACCATCTGTGCGGCGTCATGGTGATCACCATCTATCACCTTACCACACCATGTGGTCGGCCAAGGGAGGACTTGCTTGCGCAACCTCCAAACCATCACATGAAGTAGGCTGGACATGAGGCTATTTTGAGACGCTCAAACAACAATGCTTCATACATGCTGAGTATACTCGATGCAATACCTTCATAGAATACACACGATACTTCACAAGTATCGACTTCCGGAATAACGTAGTTATTCAATTTTGCATTACATACAACTTTTTGTGGGTCTCACGATCCACACACTCAAGACATCAATCATGTAAAAAATTTGGGGATACATACTGGGGTATTGGTCTGGCGGTTTACAGCGTGCAGCGCACAACGCGCCATTACAAGAACGTGTCAGGAAGTCATGGACGGTTAGTGATGATGGGAGAAGTGGGCAAGACTAGTTGTGTGACACTAACACATTACTCCACTACTCCATCACTCCACTTTCTCCACTTCCCACGAGATACGAGGGTTAGGCTAAAAGACTTGTATAAATAGGTTCTCCATCCTATTTTTTCAAAAAAGACAAGACAACAGAGGCAACTGTTGATACAATCGTATTCAAACACCGGAACTGATAGCTTACATACTGCAAGCTAGTTCAGCTTTCTGATACAAGTCATACATAGCCAACACCTTCATATTATCAACACATTCTTCGCTTACCTCCCTAAGATCAACCCCATCTCCTTTACTTTGTGACCGAAACAAGTCTGGAACGACCATTTCTTGGTTTAGGCAGGATTTGCACAGATTGATTTCTCGAATCTACAAGCACTCACCGCGCAGTGCATCCCAAATCACCAAAATCGCCAGGAATAGTTTTCACCCATAATAAATTGGCGACCACAGCGGGAGGTTGATCTCTCGGTTGCAAAAATTGAATTCTCAATTTTTCGATTTTCATCTCGCGATGTATCCTCACCCGGAAACCACAGGTGGTTCAGATTTCGTGGGAAGTATAGATAGAATGCTGGAGGATGTCATGGAAAATCAAGTCGGTATCGCTTGAAGACAGAGCGAAACATTCCGCCTTTTGAATGGTATAACATCACAATTACAAGAAGGGTCGACAGGCATCTACTCAGACAGTGCGAGAAACGCTGGATCCTTAGACAGGGGTCACACCTTCACCAGTGGAGAAGCAAAAAGAACGCGTAATCGCAGGAGACTCGGGAAAGATGAACAACATGGTCCAGCCGATAATGAAGACTCAAGGCAACACCACAGAGAAAAGGACCTGTCCGGGGTACCGCAACATCTACCGGATAAAGAAATGGAACCTGCAGCTTACGGAGCCCTGCTAGAAGATTTATATCTCAAGACTCTTGTAGAAGACCGGAAGACTGTCCAATCCGCGTCGACCTTTCAACCAAGTGAAGAAATTCTTTAGGAAGGAGAGATCAATCAAGAAATATGTGAATATAGAGGATGAGAGCGTTTAATTCGATCACTCAGCAGTGATTTTACGACACCTTACACAACCCTTTACCCAGGCAAGCGATCCGCGGATATGATGGCACTAGCAAATATTCCAACTTCATCTCCGAAACATTCTCCACATCAAATCCATGTAGAGACATCACAACGCCCACTAATGCAGGAAAAGATAGACTCAAAGTACCTACACTTTCCCTTCCCAATGAAAAATATTTTGGAGTTGATGGGGGCGTGGGTGAAAAACGGAGAGGTGGAGCTACCTCTGGTATGGCGTCCACCCACTGGTCAAGAAGTAATGGACCCAAGGTATTGTAATTTCCACCGGTTCCTTCACCACCCCACCAATGAATGCAACGCTTTGAAGCGCATTGTTCAGGAGAAGCTTGATTCAGAGGATAGCTTTCCTCCTATGAGAAATTAATGCGGACGACTTCCTTGGAGGGGCTAATTCGGTTTGATACAAGTAAGGTCTCAAAATCAAGTAAGTTATATTCAACAATCTTACAATAAAAAAATAGTTTTATACATTTGCAATAATCAAACGCCATGTTTATTTCCTTTCATACTTCCATTTTATGCGACATTTGCAATTTCATATGATATGTAGAATCATTCATGATCAATATGAAAATTCCATTTAAAATGATCCCTTTCAGAAAAGTCGATTCACAAAAACTATCTCGAAATAAACCAATTCAATTATCTATTAATTCAAAATCGGAAGTCAAATTGTGAAAGGAAATCCTCACTATCACTCAAAAAAAAAAAAAGGGGGGGGGGGAGAGCATATAAAAGAAAAGACAAATAAGTTGCGTGAATCCTTCAAGGAAAGTCCTTCAACAACAACTTGTCTTTCTGTGCAAGAGCGGCTTTCATTTTCTGAAGAACGGCCTATTCCAATTTCAACTCATTAGACAGCCTTTCAATCTTCTCTTCCTGGCGAGTAACACAGTCTGCAGAAGGGACTTCATCTTGTAGTTTCTGAAGCTCCTGAATCTCGGAGAACCCTTTGAAGAACCAAGGAGCATTGAAGTCATACTGCACAAAAACATCTCGATGGCACTTCCAGTCTTCAATCATCTCCTCAGAAACTGTTCGACCAGTCGTGACGCTCATCCCATGGATAGAAAATAAAGCTTCTTAGACGTGATTGACCAAGGCAATGTGACTTTTGAGCTTCGTAGTGGTGGCAATGTGGCCGTGCTTCTCCCATATCGCCTTGTAAAACCTTTCAAACTGAGCTGGCACACTGAATCCTCCAACCAACACAAACCTGGATAAGGAGTAGTGAAAGGAGGATCGAACAAAGCCCCAGGCTGCATTACCAATACTTCACCAATTGCAGGAGCCTTGCCAGTTGCAGGAGGCCTTTCAGAATAAGTCACCACAAATTGATTGATCGGAACCTGTTTAGAACGTGCTTCAAGGGGAATCGTCTCAACAATTACATATTTTGCCTCTCCTACATTTCTCCTGATGTCTACTTCGCTCTGGGTACTGATTTCCATCACCAACTCATCAACAAGATTACTTACGGAGGCGCCTTGTCCATCCGATCTTGCATCATGTCTGTCATTGTCCGGTGAAGGAGCGGTTTCGGTTTCACCAGACTTCTCAGCATAAGGATCAATGTCGCCAGCCTTCTCAACACGAAGGCCAACGTCACCGGACTTTTCGTTCTGAATTCGCGCCAACCTTGTGAAAACATTCTCTTTCGGAATTCCCTGAATTCAAGCAAGGATCACTCTTAGAATAAATCACTCTGGAGAAATGAAAAAGTCGACGGAAAGAGATTTAAATACCTGCATATTGGAGGAATTGAGGATCACCGAATTGCATGCCTGCCTTTTGGATCTCCCTGCTTGGGGACTGCAGTCATCAGCTCTGGTCCGTTTCCTTGGGAGTGGTTTCAACCGGAAATGCTTCTTCAAGATGTCAGAGGATGGATTAACACGAGAATTTGTCACAACATCCTCTGAGAACTTCTGAAAAGCCAACAGTTGCTTCCTTCAAAATTCCTTATACTGATCGGTTACCACTGGATTTTTCCCAATAGGCCAGAAAGGAAGACTCAGTCGTTCTAAAAACACGTAAACATTAAGAATATCCGGGAGAAGCTCTTTCGGAGCCTATGATGAATGGATAAATGGAACGCCCTGGTCAAACCCCATTTGACGAGCAACCCTGTCAATATTGTACGGAGTCACAGTAAATGCTTCATTGAATAGAGACGGAACATATCCCGGGATGAAGCTTGTGGATAAACAAGTTCTCCAAATCTCATAGTCTTCGCATCAGTACACAACGCAATATCAAGACTGTCAGAAGCAATAGCAAAGGTCTTCGGTTGAATAATGAAAAGCCAACAGTTGCTTCCTTCAAAATTCCTTATACTGATCGGTTACCACTGGATTTTTCCCAATATTCCAGAAAGGAAGACTCAGTCGTTCTAAAAACATGTAAACATTAAGAATATCCGAGAGAAACTCTTTCGGAGCCTCTAATGGATGGATAAATAGAACGCCCTGGTCAAACCCCATTTGACGAGCAACCCTGTCAATATTGTACGGAGTCACAGTAAATGCTTCATTGAATAGAGATGGAACATATCCCGGGATGCAGCTTGTGGATAAACAAGTTCTCCAAATCTCATAGCCTTCGCATCAGTACGCAACGCAACATCAAGACCATCAGAAGCAATAGCAAAGGTCTTCGGTTGAATAATGGAAGAATGGATCGGCCCCCATGGACGGAAATCTACGGAAGACACATTGTCAAAGATGTCCACGAATTTCGCACCGGTTCTGGGACACCTCCTATTCCAATGGAGTATTCTCGAGTAGACATACAAACTGCTGAGCGAGGTTGCAGGGGCATAGCTTTTGAAATGTTCCCATAAGAATGCCTGAATAAAAGCGAAGTGAACGTGCGACTCCACCTTCTCGTACCCGTTGGAAACATGCATGTCCATTGCTAAGGCGTCCAAATGAGAATACAACGATCCAATGAACAAGGCACCTAGGGGAAAAACTTCATATTTTGCTAGCTTTATAGCAATCCTAACGAGGTCACCTCTTATGGTCTTCTTTCCAGAACCGTCGTCAAATATGTCTCTGGATAGCCACAAAGACATGAATGCAATCACGCTGAGCTCGTTTTCCAACTTTTGATCCGGTTCTAGGTCTGCATGAGACCACTCCAGCACCCACTAGGTGTAAAAGAATCTCATATCTTTTTTCTCCTCCTTGCACAGACTGTCAAATTCTGCCACCTTTTGAAGTATAACGTCATAATTACGTTTTTCCATGTCAGAAAGCTTGTAACAAAGACTTCCGGCGACTGGCAGATTCATTAATGCAGCTACGCTCTCCAGAGTAATAGTCATATCTCCCCATCTAGATATAGTTTTATGAGTAGAAGGGCGCCACTGAGAAATAAAGGTAATCAAACCCGCATCATCTTTTTTAATTTCTAGAGCAGCAGATGCCATGACCGCATTAAGGATTTGCGCTTTGGTCAAATTAGCTTTAACATCCTTATTATTCAACATGCGTCTCATCCATCCTTCATAAGAACCCAGTGGAGTATGGCAAATCTTGAAGTCGATAGGAGAAGGCGGATATTCGTTTTTCCGGAGACAAAATATCATCACAAGTGTTGAAGAAGAAGATGGATCAGCTTCCATATTTTCTGAACCGGAGAGCAAGACTATTTTGTGACAAGGATGTCTCCTAATGTTTGGAAAAGGAGAGGTGAACAACTCATTATCTATGTTCGGCATATTTTTGAAGCTGTCAACACTTCCTGACTTGGCGCCAGCATTATCTCCGGAAGACATCTCAACATAAATTCTTTTCTTCATTCCACAATGAAATAAAAGATAGGAGTTAGAACTCGTATAAAAAACGCATGAGATGTGTAGTCACACATGACAAGACATAATTCACGTTGAAATACGCAAAGCCTGGATTGGATCCAAACGTCGGTGTTAGTTTCAAGTCCGGTATCGCTCAAGCTTCAAGTCCGGTATTAGTTTCAAGTCCGGTATTGGTTTCAAGTCTGGTATTGCTCAAGCTGCAAGTCCGGTATTGGTTTCAAGTCTGGTATTGCTCAAGTTTCAAGTCCGGTATTGGTTCAGGGCACAAGGCTAGTATAAGGTCGACTTTTAGTCAAGCATATGTGGGTGGGACCCACGTTCAAATCAAACGTACATGGTGGGGCCGCATTCATGTGCACGTATTATAACACGGTTTTCTTATATTCATGGGAATTGTGTTTACGAAATTCAAGCCCAATTTCTTTCCAAGCTACAACCTAAGAAGCTAGTTTTTCATGCAACAACGGAAGAAGAAGCAAAAACGACATATTCACGGACTCGCGGTACTAAATAATCCTAGCAAATATGGGCAGTTTTACTATCAATCTTGATGGGAAAGCTAAGCATGATGTATCTTACAAAAGGTTTTTACCTAAGAAATTAGGGTTTTTCTATAAAAAAAAAGAAGAGAAAAAGAAGAGAAAACGAAACTTACCTTGGCGCGGACGGACGGACGACGGCAACTCCGGCGGCAACAACAGCGACGGCGTCAGCAGGAGTGGCGGTGGTAGTCGCGGACGAGAGCTGCCAAACAAAAAAAAAATCGTGAGAAAAATAAAAATGGGTTGGTCTCTTTTATAGACAAAAATTAGAAGAATCCCAATAAAACAAGGATTCCTCTTTTGGTTGGATTCCTCTTCTAATTCAAACACCCAAAAAAGGAAACCGGTCCAACCAAAGAATTCCATACAAACATAGCGGCGTTTACATGGACAACTACTAGCGGCCGGTCAAAGTTCTTCCGGGTAAACTTCCTTTATCCTGTCTTTTTCACATATGTATGTCACCATCTCATGCCTCCCTCACAATAGTGTAACCATTATGTGCTAGGCAGGGGACTTAATGTTGATGGTGGATTTTCATTTAAGGCTAAAATTGTAAAAGCCAAAAAATTATGCGCTAACATCTTGTAAAAGATAAAGCCATTAATAAGTGATGAATACTTCTTCACTTTACTAATTCACCTAGAATGGAGCATGTGACAACAATCTCAGTTTGTGAATTAAATACAACATTATTAATTAATGCATAACCAGCCTTGTATTTCCGGTACTTATTATCAGTGCGGCATGACGACTGAGTGTTGTTCTCAGCAGAGCAACACGAACCTCCAAGCATTATAATGAAAGCATGTATGAAATACCCATACAGTCTGCAACTCTCGGTGTGCTATACTAGCCCTATTGAGCATGTTACTCTCAGTGTGCTATACTATCCCGATTGAGCATCTGGACTGACCATGTCAGTCTCAGAAATGATCACGACTATCTAACTTCACCAGCATGAATTTAATAGCTCAGATCGATCCATGACCCCAAGCAGGTATTGGAATATTCACTACCGAACCAACGCGGGCCCCGCATGGTAGGTCTCCCCAAAAGATTGGCATATCTTGCCAAAACGTCCAAGCCAGAGCAGTATGGACGGAAAACCCTAAATTAGGGTTTGCGGCACATTACATATGTCGCAAAACAGTCTCAACCATCCATCTTCATAGGTATAGATAGAGGGTGTAGATGTAGATCCAAAGGGACCAGAGCATGTCAACACGATCACCGTGGGCTCGCCTACATACCTGACCGATCGGTCAGGACCAACCATGTTCGGTCATCCCACTTCGTGCGCCCGAACAGAGCATGTCGCGCGATCGTGAAACTCAAAATTAGGTTTTTGAACATCACGAGCGTCCATTTTCTCCGGCACAAATGAAAGGTCCGAGATTAGATTAATAAGTTCCGGTCATACCAACATGACCACCGTGGTCCTATCTATCCCCTTACCTGATTTTACAAGGTATACCATGTATGGTTATCCCAAAACGCACGCCCAAACTAGCGTGGTCACACTTCCCAAATTGCAAACTAATCTCAACTACTCAAATTCGCCGGACAATTTGAGTGGCTTAGATCACGTTTTCATGGGATAGTCAGGTATACGCGTGAACACCAGCATATCACCTACACGTCAGATTAATCGTCCAAGACCGACCAAGATTGGTCATCTTGGAACGCGCGCCTGAAGTTGGCACGATGTGCGGCACCAATTTTCTGTCGTAAATTGATCTCGACCACTCAATTTCGCCGGATGAATTTAGTGGCCCAGATCACACTTTTGCGAGACAACAGGGTATGGGCGCCTACACTATCATGCCATCTAAATGCATGTACAATCGGCCAGTCAAAAATCATATCCCAAGCTTGGATTCGATCAGGCTGAAGAGTGGTGCTTGCGCCCCTCCTCCAAAACCCTAATTTCACCAATGATCGCAGATGAGTATCTCAAAGATCATATTGTCCATCCAACTTCGTCGGCTTGGTTATACAGCCCTGGCCATGAGTTAATTGGTCAATGCGGCGTTATGGTGATCACCACCTATCACTCTACCACACCATGTGGTCAGCCAAGGGAGGACTTGCTTGCGCAACCTCCAAACCATCACATGAAGTAGGCTGGACATGAGGCTATTTTGAGACGCTCAAACAGCGATGCTTCATACATGCTGAGTATACTCGATGCAGTACCTGCATAGAATACACATGATACTTCACAAGTATCGACTTCCTAAATAACGCAATTATTCAATTTAGCATTACATGCTACTTTCTGTGGGTCCCATGATCCACACACTTAAGACATCAATCATGTCATAAACTGGGGGATACATACTGGGGTATTGGTATGGCGGTTTACGGTGTGCAACGCACAACGCGCCATCACATGAACTTGTTAGGAAGTCATGTACGGTTAGTGATGATGGAAGAAGTGGGAAAGACTGGTCATGTGACACTAACACATTACTCCACTACTTCATCACTCCACTTTATCCACTTCCCATGAGATACGTGGGTTAGGCTAAAAGACTTATATAAATAGGTTCTCCATCCTATTTTTTCAAAAAATACAAGACAACAGAGGCAAGTGTTGATACAATCGTATTCAAACACCGGAACTGATAGATTACATCATGCAAGCCAGTTCAGATTTCTGATATAAGTCATACATAGACAACACCTTCACATTCTCAACACCTTCTTCGCTTCCCTCCCTAAGATCAACCCCATCTCCTTCACTTTGTGATCGAAACAAGTTTGGAACGGCCATTTCTTGGTTTAGGCCGGATTTGCACAGATTGATTTTACGAATCTACAAGCACTCACCGTGCAGTGCATTTGTTTAAGGTTTAGATTCATTCCTCATCCACACACACCCCAAAACACCAAAACCGGCAGGAATAGTTTTCACCCATAAACACACACACACAAATGAAATGTATTTCATTTAGGTTTGAGTAAACATACCTAAACGTGTACACTTGGTTGGTTGGCAAATAGTTAACCAATGGTTAGCCATATGAGCACTTTCATATTAACCGTATTCATCTTTTTCATAACTAGTTCAAATGACTTCAAAAGAACTAGTTAAAGAGTTTTTCAATTGCTTAGGTCTTTATACATAGACACAATTGAAACAAAATCAGTTTGATTCTTTTGAATCAATTCATGAACAATATAGCCACGGTTTACAAAGATTGCATTCCTTATAATTTATTGTTTTAAGTTCATGAACTACCAATTTGAGAAATAACCAGCTTGGGTACGTGTACGGGTATGAGTTTCCAAACTTAGTAGAATTTTTCAGGTAGAAAAGTTCCGCCAATACTCGTACCTAAGGTAAATGGTTTATGAGTTCGTAAACTCCAAACTCGGGAGAATTTTCCGAGAGGAAAAGTTCCGCCAATACGCGTACCCAACCTGTCTCCTTTACCAATACCGCATGCACACATATTCACGCACTTGGTTTCTGGCACATGGATTTATACACTAATGTGCGAACACACTATATATTCTTATATCCATTGATGGTAATATCAACTCTACATTTCAATCATTGAAATATTATTCTATAATGTTATAATAGTCATTACTCAAAACTATCGTCATCAAAGCCATTTTCAAGATTGAAACGTCATCATGACTTTCATCACGGGTAAAGATGAAAAATGGTTAAAGCGAAAGCTTACCAATACATATTTCGAGAAAAATATAGGCGAGTAAACTCGGCTCGAAATATCAAATGTGTATGTATGGAAATTATCATACTTATACGACTTTTGTCTCAAGAGTAGGAGATAGAGTAGATAGACTTTTGAGTGATAGATAAGTTCAAGTCTCCACATACCTTTTAGTCGGATGAAGTTCTACTGGTTCTTTGAGTAGATCTTCGTCTTCGTAAGATGATCACCATGGAGTCTGGAGCTCAACTACACTTAATTATCCTAGACCGAGACTTAGCCATAAGTAGACTAGAAATCAAGACATATAGTTTTGATCACTAATATTGACAAACATGCTTAAGATAGCAACGCATGCGAGTTCGATCGAGCAATTATCTAACAGATAGATTGATTATCTATTACTAAGTCATGGAATTCAGCCGGGAATAAGCTATGAAACGAAGTAATATATAGAATAAATTATTTGTCCAGGAATTCAATTGAATGTTGAGCTAGAATTAATCTGTGAATGTCTCTATACTAGCATGCCTTGGCGTCGTGGATGTGGCTGGCATGGTTTGCCATTGATACAGTGGTGCGGCTAACATGGTTGGCATGCCTTGGCACAGTAGATTTGGCTGGCATGGTTTTTCATTGGCACAGTGGTGTGGGAATTAGGGTTCAGCCTGTCGAAACCCTAATTAGTATTAAAAAAAGGTACTGGTAATTTTCTTGCATACATATTAAAGGGTTCAATAAATGCACTCGGTGGAGACATTATTACCCAAATTCTGTGACGTCACTGTCCGACTAGGGTTTTACGATTTTAACCCTAAGCTAAAAACCACCATCAACACCAGTCATAGCTAGCTTGCTGCTATCTTAAGAAAAGGGCCATGTAGCTGACAAGTCATGCATTTCTCAGGTTTTTTTTTTCTGCATTCTTAAAAGAAAATAGTTAATGTTTGGGATTATTATATTGGTCTTATTTTGCCTTCCTAGTTAAAGGTCTTATTTTTCCAATTTTTGTTTTTGCGACAAAATCGTAGGACGTCCTTATATTCGCATGTAAATACCCATTGATCTTGCCTTATCCGCGCTTTGTCAAATTCCCTGCGACAATATGACAGGCCTAAGTTTTCTTGCGAAGACAAATCCCCATGACATTTCCGTCTTGCGATGAAATCGCAGGACGTCTTTACACTTTCATGTAAAAACCCATTGATCTCATCTTATCCTTTTCTCTCGGATTTTTACCTCTGTATAATATTTATCACGCGACAATATGACATGCCTAAATGTTCTTGCGAACGTAAAGCCCTATGACATTGCCGTCTTTTTTGACATTGTCAGCTCCCTAATGGAGGTTTCCGCCCTTATCTTCCCCCTGGTTGCCCCTTCAAGGAGGCGTACATCGGCCATACAAGACTCGCTCCTCCCATCCGGTCTTAACAACAACCAGTTATTTTCGCAGCCTCTTATCCTTTTTTCCTATATGGCTTATAGTTACGAGACTGCACCCTAAGTGGGGTTTTCTTCGGGCTGAGTGCATCATAGCCAAGACTTGCCAAGAATGGCCAGGGTAGTTTCATACGCCTCGTGCACCCTTGGATCAACCGTGTACCTCGGCGCATTGGTCATACTATGCACTCCTTAGAAGAGACCCTCTCCTGGATAGGCTTTCATGGGCCCCAAATCTCCATGACTCAGGTTCCAGCAGCGATATAACCTTATCCCTAATCCATGTAAATAGATACCCCCTTATATGACGCACTTTAGGTCTTACATTTTCCTCTTGCAAAATTTTATTCGCGAACTAGGGTGTACGCCATAAAGGTTCGTCCCATTCTTATGTCTCTGCGAAATTTTCGCGTTTCTTTATTCTTTCATTTCTGTCATTTCTTCCATCCATTATTTCATTTCTGTTATTTCTTCTTTATGCTGGTATTTGGGAAGTAAGCATCTTTGCGAAGGAATTGAACATCTTCGAAGTGCTCATTCTTGCTGTAAATGTTTGCAAGGTAAACGTCTGTGAAGGAAATGCTTTTGATGTAAACATTTTTTTTTTGCGAAGAGGGAGACTCGAACCCGCATCCTCTAGTTTGCAACACTTCTTCTCTAACCATCTGTACCACTTGTTGCATACAAATGAAAAGCATAATGCTGATATTTTACTCTATTTCTTCGCCCCTTGAAGTTCAAAGATGAGTGCAAAAAAAAAAATGCTTAGCGAGAGATTCGAACCTGCGATACTGAACTCCTTATCTTCGCCACTGACCATCTGTACTGGCTTCTGTTTGTGATTTAAAGGTATAATTCTGATAACTTAATCTTTTTTAATCGCCCTTTTGTATAAATTTTGTTTTCGTCTTTACTTCTTCTGTTGTTCTTGAATATTATTACTTTCTCTTTGCTGTTCATATCATCGACCTATCATCTTATGGCTTGGAAGAGTATTGAATGAATGTTTGCGAAGACTACAGCTGATTGTTGATGATGTCCTTTATTGTCCTAAGATTGGATTGGTTGTTGGGGTTATTGTGTATACAAGTAAGACTTAAGACTTGAGGAAATAAGTACCAAGCAAATAAGTTTGTCTTCACTCTGTGAGATTCGCAGAAACTATCTTTCTCTGTATGAAATGTAATGCGAGCTATTAACCTGTTCTTCGTTTTTTCTCTTTGTTGTTACTCCATTTCCTACTGCCAGTATTAATCTGCGAAGATAATTTGCGAAATCCTCTCCACATCTGCCGGTATCTGAGGCTAGTACTTTTCTGCGAGGATGTAGACTTGTTTAAAATTTTGTAACTTTTCAAAGCTAAATTTTTTTTTTATGTCTGTGATTGTCTCTGCGAAAATATAGTTGGCCTGGTTTCGCTGGATTTGAACCTATCACCATTGAAATGGTCGTTTGCGAAGTGGTATTTTGTTGTCTTTTTTGCTCCTTTTCTTTGCCGGTGCTCCACTTACTTTCGCCAAGCTTTGATATCTCCATGAATTATCATAGTTTTACCAACGTTAATAATGAAATGGTTGCGTCTTTCGTGATGGATGAACTGTAATGATAAAATATCATCTTCGCCGTTGCTAGATGACGAAGTAAACTTGAGCTTTGGGTCCTTTCTTCGCTTCTGGTTGATGTTTATTTCTTTAACTCACATTTTGTCTCGTCATTTGTTGATGGTACTTGAAGTATTCCTCCCTTGAGAATTTAGCTACTCGCTGATGATCCACATTTTACTACTCATCAGTTCCGTACACTGGTTATACAGGAGGATTATTGCTGCGGGGTGATGAAACTTTGTTTTGCCTGTGATTTCATCATTGATGTTTTATGAGCTTTATGACTCAAGAGATTTACTTCTTCCTTCATCCTCGTGTCTGATATGATAAGTCATTTGTTGTGAACTGACGAATTATTAACATGAGCTCTGATGCTGACGATGTAAACTTGACCATTGCATCCTCCTTCTTTACTCGTCTAATGGTGGTAACTTCCCTCCTAACTTCTTCATGTAATGACTTTCTCATTCGAGTCCGAATTCCATAAATTCGTTGGTGATAGTTTTGCAACTCAGTTCTTCGTTGAGGCTCAAAATGATGAGAATGGTTATTCTTCGCTGTACAATAAACAACAAAAGATAAATTAGATATGTTTTGTTGAGTTTTCATTATTTGATGGGTTTGAAGATGACGACTCATTGATAATAAATCTGCTACTGACACTCATTTTGAATCAAAATCTGGAGAGTAAATCTAGTTTCTGGTGAAGAACAATTAAAGATTTTAATAAATTTTTTCTCTAATATTTGTCTGTAAAACACCAAATCTGGAAATTTAAGTAGCAAGTTCAAGGAATTAAGATAGAAATTTGTCCTCCTAGAAAAGATTATCAATGTAGCTTTTCTTCGTCTCCATCTTTACTGTGCTTTATTTAATCTTATTTCTGCATCCCAAGACCTTCTTTAGCGAGTGATATTAGTTGTACTTCACTGAAACTTTTCTGACCGAACTTCATCAAAATCTCTGGATCTCTTCTTTGAATTAACAAATTGCAGGTAGATAAATTATTTACTCATCCCTGTTTATAGCGCCAAAATGTAGTTGCAGGAAATCCCACAACACACCCCTTTTCATATCTTGATAACAATTACTAGATCTAAACTCATTTGATATGAAAATGATGATTAAAATACTAAAATTATAAATGGACATAAAGATTTTTACATGGTTCTATCAATTTGATCTACATCCATGATTCTTCACTATGATTGTTTAAATTTACATTTGATTTACATTGATAATCTCCATTAATGGGTAGAGTTCTAGATCTAGTTTTTGGGGAAGAAGATGATAAAGAAAATATATTCCCTCTCTCTGGAAAATATCTCTCCCATTTACAAAGTTGTTTCTCTCAAAAATGTCCTCCCCCTTTCTCTCTCCTGCTCTTCTCTTTATATAGGTGTTTACATAGTGGATGACAGCTCACATACAACTCATATTCCCCTTACTTTAGGATCCCTTATTATATTCTCGCAAACTCTCTCTATAACCTCACAGGCTCTCTCCCTCTTGCAATATTCTCTTGAGTTCCCGCTACATTCCCTCGAGCTCCCGCTACATTCTCGCGAGCTTTCTCTATAACAACCACAAAATCTTCAAATCTTTCTCATGTTTTATGCTATCGTTGTCTATTACGTCACTTTTGTAATTAATTTGCGACATTTGCAATGTGTGATAGAAGTTTTTGCAAGAGCGTTTTTGTTGCGAGATTCTGCTCCTACAGATTGAATTCTACTCTGTTGAGAGTTCTTGTTCAGGTGAGAATTCTTCCTTAGACTGTGATTTTTGGTTAGATGATGATTATTGGTTGTGTGGATTCAGAAACTTATTTATATTGCAAGAATAATATACACATTGATCCCAGTAAGTGTAACGGTTGCTGGAGTGAAAGAGTGGTAAAGTAGGAAATCGTGGGTAAACCAGTTCTATGTCGTACGGAGACATGGTTGATTGTCCATCCACTACTTTGCTAACTTCCTAAATCGCTCGCACGACTTACTCACTTTTCCCATCGTGGGTGTACACACGTGCCGTAGGCCGCCAGACCAAAACCCTAGTGAATATCCCCCCATGTGACGTGATTGATGTCTCATGAATGTGGAGTCTGCAAGTCAGACATGTATTTAATCGGTTTTAAATTGACTTGACGACGAGTCTTAGCCTTGATGAGTCGAGCATAATGAACGAATCTGGTATGCTCTGAGACTCATGGATTGATCATAAGGTGTCTGTTGGGACACAATAATGGAAAGACGTTGAGTCTTGATGAATTGTGATATATCATTTTACAAGTCGAAGTAATAATGATGTTTGGATCGAGCCTCCGATGAGATTGCTCGATCAAGGACTTATTATGATATGTCGAGTATTTGACAAGAAATTAAAGATATTACTAAATTATACAGAATGCTAATTTATGATCTGATATATCATGAGTGATCTAATGACAAAGTAAGAATAAAAAATATTGGATAGTCGTCTGTTCGAACCATGTTGCTCAGTCGAGCAAAAATGTTGATAGAAGGATCAAACATTAATATAAATCAGAATATTGATTTGTTGGATCAATAGAATTCTCGAATGTTGATAGTTGAATCAACATGAGAAATATTGTTACTTGAATATTGATAGTTGGATTAATATGAGAATTACTGCTCGGTCGAGCAATTAAATATTGATAGCAAGTATTGCTCGATTGAGAAAATATTGCTAGTTTGGGAAAATATTGCTCGATTTAGCAAATATTGCTAGCTTGAGCGAATATTACTTGATTAATGAATTATTGGTAGCGAGACCAAATAATATAAGTGAGATAGGGACCGGATACTTACTGACTCTTTAGAGACTCACATGTAACATGTGATGATGGCCCGACCATGTAGTGCCCAGGTGCTCTAATGAGCATGCACCAAAGTCCTTTGTAGACCAGTTGGCGAAAGCATGATTAAATTCTCGTTTAATCATCATTAAAATAGTACTCGTTTGAGAATTAGGTGCTAAAACCTAATAATGAAGAGAGGAGGGACCGTCCAAGGGGTATGAAACCGACCCTGGTGATCAAACTTCAAGTTGTTTGGAAAGAGTTTGAACCCAATTATTAGGTCAAAATCATAAGAGAGTGTGGGATCGAATTCTGTAAGTCAAGGGTCCAGCCTTGGTCGGCCAAGGTGGCATTCCCATATCACTATATTGTCCGTGACTCAATCCTGAGAATTTTGGTATTTTTTGGTGCGCGTTCGAGCAATATTTTGGATTTTCAGAAGAGTTTGATCTTGACTGAAAATCTCGATTTTGCTTGAAAGAGCAAGTAAAACTTTTCTCGTGCAACCAATATTTTGAGAATAATAAAATAAAAAGTATTTTAATGTTTGCCATGGGAAGTCTGGATGGTCGTGTGACCATTTAACTTTTGATAGTTTGAGAAATATGGAAAAATTAGGTTTTTGCTCAAACGAAGGAGTTGATAAGGGAAGAAATAATTATAATAAAATAAGAAATTGGAGGTGTGGGACCGGACATGGCTAGGGTATGGCCAACCGGCTAGTAGGCTCGGTCCCATGACACTCTTCCCTATTTTAAGTTATTATTTTCATCATTTGAGGAAATATAAAGAAACTAGGAGTTTTGCTCGAAAGAGGAAGTTTGCTCAAACAAGGAGTGTTCATGAGATTAGAAAAAATAAAAAATTAAGGTGAAAAAATAAAGGAAGGCGTGGGACCGGCCACGGCGGCATGACCGGCCGGCCGGTGGGCCCGGTCCCTGCGTGCCTCCTTTATATTTTTTATTATTATTTTTCTTCCCCATTTTGCATAGGTTTCCTCATTTCCTCATTCCCCAAATGCTCGTTTATACATTTGGGTGCTAGTTCATGCATTATTGTTAAGTACACTCGCACCATTTTCTCGGGGCTTATTCTGTGGTAGCCTAGATACCCGAACAATGTATATTTATTACTAATTCATGGAATTCAGATGAGAATAAGCCATAAAATGGAGTAATAAAATAGATTGATTATCAATTACTAATTCATGGAATTCAGCCGGGAATAAGCCATGAAACAGAGTAATAAAATAGATTGATTATCTATTACTAGTTCATGGAATACAGCCGGGAATAAGCCATGAAATGGAGTATAATGAGATAGTGAAAAAGCGGGGGTCTAACAATCTCACCCAATATTTTGATTAACAATCTTAATAAAAAGTATATCGAGGAGTTAATATCTCTATCTCACGATTTGATCTATACTCAAACAAATAGAAATCTGTGAGTCCTTATCAAATACAAGAGATATAAACTTGTATGGTACCAAAGACCAATATCCAAGGATCAAACAATTTCCAATCAACAACCAAAGGTTGGATTTCACAATTAATCGATACAACGTACAACCTATGATATTTCAATTATATAACAAAATATAATGCGGAATAGAAATAACACAGACACCAGAAATTTTGTTAATGAGGAAACCACAAATGCAGAAATACCCCGAAACCTAGTCCAGATTGAACACCACATTGTATTAAGCCGCTACACACACTAGCCTACTACAAATTAACTTCGGTCTGGACTGTAGTTGAACCCTAATCAATCTCACACTAATTCAAGGTACAGTTGCTCTCCTTAGTCTCTGATCCCAACATGATACTATGTACTTGATTGCCTTAGTTGATCTCACCCACATCCAAGAGTTGCTACGACCCAAAGTCGAAGACTTGAATAAACAAATTTGTATCACACAAAAAAGTCTACGATAATAGATAAATATGTCTCCCACAGATAAACCTATAAGTTTGTTCCGTCTTTTAATAGAAATCAAGGTGAACATGAACTAATTGATAACCCATACTTATATTCCCGAAGAACAACCTAAAATTATCAATCACCTCACAATAATCTTAATCGCATGGTAGCGAAACAAGATATTGCGGAATCACAAACGATGAGACGAAGATGTTTGTGATTTCTTTTTTATCTTTCCCTATCGAAGATATAATCTCAAGTAAATCTTACAATTGAACTCGTACGGTATAAAATGGAAAGATCAGATCGCTCAACTACAAGAGAAGTAGCTTCGTATGGATTCACAATCCCAATGAAGTCTTTAAGTCATTAACCTACAGGGTCTCGAGAAGAAACCTAAGGTTAAAGGAGAATCGACTCTAACAAAACCAACTAGTATCACACATGAGGTGTGGGGATTAGTATTTCCAGTTGCTAGAGTTCCAGTTTATATAGTTTTCAAATCAGGGTTTGATATCTATGTTAGTGTAGTAGCATGAAATTCCACACTACACCCCTCACAAGAATTTATACAATCAAATCATTTTTAGATCAACAATCATAATTTTTATTGATTAATCTCACCAATTTTACAAGATAGAAAGGAAATAAAGCTAAGGAATTAACAACCACTCTGGACTTTATCTCTCCTAATGACTTGCTCAACACTCGAAAAAGATCTCTCTCTTCTTACGCATGTTCAACTCTTTATATAGGGAATTACATAGTGGATGACAGCTAATCTGTCCTTTATTTTAGGATCGGACTTGCAATATTCTCGCAAGAGTTCTATTGTTAATCTTCGCAAATACTCTAATCATCGCAGAGTCGATGTAGGATCAGAATATCGCAGGAAAGATATATTTGCGAAGTTGGGTTAATAACACATTGCGAGCGTCGCAGAGTAATTTGAAGAATGACGTAACATATGACGATGGCAGAAACATGAGAAATGTGTGACGATTCTGCGATAATTAGAGTAATTGCGAAGATGTGACAGTATAACTCTTGCGAGAATATCGCAAGTCAGATCCTAAAATAAAGGACAGATTAGCTGTCATCCACTATGTAATTCCCTATATAAATAGTTGAATAGGCGTAAAGAAGGGGGAGATTTTTTTCGAGTGTTGAGCAAGTCATTAGGAGAGAGAAAGTTTAAGGAGCGGTTTTATTCTTATTTTCTTCCATTTCTTGTAACATTTCAGTGAATCAACTAATAAAAGTGTTGTTCTTAATCTTTAAAAGATGTGTTGATTATTATGAATTCTTGTGAGGGGTGTAGTGTGAGATTTCCTGCTACTACATATTGGCGCTAGAAATAGGGATCCGTCCTTGTTGATAGTGTGGAAATTAATATTGTGATTTGAAAGAATTTGGAGCAGTTTGTGAAAGATTTCATATAATTTTCAACAATTCGTTGAGGTTGAAGAGATGGATAGAAGAAGAAATGCTTCAAGGCAACCAACAACTGTGAGGAGGAGTAATAGACTTGCTGGTGAAAGAAGAAACGAAACTGGAGAATCGTCAAGAATGAATACAAGAAATGATGGAGAAAATCAAATTCAACATACACCAGTGCAAAATAGAACTATGGATTATGATAAAGTAAGTATACACACATGGCAGTCAGATTCAGCAGGAGAAGCGGAAGGGGAGAAACATTTAAGAAATGATAGACAAGAAGAGAGAGCTGAAGAAGCAATTAGAGGAATAATTTATGGAGATGAAAGAACTGAAGCATTGGAGGAATTGAGACAAAGAATACATGAAGAAAGGAGAGTAGAAGCATAAGAACGTGCTAATTTGACAAGACAGAATCATGAATTGAGAATAAAAAATATGAGACTACAAAATAGAAGGTCAAGAAGTACCACAAGATCAAGTTCAAGATCAATTAGAAGGGAAGAAATACGAAACTCATTTGTAGAAAATGTTGATGGAAATATTCGGCAAGAGGTGCAAAATTTAGAGGAAGAGCGTCGCAGAAATAGAGAAATGATTGAAGATCGATACATTCCACATGGAGAAATTCCACAAAACAGGCAGCGTCAGGAACGAAATAACCAAGGTGATGAAGAAAACCAAGATGAAGGAAGAAGAATATTACATGGGAAAGAAAATCGCTGAAATGAGCAAGTAATTGAAGAATAAATCGAGAGACATTATGCTGAAAATGCACGTTTAGCCTGCGCGAGAGAGAGAGATTGAGAGTAGAAGTGGAGGAAAGAGAATTCCAAGAAGCAATACGTCAGAACAACCATGATAATCGAGAAAGAAGACGCGAGCAAAACCGCAACAATGGTAATATCAATGAAGAATATGATAGAATACAAAGGAGAATCGAAAGGCAACAAATAGAAATGATAAGGAGTGAGCAAAATTACAGAGGAGAAAATGAGAGATATAATGGTGTGCGAATTCATGAAAGAAATAAAAGAGAAGATCGCAGAGAAAGACAAGAAGAAAATACTGGGGGAAGGAAATCAAACTCTCGCAACACAAGACAGGAAAGAACGCAGGAGAAGAGAAGCAGAATTGAAGAGACCAATGGAACCAGCGTCCGGGGTAAATGAACAAATCTTAAGAGAATTGGCAGAAATGAGAGGAATACTGAATAATAGGAGGGAAGGAGGTAGGAGACAATTGTATGAAGCTATAGAATAAGCTGCGAAAACTCCATTCACACAAGAAGTACAACTAGGAGAAATACCCCCAAAGTGCAATCTGCCTGCATTAACTAACATTTTCGATGGAACAACATGTGCAATTCAATATATCAAGGCGTATGTAAGGTGTATGCTACTGTGGGAAAATCATGATGATGTATTGTGCAAGTATTTTGCATCCAGTTTAACAGGAGAAGCGCTGAAATGGTTTGTAGGTTTACCCAAGAATACGATAACATCTTTCAACCATTTGCAAACTACATTCTTAGGGGCATACATAAGTAACAACTTTTTGTGACCAGGCATTGAAGATGTATTTGGATTAAAGCAGAGAATTGGAGAAAGTTTAAAGCATCTGACCATAAGATGGAAGACAATGTGCAGTGAGATGGCTGGACGTGTGGATGAGAGATATCTCATTTTGTCCTTCATCAATGAAATGTTCGCAACCAATCTGCTATACATTCAAATTTTTAGAATCAAGAATACAATCACAATGACTGAATTATGGGAGCTACAGGATGAGTACATTGCTCTTGAAGAAAAACAGAATGAAATGGAATCATATCCCATTACGAATACAAGCTCATCAGCAGCGAATGCGAGTTTGCTACCAAAATTGATAAACACAGTTGCGAGCACTTCGCAGGTCCAACAAGAAAATAAGAATGATAATCAACATAAGTTGGTAGCTATGGGAAGCAATGATCAAGAAGAATTCGAAAGAGAAAGAAATTTTTATAGTCGATGAGGGAACAATAAAATTCAAAGACTTGATCTGCCGCAAGAAACCTATGGAGGACAAAGACAAAACTATCAGAGAGGATCAAGAAGTCAAAGAATGACATGGGAGGAGATCAAGATGCCTCCTTTGAATACTAGTGTGGAAAAAATTTGGGAAGCAATAATTTTAATGGAGAACATACCAACACCCTGGAACATGGGAAAGAAAACCACTTTCAAATAACATGAGCCAAGAATTTTGTTCTTATCATCACTTTCATGGACATTCTACAAATACTTGCAGAAACATAAAGAGAATCATTCTCAGAATGATAGACCAGGGAAAGCTAAATCACTTTCTGATGGGGGATCCTCAATCTCAACTCTTACCACCACCAGCAGAGATTCACAGGGTTAATATAACAAATGGAGGATAAACATTTGTCATAGAAGTTGGGGTGAAGGCAAAAAATTTGTTTTGTAACTCTATTGTACTTTCATACAAAACAATCGAAGATTTTCACGACAATGTCCTAAGCAGAGTTTTCGCAAGAGATGCTGATGGGAGATAAATAATAAACATTACGAAAGCTTCGCCATTAGAAGAGTGGAAAAAGCAGACTATTTCTTTCACTGCACAAGAAGTACCTGAACCTGGCGAAATGCATGACAATCCATTGGTAGTAAGACTAGAGATAAACCCAAAACAAATAGAAGATGAAGATGATGAGGCGGAAGATTCATGGGCCATTAATAGAGTTTTAATTAATACAAGGAGTTTTGTAGATATCATGTTTTATCATACTTACAAGACAATGGGAGGAAGAGATGAGGATCTAATACCTTTAACCTATAAAATTTATGGTTTTAATGGCATTGCCAATAAATCTAAAGGGGAGATCACAATGCGAATACCATTAAAGGGGATATCTTCCAAGATTCTATTATGTATTGTCGATGTGGAGTCTCCCTACAATGCCTTAATTGGTCAACCTTGGCTACATGGGATCTTAGGTGTGGCATCAACGTTCCACCAGTGCATTAAGTTTCCACATCTTAGTGGCATTAGAGTAATAAAGGGAGATTGGGTTGAAGGAAAGAAGTGCTATGAAATTGATATGGAATCTTGCGAAGAAAGAGTTTCGAAGAAGGGGAATTGGAAGTATAACACCAAAGAAAGACAAATAAGTGAGAGATTGATGGTCAATTAAGTAGAACAAAGGAAAGGAGGAATGCTGAGAAATCAAAGCTGGCTAAAAATAACAAATGATGAAAATGTCGCAGAAGAAAATATTGTAGTGAAAAACAACCAAAGAGCAGAGGCAGAAAATAACAAAGGTAAAAAATTCAAACTGAGAAGTGAAAGAAATATTGAGAAATACAAAAAGGGTGTATGATTGGTTTGTTGCAAAAATTTCAAAAATATATTTTGCTTAATGATAAAAATGAAATTGAGAAATTACAAAAAAAAAAAACGATCATTTAAGATCCAGAATGGGATGAACCTTTATGGCGTACACCCTAGTTCGCGAATAAAATTTCGCAAGAGGCAAATGTAAGACCTAAAGTACGTCATAAAAGGGGGTATCTGTTACATGACTCAACGATAAGGTCACACCACTGATGGAACCTGAGTCATGGAGATTTGGGGTCAATGAAAGCCCATCCAGGAGAGGCACCTTGGATTCTCAATTTAAGCATATGACTTGAGTTGGGCGACTATGGTAAGAAGGAATCTCCTAAGGGGTGCAGAATATGACCAAGGCGCCGATGTACACGGTTGAACCAAGAGTACCCGGGACGGATTAACCTACCCTGGCCATTCTTGGCAAGTCTTGGCTATGATGCACTCGGCCCGAAGAAAACCCCACTTAGGGTGCAGTCTCGTAACCATAAGCCATATAGGAAAAAGGGATAAGAGGCTGCAAACACAACTGGTTGTTGTTAAAACTGGATGGGAGGAGCTTATCTTGTATGGCCGATGTACGTCTCCTTGAAAGGGCAACCAGGGGGGAGATAAGGGCGGCACCCTCCATTAGGGAGCTGATAAGTGTCTTAAGATGCAAATGTCATGAGACTTTTTACTCACGGGAGTATTAAGACTTGTAATATTTGTGCAACATTTCTGAAGAGGCAATAATACAAAAGATAAGATAAGACACTATCAAGGGGTCATTACATGCGAGTGTAGAGACGTCCTGCGATTTCATCGCAAGACGGCAATGCCATGAGGCTTTAATTTCGCAAGAAAATTTAGGTCTGTCATATTGTCGCAGAAAAAATACAAAAGAACAAAAAGATAAGGCAAGATCAATAGGTTTATACATACGAATGTAGAGACGTCTTGCGATTTTGTCACAAAGAAAAAAGATGGAAAAATAAGACCTTTACCTAGGAAGGAAAAATAAGACCACATCAGAATACAAGAATGAATGTAATCTTACAATTTATGATTGCGAGATTATACAGAGTCAATTGCGATTTTGTCGCAAATTACTTTACCAAACTAAGGTAATATGCTCAATCACTCATCTGAATACAAATAACAGAGGCAAGTATGGGAATGCATAAGATAAATTAAATGTTATTTGTTTCCATATGATAGATTTACGCAACTGTATTTTGGTTAATCATATTGCAAGAAAGAAAAATTTTCTAACACATGCAGGATGAAACAAAAAAGAACTTATATTAAAGATTGTAAAAATTCACAGTGATAGGTTACAAGAATAAAAGATCAAAGAATGAATGTACAAGTTTTACAAGGGAGCAAGCAAAGAAGCAAAATCTATTTCGAGTTTGATTCATCATTATCTCCATCATATTCTTTACTAGAGATTTTTTCCTTATCTTCATCAGATTCATCATTTCCATCTTCTTCAGATTCTTCCCCTTCATCAGCTTCACTATCAGAGATGACTAAGTTAGGCATGTTCTCTGGAATTTTGTCTAAAAGACAAGGATATTTGGAGTGAGAAATCTTGTTGTCATCTCAGACCGCCTTGATGGTGTCATTACGGAAAGAAATTGCGTCATTTCCAAAATCCGCAATAATGATCTTCATTTGAGCCTTCAGTCTTGAAAACTTCTCATTGCGAGAAGAAAGATCTTTTGCGAGCTTCATCTTGTCATTCTCAAGCTCTTCAATTCTAGTGCGATATCTCCCTTCAGCTTCTGCGAAAATAAAATAATAAATTAATAATTGGATGATGGAAGTCTACGAAAAACAAACAATTAAATGAGGAAGAACAGTTAACAACCTTCTTTATTAGAAATCATATCTCTAATCAAGGCCGTTTGCTCAGCTTGAAGACTGACATCTACACCTAAATTATTTCTGTTGTTATCGAGAATTTTCGCAGCCCAAGCAAATTCATCATCATTACTAACGAGAAGGCAAGAACGAACTTGATTTTCCCTCTCAATAAGAGCTATATTCTCGCAGATAAGTCTATCTCTTTCAATTTGAACTTCAAGAAGAGTTTTATGAAATTCCGCTAAGGTCTGAGCACCTTGTATAGATATACGATCTTTGTCATCTGAGAGTGTCTTATTCTTGATCTTGAAAGTATTAATCTCTTCTTTAGAGTTGTGATAGAAGCGTTTAAATTTTTTAGCCATATCTAAGCAAGATCTATGGTCAATTTCTAAGAGGCGGAGCTTAGACCTGAGTTCATTTACAGAAAGGGAATTGATTTTATTGGAAGAATTATTCGAAGAGTTATTGAGATGTTCAAGAAGAGTTTCATCATCTATTGGATCAGGAAAATAACGAAGGGTTGTAGCCTCATCAGAGACCATAAATGTCTGCGAGAATGATAAATCAAATAAGAAAGAATAATGGAAAGAAGAGATATGTAAGAGAAGAAGAAAATTCTCATACCATAGAGTTGCTTATTGGCATTTTCAAGATTAGATACTTTGAGCTGTTGATGGGAAAGATCATTCTCATATTTTTTATTCTTTTTGCGAAGTTCAGCAATTTCAGCTTCCACCTCTCCATTGTTCTTGCGAAGATTAGCGGATTCAGATTCAGATTCTTCATTCTTTTTACGAAGATCAAGATTCTTCTTTGCGAAAGCCGCACGCCTTTTTTCCAAATCTGCGGTAACAGCATAAGAAGCTTTTCCAGCCTTCGAAATAACACAACAAATTTTCAGAATGAACTATGAATTCAAGAAAAAAATAAAAAGGAGAAAGGGGTAAGTATGAAAATTTACCAAACTATTAAGTGATTGTAAGAAACTGGGAGATATAGATCTTGAAACCCCGCGGAGAGATTCATTATTCTCTAAAAGAGGAGCATCGCAGATAGAAGCTATGGATTGGCAAGCATTAGTGAGAGGGGTATCACTAATTCCCTGCATAGTACTAGAGAAGATGCCGGAAAATTGGGCCATAGAAGACTCAGATCGAAGAGCTTCCTTCGCAGAAGAGGTAACATTATCATCATCATCATTATCATCACTAGAACTTTCGCTATATTGAGAAGTGGAAGCTGAGGGAGATTGGATTTTTCGTTTCTTTGAAAGAGGGGCAGCAAATTTATCCTTACGAGAAATATTTTTTCCCTTACCCTTAGTCTTCGCAGTTTTAGCAGGTTCTTCCACTTCAGTGATAACCTACACACATATAAAAGATAAGAAATAGAGGCAACAATATATTGCGTATAATCATAAAAGAATATTTCTTACTTCATTTGTGAATGATCGAAGAGTTGATAAGGTATTGGCTTTCCCAGTCTTACTATAGCTCAGTTTCAACCTTTCAACCTGATAAATTCGCAGATACATGATCAACAAAATCATATATAAGAGTAAAAAGAATAACAACACAAATAAAGTATGGGAATGTACCTCTGATTCCCTTTTCGGCTAGTTGAATACCCAGGGTAAGTATGCTGCGAGATTCGCAGGCAAAGCATGAGATCCAGAGATGTATGGGCCCTTTAGAATTAAAGGGAAGGTACACCACTTATCATCGTTGGAGTAACGTGGGGATATGTTTTTGCCAGGATGCCAATCAATATATTGCATAAGTATCTTGTCACCAGCAACATCATCCTTCTTCTTTAAGGAATTATCTCATAATTCGCAAAAACAAATTCCACGGTATAATTCACAGGAACAATCGCAACATCAACGAACTTAGGATTTTTAGCTTCATCAGGATAAATAGATCCCTTGCCAGCACCATGGATGGCATACTAAAGCATAAGACGAATGCAATCCACACTGCAAAACCTATTGCGAATGAAATCTCTTCTTCCCCTGTGACCAATATTTCTCAAATTCATTCCACCATAATCTCAACCATTGATCTGCCTCACACTTTACCCTCAAATGACATCCCTTTAACAAAAAATGATGATCATCAACTTTTTATTGTTGCTGCTGCTTCATCCGAGTCTCTCCCTTTTTCTAAGGAAACTGCGAACGGAGTGGATATTGCCTTCAAGGTTTTATCTGATATTTTAGTTGATGTCAAGAAATTATTTGTGGACCCTGTCAAATCGGGTGTCTGCGAAATCTTAAGCAAAGATTTTGGTTCTGATAGTATAGTTTCGCAAACATCCTTAGAGAAAGAAGTTGAAGTTTTGAAGGAAAATCTTCTCCTTGAAAGTCAGAAGTTTCAAAACGTTTCTTTGGATTGCGAACTTCTTCGCAGAAAAAATGATGAACTAAAAGGTATGAACTTCTTATCTTAGTTCTTAACTTTCCTCTTAACAAATTTGTTCTTTCCATGTTATTCATTCTTAAAGGCTCTTTTCGCTTGTTAAGCTTTAAACCAGAAACGAATAATGGAGAGATATCATTTTGAATCTGCCGCTGAAGAAATTCGCGTTGATAGAGATATTTGGATGGATCAATATAACCAATTAGATAATATTCACTCATATTCTATTGATCAAATAGATAATCTTACCAAAGAGAACACTCAATTAGTTTAGGAGCAAAACTCATTAAGTAGCGAAATATCTCGCCTCTCTTACTCTTTGACTAAAGCTAACTTAGAGATGGAAACTTTATCAGATGAAAACAGAACTCTATCTCAGGAGAAGCGAACTCTTTTAAATATGTTGGCGATCTCTTCGTAGAAATTAAGTGTTCTTCAAAAAGTGTGTGACAATCAAGAACAATCTCTTCGCTCGCTGAAAAATGAACTTAAAGAAGTAACTGAATCATCTATTGCTGAGAAAAATACACTTATGTAGGGTAGGATAATTTTAAGTGTAAAAGAAAATGAGATCCAAGAACAGTATTCCAAATTAGAAGAATCTTATTCTTCTCTTGCGAAGAAAAATACTTTTCTTATCTCTAAACTTAAGAATTTAAAATCTCGACTGAAGGGTTTAGTTGGAGATAAATTTAATGATGCAATGAATCATTGGGAGAATACCTGCTTGGCATTAATTCAAAATATAATTTCGCAAAAGGAAGGTAGTAATTTTGACTGCCTCAGCCATTTTCTTTGTTTAATTTCCTTGCAATATTCTCATGCGAAGTGCTCTCCCAAATAATATTTATCCTTACTTTTCGCAGAATCTGAAAGAAAGCTTCATTCTTCCATTTCTACTTTGGATTCTAAATTTTCCAAGCTTCACAAAGAAAATGGATTACTTGCTGCTCACCTTGTCCGTTCTCGCGATCGAGCAGAAAGAATGTATGACTACCTTGCTTATTTCAAAGATATGGAGATTAGAAATTGTGATAGAGCTTTCCTTCTCCAAGCTCATCTTAGCGCTGAAGTTCTTGTGAATGAGATTTTGTTTTCCAAATCTCTTCCTCCTATATCAATCAAATCTCTGGAAGTAGATGAAGATGAAACTCCCCGTGCTGCTGATAGTGACCTTGATTATGAAAGTTGTGGTGAAGATAGTGTTTCTCAAGAACATTTAGAAGAAGAAGAAGAAGAAGAAGAAGAAGAAGAAGAAATCCCTCTTAAAGAAGGAGTTGCTGGTGATGAAACAACTACTGGTGATAAGCCAAATGAGGAAGAAGCTGGAGTTGGAGTTGACCAGAATAAGGAAAACACTGACAAAGATGATAAAGTTGGTGGAGATGATAAGGCTGGCGAAGAAGATATTGAAGTCTGAGCTCTAGTTTTATTTTCTTGAATTATTCTTTCTCTTTCTTTTCTTGCGAACGATGTACTTTGGACCACTTTTGGATTCAATTATACTTTTGGTATTTGAAAAGCTTGCGAGAAAGATAATGTCATCTTGTTTGTTAATTCCTATACTTGCCTCTCTTTATTTTTCTTGTGATGAACGATCTGCATAAAGAATAGTTAGTATTTATAAATCTTTTGTTTTGTTATGTGGTCTTATTTTGCCTTCCTAGTTAAAGGTCTTATTTTGCCATCTTTTTTCTTTGCGACAAAATCGCAGGACGTCTCTACACTTTCATGTAGAAACCCACTGATCCTGCCTTAACTTTTTGTTCTTTTGTATTTTTGCTGCGACAATATGACATGCCTAAATTTTCTTGTGAAATTAAAGCCCCGTGTCATTGCCGTCTTGCGACGAAATCGCAGGATATTTTTACATTTTCATGTAGAAACCCATTGATCTCGTCTTATCCTCTCTTTTGTATTATTGCCTCTTCAGGACTGTTGCACAAATATGATAAGTCTTAATACTCCCTGAGTAAAAAGACTCATGACATTTGTGTCTTAAGACACTTATCAACTCCCTAATGGAGGGTGGCGCCCTTATCTTCCCTCTGGTTGCCCTTTCAAGGAGACGTACTTCTGCCATACATAACTAGATCCTCCCATCCAGTTTTGAAAACAACCAGTTGTTTTCGCAGCCTCTTATCCCTTTTGTCTATATGGCTTATGGTTACAAGACTGCACCCTAAGTGGGGTTTTCTTCGGGCCCAGTGCATCACAGCCAAGACTTGCCAAGAATGGCCAGGGTAGTTTCATACGCCCCGGGAAATCTTGGCTCAACCGTGTACCTCAGTGCCTTGGTCATACTCTGCACCCCTTAGGAGAGCTCTTATTACCTTAGTCTCCCAACTCAAGTCACATGCTCAAGCTGAGAATCCAAGGTGTCTCTCCTGGATGGGCTTTCATTGACCCCAAATCTCCATGACTCAGGTTCCAGCAGCAGCGTAACCTTATCGCTGAGCCATGCAACATATACCCACTTCTATGACGTACTTTAGGTCTTACATTTTCCTCTTGCGAAATTTTATTCGCGAACTAGGGTGTACGCCATAAAGGTTCGTCCCATTCTATTTTGATTTTCTCTTGCGATACTTTCGCATATTCTCATTTTATTTTGATCTTGAATAATCTCTCAGTGACTTTTTCATAAATTTTTTTGTTAATACTTACTTTGTTGCATCATACAACATTTCACCATCTAAGGATTCTCAAAGTTCCTCACAGGTAATATCTCTTTAAATATAGTCTATTCCATGGTCTATCAAGTCTTTGACCAACATCTTTACCTTCTGGATCCATCAACTTGTATGCCCTTGTTCCAATTACCTCTTTTATAATGTAAGGTCCATCCCATTTCCTCGCTAATTTTCTACCACCTTCTCGCTGATAAATTGGCGTCTCACGAAGAACCAAATCACCTGGCTGAAATTCACGTGGCTTGACATGCTTATTGTATTCTCGTGATAATTTCCATTTATAATTCTCCATATGTTGTAAAGCTTTTTCTCTCTTCTTTATAATTCATTCAGTTTACTTAATATCATTCCAGCACTAAGATTCTTCTCCCAAGCCTCTCTTTTTGTCGTGGGTATAGAAACTTCTGTTGGTAACACTGCCTCAACCCCATATGTTAGACAGAAAGGTGACATTCCAGTTGCTTCTCGCCTAGTTGTGTTGTAAGCCCATACTGCGTTATGTACTTGTTCGCACCATGCTCTATTATGTCCCTCTAACTTATTTTTTAATATATCTGCGATTGTCTTATTTGTTTCCTCTGCTTGCCCATTAGCCTGTGGGTATAAAGGAGTAGATTTTCTACATTTTATCTTAAATGCATTAAGCAACATTTCTATATTCTGTCCTTCAAATTGCTTCCCATTATCAGATACCAACTGTGCTGGAATTCCAAATCTGCAGATGATATTTTCAAAAATGAATGCAAATATGTCTTTGTCGCGAATATGCTGTACCGCTTTTACTTATGCCCATTTGTATGCGTGTCGTAACCACAACAAATTAATTAATACTTTACTACCTAATTAACAAGTAATATAGGGTAGTCAAGGTCGATCCCACGAGGAGCACGAGATTCTAGTTGTAAATTTGTCACACAAAGGGGGGTATTGATTAAGAATTTGAGAAAGTAAATAAAATAAACAAAGCAATTAAAAGGAAATCAATAAGAGAGATTAGATCAAGGAATCCTTCTTCGCTGCAAAACAATGATTAAAGTTATGTTCTTTTCCACTTCTTATTAGTCACAAATTATCACCAACCGTAGGTATAGCAGCTAGATCAGTGCTAACCCCAAAATCCCTTATATCATGGGATACGGAAGTTCTCGACTACGGATTCTATTCACCAAACCACCTAGTAGTAGATCACTCAAGATGTAATTTAGTTAAACGCATTAAGATTTATGAATTTATTAGGTTGATATTAGTAGTTAAACTCTTAGATCAAGGTCCACTTGCTAACGTTGTTTTTACACACAATTGCTCCACGGAATCCCTCCGCAAGGTCTTGTGTTTGCTACTTATGTGAAAAGTCAAGAAACGATTACTTATCCCCTAACTTACACTAGCTTTAGATTAGACTAACAAATCAATCTAGTTGTACACCTAGATAATCTATCAATCAATCATGAATGTCTTTAAGATCACTCCTATTAGTAAAAACAAACGATAATCATGTAAAAACTTCAAAGTAGATTTAAAACAAACTCAAAACATGTTAAGAACTAGGAATTCATCCTCAATCAAATTAGTTACTCATATTAAAGAGTTCACACAAAGAGAAAAGTATTGTGTGTGTAAAAGTGTGCAAAAGTATTGTAAAAGATGTGTGTCAATGTGTATCTATATGTCAATGTGTATGGAAGTGTAGAAGTTCTTCTCTATTTATAGGCTTCAATGTTCTCCATATCTTCTAAGGAATAGAATCCCTTTCCTTTTGTAGCTCAATTTCCAAATCCAAGCCTTTCTCAAATCTTCCATCTCCTCTTTCCAAATCCAAGCCGAATTCTTCATTCAATTCCAAGTCCAACTCTTCACATCCCATGAGAGAAATCCACACAAAATTATGTAACTTTTGCTCGCCGGAAAACTGGGTTTTTGGCCGGAAATAGGCCGGAATCCGTCGCCGCCGGCAACCTGAAAATTCTACTCCGGTAAGGAATATTCTGTCAGTCAACAATTATGATTAACGGTCAAAGAGGTCAACCATCAGTCAAACTGTTAGTCAAAGGTCAAAGGGAGAAGTAAGTCAGCTGAGTCAGTTCGTCTAGTCAGGGTCTTACTGGATCTAACTTATCCGAGTCAAATCGCTAGATCGATCATCGGACGTACGGATCGGTCCCATCGACTCTTCGAGTTAACTCGCCGGAATAGAAATCCGGCCAGAGTTCCGTTTGATTACAGGATTTTCCAGGCCAACTTCAGGCCTTTTTCTTTGGTCTTCTCCTGCGCAATTCCTAGCATTCATCTACCAAATTATTTCAAGCACACATTCATTCAACAACAGGGATTCACTCATTATCGGATTAACCAACAACAGCTACAATTACAGCTCGGCATTACCAGCTACCCTGTAACAGCAATTCCCCGGAATCTCATCCATTCGACTTCATCAACAACTGCTTCAATCATCACCACCTTTACAAACCCATTAACACTTCATCATCCATCTAATCCACTGTGTCCGGTACCACCACCATCTCTATTTTTCTTTTATTGAACAGCAACAAATCTTCATATCCTCATACCCATGAAATTCAACAGTATCATTTGGGTTCTTCAATTCTCTGCCTCTGAACCAACAACAGTAGCATCTTCAATGATCAAACAAACCCTAATTCAATTCTACCGAAACCCGTCTCGATCTGTGGCTTAACAGAAAAATCTTTCAATTCAATTCATCAGACCATCTTGGAACCCTAATTAACCACCACAATCTGACTTCTCGATATCAACTCACGATCACCAACAGACATTTAACCCATTCAAATCGAAAACCCATTAATACATCAACAGATTTAAATCAAACCCTTTTCTGATTTTGTTGCTTCAATCCACCGCTGCATCTCGAATTTCATCTTAATAATAACACCAACCATTTCGAACCCTAAAACTTCTGTTCTTGATCTCCTTTTCGATTTCTCGATCTAGTTTTGGTCAGCTGCTGTTCTTCCTTTAATTTTATCAGGAGGAGACGAAATTGATTTGGGATGAATGAACTTTTCTCGATTTAGGGCTAAATCGATCCTTGGTGTGGATTTAACGCCCAAGATAAGATCCACCCAAACTGGGTGCTAACACACATGTTTTCTGGATAAGGGGCACCCAGTGATAATTACACCCTTGGATAACTGATAAGGGTTACCCTAATAGAAGCCCCTTAACCACAACTGATCTTTGTTTAGTACTCCTCCAAATAGTGTATGCCATTTAACCTTAGCTGGACTCCAGATAGTGCTTGCCCTATAAAATGACGATTATGCCCTTTTTGCTCGATTTTGGTGATTCCTTCTTCTTTTCGTCCGTGCGACTCCAGAGTACCTAATAGCTCAAAAACACACGTAAAATACATAATTTACAAGAAAAAATAGCAAAGAAAGCATAAACTACTAGATAGTAAATTAGGTGTATTTTACACCTATCAAATTCCCCCACACTTAGACTTTGCTAGTCCTCGAGCAAATCAAACTTACAACTTCAAAGCGTTCTAGCTTCCCAAGCATCCTAAGAGTTATGAAGACATAGAGTTTCTGCATGCTAGTAATAAGAAGTTAGAAATACTAAAGAACATATTCTCATTCTTAAATGTTGAGTGAGAAATAACCACACCATAATGAGAGAACACGTGTTTGAGAAACGACCAATAAGCATTTCGCCTCGACTTCTGCCTCACTTAAAAGGGTTTTATGATAATTGCACTCAAAAAATACGGCTTTTTTATGGGTCTCACATGTGTGCAGGTAGGAATGAAGAGAGAATTCCTGCAACACGTTGAATGGTGGGAAGAATAACTTCCGAAATTTTGAAAAACCCACATCTTTTAATCATTTTGAAAAACCATTTTTCTAACGATCTCTAAGAAAGGAAATCAACCACTTATATCGAGGATGGGATTACTTACTTACCTTCACATCCGATTGCCAATTATGATAACACCACTCTCACGGAATCCAAAAGAAACGTCTTCCGCTCCTTGTCTTTATCTTCTTGGTCTTCGGCTTCAACTATTAGTGATAAATACTAGAACTTCATAAATCCTTGACAATTTGTAACTTTTTTCTTAACTCCTTGTCGCTTGAAACTTCCTTATAGATTTTCCTTCCCCACGGCTTATTCAATAACAAAACAATAATAGATATTTCTCTTGTCTCATATATATATATTCTTTTCTTTTCTTTTCTTATTATTTTTTTTTCTTTCTTTTCTTTCATTTTTTTTTTTTTCATTTTTTTTAGACAAGAGAAACACAATACAAATCAAAAAATAAAATAAACCATGGCCGTGGAAAAGTACTTTACCGCTTGATTCTTCACAACTTGTATCGTCTTGAAATCATAAACTTCAATAATTCTCACCTTTTACTTTCTTCGCTTTGTAAATACGTCTTAACACTTGGATATAGAATTACCTCATTGCATTTTAAGTCTTCAACTTTGATATAAAATTATGCTCTTTTTCTTGTTCCATTGTTGCTTTCAAACCTTGAACCTTTTCAACTTTCCTTGTAGATTTTGATGTCGCTCCCTTGTTGTTGATGTGGTGTTTCTATGGACCCGTTGTTGTCGAGAGAGAATGGTGCTAACTGCAAATCGAACTACAAGAAGGTGGCTTTCATCTATAGACGTCACCCTCATGATTGACAAAAATTAGCACTCAAGAGATCAAAATAGTGATGAAATTGGTGTGAAATTGGGTAGCTCACCATTCTACCCGGAATTAACGTACGGTGACACACACTCAAAAGAAGCTCTTTAGTAAAGGAAGAATTTTTGGTCGGTGCCTTGGTTGATATGAAAATGGGTAGTCTCCACTAATGATTGATCAGCAACTCTAATAACGCACTTCTCCCTGCACCAAATTTGCATCACCGGCATGATTAAATCCATTATTTAACACTCTAACAAGCAAGAAATCGAACGTAGTTCCCTAACACTTCCAAGTTCAATTATGTCGGTCAGAATTCTCTATGTAATCATACCTAGAAGCATGCTAGTGACTCTAAATTCTCGAAAAGTTGAAAGTTTTATGCAAAAAAAATTTTCTCTTTTTTTTTTATATGCAAAAATATATGCTTAGCCACTCCCCCACACTTAAACTTCACATTGTCCTCAATGTGTAAAACCGAAAGTTCTGAATTCTGACGTAACAGCAGATAAAACGAAAAAACTGTGCAAATTGGTAAGGAATTTGGAAAAACTCCATTTCACAAAAGTTGTTCACCTACGTGTTTTCTACACAGTGTCAAAATTTCATAGTGTTCTGATAAACGGTCTGACAGTTATGGTCTCTGGACTGAACTACGCGCAGTCTGAAATTTTCTGACGAAAAGGTATTCATCATAATTCTCTTCTAAGATAGATTATGGACTTAATGAAATTAAATATGGGGATGCAAATATGATATGAAAACAATAAAAAATAAATAAACAAAACAAAACAAAAATAAAAGCAAAAGCAAAAGGATAAGAGATACAAAACCGGTGGGTTGCCTCCCACTTAGCGCTTGTTTTAAAGTCGACGGCCCGACATGGCTCTTGTAAGATTCATTCCCCATATATTAGCAATCGGAAAATTTGGGGATCCTCCCATAGTACCTGTTTTGCAAACAATAGCTTCATACAAATATTAGCACAAGAAAATAATAGTAAAGTTATAGCTAGATAGAAATTTCCCCCACACTTATTCTTGTCCACACTCGGAAGTGTATAAAGAACATAGAATTTGGGAACTTCCATGGTTTCCTCTTGGCAAACCTGCATAGTATTAGCATCACGTGTTTCCAATGGTGGATATCGAGAAACAAAGTCATTCAAAAATACTTTCGAAGCACATACATTCAAACCAATAAGAGGTAAAGGAGAAGAATTAACATGCAAAGAGTTAGACAAACCTTGCACAATTTCTTGTATTACGGTATCTTCTTCGTTCTTAAAAAATTCAAGTGAACTACTTACCTCTTGTATATCGTGGTCCTCTATCAAACTTTGCAACCATTCTTCATCATTTTCTACCTTAACCCAAGTCTCGGCATCATCATAATCATTAGCAAGTTCAATTGGGTCTTCCACAAATTCAATCAATTCAGTTTCATTATCGAGCATCACCTCTTCAACATCTTCATCATCGGAATCGGGCCATTCACTAAAGTGATTTTCGTCGGTAAAAATTGTAAGATCTTCTTGTGAGGGTGTTATACCGTTTACAACAATAGGAAAATCACACCCAATCTCCTCCCTTTGAATAGGTGAAGGATCGTTATTATGATCCGGAGTTGGAATAACTTCCTCATGGTTGCAACTTTCATACACTTTTGCGGACTCATAATTTTCCCTAAGGAATTTTTTCCAAGCACTAAATGCATCTTCCTCAAGCTCTACCTTTTGAATAGGTGATTGATCATTATTAAGATCAAGGCTCGAGTAATCTACACTAGCGTCATCAAAAGTTTCCAAAGGTTGGTCCTTTTCAACACAATCATCTTCATTATCGGAATCACCATAATAAGAATCTTCATCGGTTTCATAACCTTTATCCCGACGTCGTTTAAGTTCCATATGAATAGTCCTACTAATTTCTGCGACAAGCTCTTCCGAGTCTCCATCATCTTCCAATTTGTATAACTTTTGTGCAAGTTTACGGACATTAACACGCTTACCACCGTGTATAGAGTTTCTAGATTGTATATCCTTAAAAAGTGAAGGAAAAACACGATGAAGAGGAGTATATTCCCAACTCTCCGTCTGCACATTACTAGAAAACAATGTATTAGAAGCATAATTATCCGGCCATCCTTGTAATTGTCCACTTACATACCCGTCATAAGGTTGTTGATATGTATGATAATATCCATAAGGTTCCGTAGGATTTTGATCATAGCCAAAAGATTGATTTTGATTGTATCCTAAGGATGGTTGGAAATTGCCATGATGTTGAGTTTGAAAATCGTATTTATTGTTGAAATATGCTTGCTCTTGTCCACCATACATGGAAAACCGGTACCTGAAAAACAATTCAAAAACTAAGTTAGATACGATAAAGAATCCAACAAAGCAAGAATAAAGCAAAAAGTAAAAATAAAACAACTAAAATCATCCGATGCTCCCCGGCAACGGCGCCAAAATTTGTATGCGTGTCGTAACCACAACAAATTAATTAATACTTTACTACCTAATTAACAAGTAATATAGGGTAGTCAAGGTCGATCCCACGAGGAGCACGAGATTCTAGTTGTAAATTTGTCACACAAAGGGGGGTATTGATTAAGAATTTGAGAAAGTAAATAAAATAAACAAAGCAATTAAAAGGAAATCAATAAGAGAGATTAGATCAAGGAATCCTTCTTCGCTGCAAAACAATGATTAAAGTTATGTTCTTTTCCACTTCTTATTAGTCACAAATTATCACCAACCGTAGGTATAGCAGCTAGATCAGTGCTAACCCCAAAATCCCTTATATCACCGGATACGGAAGTTCTCGACTACCGGATTCTATTCACCAAACCACCTAGTAGTAGATCACTCAAGATGTAATTTAGTTAAACGCATTAAGATTTATGAATTTATTAGGTTGATATTAGTAGTTAAACTCTTAGATCAAGGTCCACTTGCTAACGTTGTTTTTACACACAATTGCTCCACGGAATCCCTCCGCAAGGTCTTGTGTTTGCTACTTATGTGAAAAGTCAAGAAACGATTACTTATCCCCTAACTTACACTAGCTTTAGATTAGACTAACAAATCAATCTAGTTGTACACCTAGATAATCTATCAATCAATCATGAATGTCTTTAAGATCACTCCTATTAGTAAAAACAAACGATAATCATGTGAAAACTTCAAAGTAGATTTAAAACAAACTCAAAACATGTTAAGAACTAGGAATTCATCCTCAATCAAATTAGTTACTCATATTAAAGAGTTCACACAAAGAGAAAAGTATTGTGTGTGTAAAAGTGTGCAAAATTATTGTAAAAGATGTGTGTCAATGTGTATCTATATGTCAATGTGTATGGAAGTGTAGAAGTTCTTCTCTATTTATAGGCTTCAATGTTCTCCATATCTTCTAAGGAATAGAATCCCTTTCCTTTTGTAGCTCAATTTCCAAATCCAAGCCTTTCTCAAATCTTCCATCTCCTCTTTCCAAATCCAAGCCGAATTCTTCATTCAATTCCAAGTCCAACTCTTCACATCCCATGAGAGAAATCCACACAAAATTCTGTAACTTTTGCTCGTCGGAAAACTGGGTTTTTGGCCGGAAATAGGCCGGAATCCGTCGCCGCCGGCAACCTGAAAATTCTACTCCGGTAAGGAATATTCTGTCAGTCAACAATTATGATTAACGGTCAAAGAGGTCAACCATCAGTCAAACTGTTAGTCAAAGGTCAAAGGGAGAAGTAAGTCAGCTGAGTCAGTTCGTCTAGTCAGGGTCTTACTGGATCTAACTTATCCGAGTCAAATCGCTAGATCGATCATCGGACGTCTGGATCGGTCCCATCGGCTACTGAGTTAACTCGCCGGAATAGAAATCCGGCCAGAGTTCCGTTTGATTACAGGATTTTCCAGGCCAACTTCAGGCCTTTTTCTTTGGTCTTCTCCTGCGCAATTCCTAGCATTCATCTACCAAATTATTTCAAGCACACATTCATTCAACAACAGGGATTCACTCATTATCGGATTAACCAACAACAGCTACGATTGCAACTCGGCATTACTACTACCCTCAGAATAAAGCAATTTTCTGAATCTCATCCATTCGACTTCATCAACAACTGCTTCAATCATCACCACCTTTACAAACCCATTAACACTTCATCATCCATCTAATCCACTGTGTCTGGTACCACCACCATCTCTATTTTTCTTTTATTGAACAGCAACAAATCTTCATATCCTCATACCCATGAAATTCAACAGTATCATTTGGGTTCTTCAATTCTCTGCCTCTGAACCAACAACAGTAGCATCTTCAATGATCAAACAAACCCTAATTCAATTCTACCGAAACCCGTCTCGATCTGTGGCTTAACAGAAAAATCTTTCAATTCAATTCATCAGACCATCACTGGAACCCTAATTAACCACCACAATACAGCTTCTCGATATCAACTCACGATCACCAACAGACAGAACCCATTCAAATCGAAAACCCATTAATACATCAACAGATTTAAATCAAACCCTTTTCTGATTTTGTTGCTTCAATCCACCGCTGCATCTCGAATTTCATCTTAATAATAACACCAACCATTTCGAACCCTAAAACTTCTGTTCTTGATCTCCTTTTCGATTTCTCGATCTAGTTTTGGTCAGCTGCTGTTCTTCCTTTAATTTTATCAGGAGGAGACGAAATTAATTTGGGATGAATGAACTTTTCTCGATTTAGGGCTAAATCGATCCTTGGTGTGGATTTAACGCCCAAGATAAGATCCACCCAAACTGGGTGCTAACACACATGTTTTCTGGATAAGGGGCACCCAGTGATAATTACACCCTTGGATAACTGATAAGGGTTACCCTAATAGAAGCCCCTTAACCACAACTGATCTTTGTTTAGTACTCCTCCAAATAGTGTATGCCATTTAACCTTAGCTGGACTCCAGATAGTGCTTGCCCTATAAAATGACGATTATGCCCTTTTTGCTCGATTTTGGTGATTCCTTCTTTTCGTCCGTGCGACTCCAGAGTACCTAATAGCTCAAAAACACACGTAAAATACATAATTTACAAGAAAAAATAGCAAAGAAAGCATAAACTACTAGATAGTAAATTAGGTGTATTTTACACCTATCACCATTTTGTGAAATAATCTGTTGCGACAATTAAGTATCTTTTTTGTTCAGACCCTGGTATAAATGGTCCCATAATATCTAAGCCCCACTTTCCAAAAGGCCATACACTGGTTGAGGATGATAAAGGTGCTCCGGGTGCATGTATTCTCTTTCCATGTCGCTGGCAATCTTCGTAATGTCTTGATACTTGTTTTGCATCTTCATGCATATATGGCCAATAGTAACCTTGTGTTTTTGATCTATATGCCAAAGATCTTCCTACGCTTTGGTTGCCAACATCCCCATTATACAATATTTTTCACACTTTATCTCCTTCTTCTCGTGTCAAACATCTAAGTGATGGTCCTAAAATTATTTTCTATACAATATCTCATCTCTTAATTCAAAATTTGTTGCACGACTCTTTAATTTGTGTGCCTCCAATCTGTTTCTTGGTATTTCCCCTCTTGCTAAATATGCATGAAGTTCTGTTCTCCAATCTGCGATATTGTCTCTTGGTTATCCTTCACCCCCTTCCATTATCATTACATATATCTCTTATTCTTCTTCTTTATTGATTGATGGCGATAAAAGTGTCTGTATGTTTATGCATCTCGCAGTTGGATCTGTCATCATGCTTGAAATGAAAGCATAAGCATATGCGAGCCTATTATCCTTCCTTGATATATGCCTCCATTTTATTTTTGGGATTTTCGCTGACAATTCTTCAACAAGTTTCTTGTATTTCTTCAAGGATGGTTCATTTGTTGTGTATTCTCCTTTTATCTAGCGAATGACTAGCTGCGAATCACTGGTAATTCTAGCATTTTCTAATTTCATTTCTATTGCGAATTTTAGGGCATGTACCACAACTTCATATTCTGTTTCATTATATTGGGTTGCGAACTCCAACCTAAATGAAAAAGCCATCTTTGTTCCCTCTGGTGAAATCAAGATAATTCCAACTCCATTACCTTCCTCATTTGAGGATCCATCCACCAATATCTCCCATATATTTGGTTCTGTTAACAAGTCTTTTGGATCTCCTTGTTCTTCTTCTATATCCATCATCTCCTCAACAGGTTCATCACCTTCTAAAGAAAATTATGCTAAAAAGTCTGCGACAACCTGCGACTTTGGTGAAGATAACACTTCATATTTAATTTCGAAATATTCTACTTGCGCATTCCATCTCTCAACTCTGCCTGATCTTTTGAGTTCTTCATCACTGATTCAATTGGTACCTTTGTTAACACTTTAACTTTATGTGCCTGAAAATATATGCGAAGTTTGAAGGTCACATAAACCAATGCTAGAATCAGTTTTTCAATCTTAGAATAATTTCACTCTGCGGCATTGAACGTCTTGCTGATGTAGTAAATTGGTTTTTCAACTCCTGCATTCTTTTATTCCTTGAAAATAGATGTATTCACCAGGTATTCTTTTACTCCTTTAAAAGATTTCTCACATTTATCTGTCCACCTGAATTTTGTCCCTTTTTTAAGGATGTTGAAAAAATATTTGCATTTGTCTGATAATCGCGAGATAAATCTTCCTAGCGAAGCCAAGAGACCATTTAACTTTTGCACATCTTTTACTGTTGCTGGTGTTGTCATATCACAAACTGCTTGAACTTTTTCTGGATCAACTTGTATTCCTTCCTTGGATACAATGTATCCTAAAAACTTTGCTGATGCAACTCCAAAAATGCATTTTTCTGGATTCACCTTGATGTTAAAATGCCGCATATGTTCAAAAATCTCCTTAAGATCTTATACATGGTTTTTAGCTTCTTTAATTTTTTATCAACATGTCATCTACGTACACCTCTAATGTTTTGTGTATCCACTTTGAGAATACCTTCTCTACCATTTTTTAATATGTTGCTCCTGCGTTTCGCAAACCAAATGGCATTTTTGTATAACAATATAACCCTCTCGGAGCGAAAAAAAAACAGTATGTTCTTGATCTTCTTCAGCGAGAGGAATCTGGTTGTATACTTTATACCCATCTAAGGAAGATATTCTATCATTTCCTGTTGTTGATTCGACCATTTGAGGTATATCTGGTAATGGAAAACTGTCTTTAGGACAAGCTTTGTTTAGATCAGTAAAATCTATGCAAATTCTTATCCCATTATTTTTCTTTGGAACCAAAACCATGTTTGCTATCCACTCTGGGTATCTTGCTTGCCTTATAATTCCTGCATCAAGCATTTTCTGTAGCTCATCTTCTATTTTGGGATGATAAGTTGTTGCGATTTTTCTTATGCTCTGCTTAAATGGTCTTGCGTCTTTGTTGATCTCCAATTTATGACATGCAACTAATGGATCTATTCCATGCATCTCATCCATGTTCCATGCAAAAATGTCTTTATATTCTCGCAAGAGATTGAAAGTTCTTTCTTCCTCGTCTGTATCCATATTAGTTCCAATTTTCAACATTTTAGGTTCTTCTTCAGTTCCAATATTTACTTCTTTTGTTGGTTCTGCTGCAGTGTAACTTGCTTCAGGTTCTCCCATTAGTGTTGGTTCTTTTATATATTTCGCTGGTTTTATCTCCTTCCTGCGAAATTTCGCTGGGTATTCCTTTTCCTTCTTCTTCTCTTATCATATGGACTTTAAACTCCTCTTCTTTCTTTGCCTCTTTCGCCATCTTTCTGCGAATTTTTCGCTTCTTTACTCGTCCTTCATAATGTTTTACTTCAATTTGATAACATAGTTTCGCACCATCAATATCTCCTCTAATTTCACCAATCCCGCTTGGCATAGGAAACTTGATGCACTGATGTAATGTTGATACTACATCTTTAATTGCGTATATCCATGATCTTCCCAACATCATGTTATATGGTGATTCCATATCAACCACACATAGCATTATTTGTGTTTCAATTTCTCCCAGCGAAATTCGCACTTCTATCTCCCCTTTTGGTTTAGTTGTGGACTTGCCAAAACCATGAATATGATATGTTGGATGAGATATTTCTTCATCTTTGTACCCCATTCCTTTGTATGCATGATAAAATATTACATCCACTGAGCTTCCCGTATCCACCAAAGTTTTACTCACCGCCCATTCTTCCATAGATTTTGCTGATTTCTCCTTTTCTTTTCGTACTGCCGTTACTGTGATTACCAGAGGAGATGTGTGGCTCAAATTTTCTTTTGGTATCTCTGCCGCTGTGAACGTAATTTTCTGCTTTTTCCAATCCTTAAATGGATATATCTTTTCTACCGTCAAAATCTTCTTTCCTTCAAATTCTCGCTTATGTATCCTCCCTCTAATTTTCTCATGGAATTCATTAACCATCGTTTTTGTGATTACGTTACGATCCAACCTTCTTTTATTCTCATTAATCTTAATTATCTTTTCTCCAACTGATTTGTTGTTTTCTTTTATCATTTTCTTGATTTAAACAGCTTTCACAATAATTTCCACAATCTTCAATCAACAAATCCCTGTTTCTAGCGCCAATATGTAGTAGCAGGAAATCCCACACTACACCCCTCACAAAAATTTATACAATCAAATAATTTTTAGATCCACAATCATAATTTTTATTGATTAATCTCACCAATTTTACAAGATAGAAAGGAAATAAAGCTAAGGAATTAACAACCACTCTGGACTTTCTCTCTCCTAATGACTTGCTCAACAATCGAAAAAGATCTCTCTCTCTTTCTCTCCTTACGCCTGTTCAACTCTTTTTATAGGGAATTACATAGTGGATGACAGCTAATCTGTCCTTTATTTTCGGATCTGACTTGCGATATCCTCGCAAGAGTTCTATTTTTAATCTTCGCAAATACTCTAATCATCGCAGAGTCGTCACACTTTTCTCACGTTTCTGTCATCGTCATCTGTTACGTCATTCTTCAAATCATTATGCGATACTCGCAAAGTGTTGTTGATCAAACTTCGCAAATGTGTCCTTCTTGCGATATTCCAATCCTACAGTTATCTTAGTAATAAAGCATTTAATATTCACCGTTAGATGAAAAACCTGATTCAACCAAGCTAATGTCTTTCAACCGTTAGATCGAAACTTAGCTTGGCACACACAAATGAAATGTATTTCATTTAGGTTTGACTAACCGTACCTAAATGCGTACACTTGGTTGGTTCACAAATAGTTAACCAATGGTTAGCCATATGAGCACTTTCATATTAACCGTATTCATCTTTTTCATAACTAGTTCAAATGACTTCAAAAGAACTAGTTGAAGAGTTGTTCAATTGCTTATGTCTTTATACATAGACACAATTGAAACAAAATCGGTTTGATTCTTTTGAATCAATTCATGAACAATATATCCACGGTTTTCAAAGAATACATTCCTTATAATTTATTGTTTTAAGTTCATGAACTACCGATTTGAGAAATAACCAGCTTGGGTACGCGTACGGGTATGCGTACCTTAGCTACCGGATTTGAGTTTCCAAAATTAGCAGATTTTTTCGGGTAGAAAACTTCCTCCAGTACGCGTACCTAAGGTGACTGGTTTTTGTGTTCGTAAACTCCAAACTCAGCAGAATTTTCCGAGAGGAAAAGTTTCGCCAGAACGCGTACCCAACCTGTCTCCTTTACCAATACCGCATGCACACATATGCACGCACTTGGTTTCCGGCACATGGATTTATACACTAATGTGCGAACACACTATATATGCTTATATCAATTGATGGTAATATCAACTCTACATTTCAATTATTGAAAGATTATTCTATAATGTTATAATAGTCATTATTCATAACTATTTTCATCAAAGCCATTTTCAAGATTGAAACGTCATCATGACTTTCATCACGGGTAAAGATGAAAAATGGTTAAAGCGAAATCTTACCAACACATATTTCGAGAAAAAGATAGGCGAGTAAACTCGGCTCGAAATAACAAATGTGTATGTATGAAAACTATCATACTTATACGACTTTTGTCTCAAGAGTAGGAGATAGAATAGATAGAATTTTGAGTGATAGATAAGTTCAAGTCTCCACATACCTTTTAGTCGGATGAAGTTCCACTGGTTCCTTGAGTAGATATTCGTCTTCGTAAGATGATCACCATGGAGTCTGGAGCTCAACTACACTTAATTATCCTAGACCGAGACTTAGCCATAAGTAGACTAGAAATCAAGACATATAGTTTTGATCACTAATATTGACAAACATGCTTGAGATAGCAACGCATGCGAGTTCGACCGAGCAATGCTCTAATAGATAAATTGATTATCTATTAATAAGTCATGGAATTCAGCCGGGAATAATCCATGAAATGGAGTGATATATAAAATAAATTATTTTTCTAGGAATTCAATTGAATGTTGCGCTAGAATTAATCTATGAATATCTCATACTAGCATGCAATATGTCTAGGAGCATTATGTTTATTCGAGAATGAGGTATAAGATGATGGAAGCATCATACTCATTCTGAATATTGATTCTGCATAGTCAGAGAACAGTGTGGAATCCTGAAGACGTTAGCGCTCTATACTAGTATGCAATATGTCTAGGGGCCTTCTAATCATTAAGAGATTATATACATATGCATTCTACATAGTAAGGGAACAATGTGGCATCCTGAAGACATTAACGCTCTATACTAGCATGTAATATTTCTAGGAGCCGCCCAATCATTTCGATTCTATGTAGAAGTGTTGATGAAATATGGGAAGTGTTAAAAAGCTCAGTTTGAGAGGCTTTACGAATAACATATTCATACAGAGCTCTGACAGTGTGTACGCTCAGTCAGAGATTGTTCGTGAATTTCACATACGTGTCTAAAGCCGTGTCAGAAATATGCAAAATTGTGATCTCTGAGAGGGTGGACGCTCAGTCATAAGTTGTTCGTGAATTTCACATACGTGTCTGAAGGCGTGTCAGAAATAGGCAAAATTATGATTTTCCGATTTTAGCCTTTGTCAAAAATCCACCATCAACATTAAGTCCCCTGCTTAGTGTGGGACAGCCATGTTTCGCAGTAAGCACTGGATGTTGATTTTTATGATTACAAATGAAATAAGTGTTAGAGAATAGCTCGGTTGAACCCACCAAGCGTTGGTATGTCAAGTTTGGTTGTCATACTTTAGTGAGCCAAAACTCATTTAAAGAGTCGCTTGATTATGTACTAGAGTCAACTTCGTATAGGTTAGCTTCAAAGTATTAGGATATGAGACATTACAGGTATTGCGAAGACTTGAAGAAGTGAAGAAGTAAGGAGCTACAATGACAACATCATCCTTCCACTTGAGGTTAGTGATATTTGCTTGAACTGTTTCATTCCCTAACGTATCTTTCAAGTCGTGCCTATTGAAAACATAATTGTGAAGCATGAATGATTACACTCTAGTTAGACGAAGTATTAAGGAATACAATACGAGGTTTATTGCTTAACCATTAAACTTTGTATATAAGACATCGACATAATCGTTTGAATGCTATTGTGATTATGTATGGGTATAAGGTAAAGATTTCATCCTGGGAAACAATGTTTTACATTTGTTTAAAGGAAGTAAATTCATGAACTTGTTTTGTGAATCGAAAGGGAAATCGCTAGGCATTATTGGTATTGTTATTCATTGCATATCTTTTGAACTACCAATATGTGTGATTAGTATAACCGCTCATGACTTGCTTATGTTCTTGGTAAAACTATTCACAAAGGTCTGACTTTTGTATTGGTATGACTTTTATTAGTGAAACCGATTTTAAGTAATCACATGAGATGGTATGATCGATTTAGTGTTATTGGTATGACCGACCCTGGGTAAAGGGGAGCCGATCCTAGTAAGAGGTACAACCTATCATAAACAGGAATCGATCCTTGTAGGAGGTGCATCAAGTTTTTATTAGAAAGGGGAACCGATCCTATGGACATGTGCAACACATTTTTAGGCAAAGGGGAACCGATCCTATGGACATGTGCAACAAGTACAAGTTAGATACCATATATATGTGGGAACCGATCCTAGTACCTACTCAACCGAATTTTTGGAAATCTAGTGTGACTAAATACAGTACCCACATGGAGGTAGAACCGAAACTTGTTTTGGTAGAACCGTGAAACCCATGTTTGGTGATTGAGTGTTCTTATCAATCACATAGTTCTTGAAAGTCAGATGAACCAATTGTAAACTTATTTGGAAGTGTGACAAATCGGTTTCAAGATTGGAAGTATGAAAGAGGACTTACAAAGTAAAGATGTCGACATACTTTGAACATGTGCAGTAACGCTTATCTTTTATTGTTCAAAGATATTTATTAATAGCTAAAGGAAAAATCCCGGATCGAAAAAATAAATTGAGAATCTTTTATTTAAGGTATTTAATTTTATTTTTGGATAATGAAAATTAGTAATGTGCATTTACTAGTTGGAAATTTTTGGTCATTATTTTGGACAAAGCATTTCCAGGAATTATGGAAACCGAATTTGGAATATATTGCATATCTTGAGAATATTTTCGGTTTTAGAAATTCCTTGGTGTCCAAACTTCTTTGTCTATAAATATCAAAGTTTGTATTTTGAGCAAACTAATCCTCAGAGCCAGCAAAACTACCTCAGTTGTGTTGTTACCGGTGGAGCCACCTATTCAGAGAGGAAAGTAACCTAATTAGGCGAAATCTCTTACGACCGCTCAGTTAAAAGACTTCTTTGGGATTGAGAAGCTCTATTAGTACCGTTGGTGGGAAACTAGATAATTTCGGTTTATCTTTTGTTTTCGATTGATTTGATTGACTAACGGTGGTTGAACTTTGATTGCACCTAGTTTTTTTATGCTTGGGAATCTTCTCTTCTGATATAAGATTCACTCAAACTAGATCAAAGTTTCGATAGGGATTTTTAGACTGTTTATAGATCTAAAGACATATTGTGATAATCCAACGTTAACATACTCCGTTCTGTGTGTGATTGATCACAAGATATTCAAGTTGATTGTGTGCAGGTGATGATTGAAGATTAAAGAAGATTTGAAGACAAAGAAGACTTTGAAGATTTCTGATTTAGGTTCATAATCTTTGGTATGCACAATTCTTATTTCGGTTAAAGAGGATCCAACTATAATCTATTTATCCTAAGGGTAGATTGGATTGATCAGTTGTGTAGATCGGCATCAATAGAATTATTTATGATTAAAAGTAAGTAGTGATTGCAAAATCTTAACAATTACCTTGGTAGTTGTTGATAAGATATATCTAAAAACCTGACAAAGGAGTTTATTGAGATAAACAGAAGATCCTTTTGTCGAACTCACATCATTTGGTTGAAAAGAGTTGATACCAAATAGAATTGTTGTTCCTTTACTGTTTGGAATACGAACTAAAGGAATTTTTCCAAGTACATGACTTATTACAAGTCGGAGGTGTGGGAATACGGACGGAACTAGGTGAACTATAAGTTTAGTTGCTTGGTATCCGTAGTTGCAGGAAATCCTACACTACACCCTTGATAAGATCTTACAGTAATTAACACATATTTGATGATTAAAACAACACTTTATTATTTGATTCTCAGAAATGTTTACAAGTAATGAAAGAAGATCAAGAATACAACCGCTCTCTTGAATTTTCTCTCTCCTCAAGACTTTCTCAATACTCAAAAATACCTCTCTCTTTCTGAATCTATTGGGTCTCTTTATATAGGGTAATTACATAGTGGATGACAGCTAAGTTGTCCTTTAATTTCGTATTTGGTTCACGATGCTCTCGCGGTAGTTGTAATGCTGACTCTCGCAGGTGTTGTAACCATCGCAGGATAATCACGCTCTTCCCGCGTTTCTTCATTTGTCAGCTATTACGTCATTATTCTGTGACTCGCGAAGTGTTGTTGAAGAATTCGCGGTGATATTCGCAGAGGTGTTTTTATTCTCGCAACAGTAATATTATGGCAATATTCTGATCATACATCTTGCTTCTTCTCATGTCTTATCTTTGAAGGAGGAAAGATCATGAGAATTAAATCTTTTATAGTGCCACAGCGGTTTATCTCTTTGCGTTATTCTGCTTTGACACGTTTCTGTATTCTTCGCCAGCTGTTTTCACATACTTTTTCTTCCATTCAATTTTTAACACGTCATTTTCAACCGCTGTGATCTGACCGTTCACGTCCTTTCTTTGCATTAATTGCATTCATCTTCCCGAGAACTTTCTTCTTCTATAAATACTTCTTTCATTCCTTTCTTTCCATCTTTTTACTTTTTTCTTCCTCCTCTCTGTAACTTCTATGCAATTTTACTGTTTTTCCATAAATTGTGCATCTGTTACTGCTGTGACTTCTTTCCCGTTCTTCAATCTTTTCCTTCATTCCCATACTCAAAAATGGTTGCTCCTGGTTATAAAAATTTGGTTGCTTTTGGTGAGATGCGAGAAAAGCTTAAAAATAAGGGTTTTACTTTGTCTACAATTCCAGATCAGAACCCTAAATCCGAAATTTCTGTCAAATTATTTTCTGATCATCAATGCTCTCGCGAGAAAGTTATAGTCTCGCTAGGTCAACTTGAAGATGGTCTTCCAATTCCTCTCTACGATCCTGAACTTCCTTTATTCTATGAGATACTTTCTCATCCAAAATTCTCACGAGCCATATATCAACTGGGTGGGGATTTCATCCTTCTGCTAGTGGAGTATGCTACTCGCGGTGCTGATAAAAAATCTCGCTACCCTAATACTGCGAAGAATCCTAAATTCAAGTATGTTCCAATTATTCCCGCAATGTATACCGTAGATAATTTCTTCATAAATTATGACATAATCCCAATGAAGAGGGATACCACCTGTTGGGGTGTTCGCTTGCAAAAGAAGGATGATGTCGCGAAAGATAAAATGCTTATGCTGGATATCGATTGGCATACTAGTCTGCTCCATTCCAGAGATGAAAAATGGTATATCTTCCCTTTACTTTTAGAGGGTTCATATATTTATGGTACCCATGCTCTACCTGCGAATCTCGCAGAGTTCCAACCGTGGGTATTCAGCTGGCCTGAGAGAAATAAAGAAGTATGTTCTCTTAATCCTTTGCATAATAAATTACTATTATTAATTTCTTCATATCTTTAGATTCTCGCTGACTATCTCCTTTTTATCAGATTGAAAGGTTGAAAGCCATCTATGATAAATTTTGGAAACCTACTACTTTCTTAGCTATCCAATCTCTCACAGATGAAGTAAGAAATATTTCTTTATAACTTTTTACAATATATTGTTGCCTCTATATCTTATCTTTATCTGTGTTCGCAGGAAATCGAAGAAATAGAGCTTGTGAAACCTGCGAGGACTAAAGATAAATCCACAGTTGGTCGCAAGGGGAAATCTACTGCCCCTCACAAAGAGAAGTCTTCTACTCCTCACAGAGAGAAATCTGGTGATCATCCCTTAAAGAAAAGAAAAACCCAATTCTCTTCTTCTTCAACTCCTCAACCTAATCCAGAAAATTCAAGTGATGATTCTGATAATGACAATAATGATGATGATTTTGAAGTTGATATTCCTTCTGCAATGGAGTCTTCTCAATCTGATTCTTCCATGGCCCAACTATCTAACATTTTTGGCGATATTACTCATGGTATCACAAATGATTATGGAGATGAAGCTCTTATTAGGGTATCCCAGGCTCTCGCTAAATTCTGCAATGCTCCGATACTGGTTGATAATGATTCCCTCCAAGGAATCTCAAGATCAATATCTCCCAGTCTCTTAAATTCTCTTGGTATTCTGGTACGTTTTCATTTATTTACTATATTTATGTATTCATGTCCTCGCCAGCTTTAATTTACATTGTTCTCTCGCAGACTGGAAGATATTCCTTTGCTGTTGCCTCAGACTTTGAGAGGAGGTGTGCATCTTTTCACAAGAAGAATATGGATTTGGAATCTGAGTCCGCTAATCTTCGTGGGAAATTGGAATCTGGGTCAATTGATCTTCAAGAAAAAATCAAGCAGTTGGAAACTGATCTTTCTTTCTCGCGAGAAAAGGTCGCAAGCCTCCAAGCTGCGAATGATCATCTTTATAGTAATAAATCTTTCCCTTTCTTTTTATCCTTGCATTCCTTTGCATCATTTATTATTATTCTTCTTCGCAGATGTTTATGGCGTTTCTGACGAAGTTGTATTCCTTCGTTCTTTTCCAAACCCAATAGATGATGATACTCTTCTCAATCGCCTTAATGAATCCTTAGGTAGTTATTCAAATGAACAGATTAACTCTCTTTCTCTAGATGATCTTAGATCCAAATTTCATCTTTTAGAAATTGATCATAGATATAGTTTGAAAGAGGCCAAGGCATCCAAGCGTCAATATCTTAATTCTAAAGTAGAGATCAAGATTCTAAGAGCCCAAAAAAGTGATCTTATAGATGAAAGGGATCGTATCTCTATACAAGGAGCACAAACCTTAGCGGATTTTCATAAAACCCTTCTTGAAGTCCAAATTGAAAGAGATAAACTTATCCGCGAGAGAGATGACCTTGTTGAAAGAGAAAACCAAATCCGTTCCCGTCTTCTTATTAACGATGATGATGAATTTGCTTGGGCTGTAAAGATTCTTCACAACGCCAGAGCTAACTTAGATGTAGATGTTAGTCTTCATGTTGAACAAGCAGCCTTAATTAAGGACATGATTTCTAAAAGAAAAGGTTGCTAATTGTCCTTCCTCATTAATTTCCTGTCATTAATCTTCTTATCTTTGCAGAATTTTAAATTTGTTATTATATGTTTGTAGGAGCTGAGAAGAGATATACTGAAAGAATTAGAGAACTTGAATCTGATAAGAATCAACTCACAGAGACTCTTGCTGCTCGCAATGAAAAATATTCAAGATTGAAGGAACAATTAAAGACCTTTACTTTGGATTTTAATAAAGTTCTTGTTGGTGTTCGCAATGACTCCATCAGGGGAGTTTGTAATGATCATAATATTCTGCATTCCTTGTATCCTTGCCTCTCTGAAGAAGTTCCAAAGAATTCTCCAAATCTTGTTATCTCTGACAGTGAAGCTGAAGAATCTGGCGGGGATGATGGTGAAGACAAAACAGAAAAATCTAGCGAGGATGATGATGGGTCCAACTAGCCTTGTTTCCTCTTTTTAATCTCCTTGTAATATTTGTACATTCATCTCCTTCTTCTTGTGAAGTTACTGTAATATTCCTTGATGTATAAATTTCTTTTGCTTCTATCTGTATGAATTAGAAAACAATTCCTTTCTGCAATATAGTTAATCAACATAATTATTAATCTTTAATTATCTGTGTAAATGTGTCATATAATAATGTCTACGTAAATTTATCATATGATGATGAATAAAAAATTTATCATTCTATGCATTCCCATACTTTCCTCTGTTATTCATCTGCAATATGAAAAAAAATGAGTAGAGCTTAGATATCAGTTGTAAATAATATTGAGTTGCGATAATTATCGCGAGTAACAGTTGCATACTTTTATGATCTATGTGCAAATATCGCAAATTTCATAATCTCTGCATAAATATCGCAGTCATTCAATTTTAATTTCTTGTGGTCTTATTATGCCTTCCTAGTTAAAGGTCTTACTTTGCCACCTTTTGTATTTGCGACAAAATCACAGGACGTCCTTACACTTGTATGTAAAAACCCATTGATCTTGCCTTATCTGTATTTTTTCAATTTCTCTGCGATAATATGACAAGTCTAAGTTCCCTTGCGAGAACAAAGCCTTATGCCATTGCCGTCTTGCGATAAAATCGCAGGACGTCTTTATACTTTCATATAAAAACCCATTGATCTCATCTTAAGTTTTTCTTATGGCTTGTTGCCTCTGTATAATATTCATCACGCGACAATATGACAGTCCTAAATGTTCTTGTGATCGTAAATCCCCATGACATTTCCATCTTTAGACACTTATCAGCTCCCTAATGGAGGGTGCCGCCCTTATCTTCCCCCTGGTTTCCCCTTCAAGGAGGGCACATCGACTATACAAGACTAACTCCTCCCATCCGAATTTACCAACAACCAGTTGTTTTCGCAGCCTCTTGTCCTTTATGCCTATATGGCTTAAAGTTACAAGACTGCACCCTTAGTGGGGTTTTCTTTGGGCTGAGTGCATCATATCCAAGACTTACCAAGAATGGCCAGGGTAGGTTTGTTCATCCTGGGCATCCCTGGCTCAACCATGTACCTCGGCGCCTTGGTCATACTCTGCACCCCTTAGAAGAGACCTTCAGTCGTCCAACCAGGGTATAACCTTATATAGTTGGAAATCTAAAGTATCTCTCCTGGATAGGTATCTCAAAGAGATGGACCCTAGTCTCCGTGACTCAGGTTCTAGAAGCGGTATAACCTTATCCCTGAGCCATGCAAAGAGATACCCCCTTATATGATGCACTTTAGGTCTTACATTTTCCTCTTGCGAAATTGTATTGTATGCGTGTCGTTACCACAACAAATTAATTAATACTTTACTACCTAATTAACAAGTAATATAGGGTAGTCAAGGTCGATCCCACGAGGAGCACGAGATTCTAGTTGTAAAATTGTCACACAAAGGGGGGTATTAAAAAGAATTTAAGAAAGTAAATAAAATAAACAAAGCAATTAAAAGGAAATCAATAAGAGAGAATAGATCAAGGAATCCTTCTTCGCTGCAAAACAATGATTAAAGTTATGTTCTTTTCCACTTCTTATTAGTCACAAATTATCACCAACCGTGGGTATAGCATCTAGATCAGTGCTAACCCCAAAATCCCTTATATCACCGGATACGTAAGTTCTCGACTACCGGATTCTATTCACCAAACCACCTAGTAGTAGATCACTCAAGATGTAATTTAGTTAAACGCATTAAGATTTATGAATTTATTAGGTTGATATTAGTAGTTAAACTCTTAGATCAAGGTCCACTTGCTAACGTTGTTTTTACACACAATTGCTCCACGGAATCCCTCCGCAAGGTCTCGTGTTTGCTACTTATGTGAAAAGTCAAGAAACGATTACTTATCCCCTAACTTACACTAGCTTTAGATTAGACTAACAAATCAATCTAGTTGTACACCTAGATAATCTATCAATTAATCATGAATGTCTTTAAGATCACTCCTATTAGTAAAAACAAACGATAATCATGTGAAAATTTCAAAGTAGATTTAAAACAAAACTCAAAACATGTTAAGAACTAGGAATTCATCCTCAATCAAATTAGTCACTCATATTAAAGAGTTCACACAAAGAGAAAAGTATTGTGTGTGTAAAAGTGTGCAAAAGTATTGTAAAAGATGTGTGTATCTAAGTGCATCTATATGTCAATGTGTATGGAAGTGTAGAAGTTCTTCTCTATTTATAGGCTTCAATGTTCTCCATATCTTCTAAGGAATAGAATCCCTTTCCTTTTGTAGCTCAATTTCCAAATCCAAGCCTTTCTCAAATCTTCCATCTCCTCTTTCCAAATCCAAGCCGAATTCTTCATTCAATTCCAAGTCCAACTCTTCACATCCCATGAGAGAAATCCACACAAAATTCTGCAACTTTTGCTCGCCGGAAAACTGGGTTTTTGGCCGGAAATAGGCCGGAATCAATCGCCGCCGGCCACCTGAAAATTCTCCTCCGGTCAAGGTATATTCCGTTACGGTTCCGTTAAATTAAACGGTCAAGAAGGTCAAACCGTTAGTCAAACCGTTAAGTCAGAAAGGAGTCAAGCCAGCCGAGTTAGCTTTCTTTGTCAGCTGAGTCGTCTTACTCGCTGAGTCAGAGATAAGGATCGGTCAACGGGATCGGTGAGTCGACTCGCCGGGATAGAAATCCGGCCGAGTTCCGTTCATTTATAGGACTTTCCGGCCATTGTTTCAGGCCATTTTTCTTCTTCAATTCCTGCAACAATCCTAGAACATACATCTAATAGAAGCACAACACCAGCAGAACTTCACTCATTCTCGGATTAACACCAACAGCAGCTACAGTTGCAGCTTTGTTCTGCATCAATTCATACCGGCATCACCAGCTACCAGAATAAACAATTCCACCAGCCTCTTCTAACACAGACCCTTAAGAAGTATCCAATGTACACATCAACTCTCCATTGAGCAGCATCATTCATCAACCCAATTTCTTCATCTCTTCTTCAATCAGTTCTGCAAGAACCAAATTCCGAAACCCATCTTCTGTTTCAGTACCTTACTCGAGCCAAATCCAAATCAATAAACCACAGAACCATTCATTCCCATCTACCATTTCGATTCCAACTTCAACAGTAGACAACCACTTTCTTTCTCTCATTAAATCACCACATATCCATTGGACTCAGACAGAAAACCCCTTGTTTCATTAATTCCAGCAAACCCATTCCAACAGCTGCCTCTTCTATTAATATCTCTTCAACTAAATCTGACCTAACCATTGCACACCACCACAGTCTCCATCAATCTTTCTCAGAAATTCACAGCAAACCCATTTGATTTTCATTGAAACAACATCAATACCTTGCTTAATGCTCTCTCTCAAATTGAACCCATCTTCATCTTCACGTCAACTGATTTACCATAAGCTAATATAAACCCTATCTTCAATTCAACAGCAATTCATCACTGTCTTCAATTTATCGATCTGATGTTTTACGAACCTAGAACTCAATTCAATGGCATCAGACCATCACTGGAACCCTAATTAACCACCACAATAATAGCTTCTCGATCTCACGCTCACGATCTCCATCTTTTCTTATAACCCATTTATTCTTCTCTGAATCACAGTCGGTTTATTTCAACAACAACAAAGCTGCTTTTCTTCTTTTGTTTTCAGGTGGATGATAGAAACACGTCTCTCTTGGGTAAAGGAGTTAGGGTAGGATGGTACACCCCACTCAATAGGAACCACCCCAAGCTGATGCCTCTTAGTCTTTTGCTGGGTGCCTTTAGCACTTCTCTTTTAACCACAATCTGGCTACCCCTTAACATTTGCTGGCTGTTCTTTAATATCTCTCCATACATAGTTGCCCCTTAGCTTTGGCTTGGCTCCGGATAATGTTTTCCTATGAAATGACTTTTATGCCCTTTATTGCTCAAATTGAGCGATTTCTTCTTCTTTTCTCCGTGTGACTCCAGAGTACCTAATAACTCAAAAACACACGTAAAATACATAATTTACTAGAAAAATAGCAAAGAAAGCATAAACTCTTAGATAGTAAATTAGGTGTATTCTACACCTATCATGTATCCGCGAACTAGGGTGTACGCCATATAGGTTTGTCCCATTCTTATGTCTCTGCGAAATTTTATTCGTGTTTCTTGCGAATATTGCAATTCTGATGAAATTTATGTTCTTTGATCTTCTCCTTATTTGCATTTCAACCCTTGAATAATTTTTCGATTTCATTTCTTTCATTCAAACAAAATATCTTTTTGAAATATTTTCTTCAACAAATATCTTGCGAGTTCTTCAACGAATCATTCATAAACTTCCTAAATTTCTTCATTTTACCTTTCTACTTACTACTTTCTGCTTCTGCTCTTCTGTTGCGTTTTGCATATGCGATCTGCTCGCCATTCATACACTAATGTTGATTTTGCAGTATTCTCTCCTCTCGCCGCTCTATTGTGTCAACCATCAGGTTATCACCTCTTTGTTTTTGCTTGATGTTTCGTTTCCAGTTTCTGTTCTTTGCTGCCCTTTCCTCACAAGATTCCATATCAATTTCATAGCATTTCTTCCCATCAGCCCTGTATCCCTTTATAATTCCAACACCGTTAGGATGAGGAAATTTAATACATTGGTGGAAAGTTGATGCCACACCTAATATCCCATGTAGCCAAGGTCAACCAATCAGGGCATTATAAGGTGATTCAATATCCACAACGCAGAATATGATCTTAGAGGATACCCCTTTAATAGAATTCGCATTGTAATTTACCCTTTGGGCTTGTTGGCGGTACCGTTGAAACCATATATTTTATAGGTTGATGGTATCAGATCTTCGTCTCTTCCACCCATGGTTCTGTAAGTATGATAAAATAATATATCAACTGAACTTCCAGTATCTATTAGAACTCTATTAATTGCCCGGGAATCTTCAGTTTCACCATTATTATTTTCTTCATCTTCTTCTTCTATTTGTTTTGGATTTATCTATAACCTTATCACCAGTGGGTTGTCATGCATCTCGCCAGGCTCTGGTATATCTTGCGCAGTGAAGGAAATAGTTTGCTTTTGCCACTCCTCTAATGGCGAGACTCTCGCGATATTCATTATCTCTCTTCCATCTGTGTCTCTCGCGAAGACTCTGCTTAGAACATTGTAGTGAAAATCCTCAATAGTTTTGTATGAATGTACGATGGAATTACAGAATAAATTCTTCGCCTTGGCTCCAACCTCTATCACAAATGTTTTAGCTCCTTTTATAGTATTCACTATGCGAATATCTGGTGCTGGTGGTAGTTGCTGAGATTGCGAATGTCCTATTAGAAAATGATTTAACTTTTCCTGATCAATCATCCTCAAAATTATTCTTTTTACATTCCTGCAATCGTTTATTGAGTGACCATGAAAATGATGGTAAGGACAAAATTCTTGATTTCGATTATTTTGATGTGGCTCTTTTCCCATGTTCCAGGGTGATGGTATATTTTCCATCAAAATGATAGCTTCCCAAATTTTTTCTATTCTGGAATTCAGGGGTGGCATCTTAATTTCTTCCCATATTACTCTTTGATTCCCTTGTCCTCTGAAATTATTTTGTCTCTGACCACCATAAGTCTCTTGCGGCTGATCAAGTCTTTGAATTTTATTATTTCCACCGCGATTGTAATAATTCCTTTCTCTTTCATACTCCTCTTGATCTCGACTTCCCATAGCTACTAACTTCTGCTGATTTTCAATCACCACTTTCTCTTGCTGTGTCTGCGAGGTGCTCGCCACATTGTTGATCATTTTAGGAAGTAAACTCCCGTTCGCCGCTATTGAGCTGGTGTTTGCGACTGGATATGATTCCATCTCATTTTGTTTTTCCTCCAAAGCAATGTATTCTTCTTGTAGTTCTCGTAGCTCAGTCATTGTGATGGTATTTTTGATTCTGAAAATTTGTATGTACAGCAGATTGGTTGCGAACATTGCATTAATGAAAGATAAAATGAGGTATCTCTCATCCACTCTTCCTGCCATTTCACTGCACATTGTCTTCTATCTTATGGTTAGGTGTTTCAGAATCTCACCAATCCTCTGTTTTAATCCAAATACATATTCAATACCGGGTCGTGAAGAATTTCTCCTTATATATGCTCCCAGAAATGTAGCTTGCAAATGGTCGAAAGAAGTTATTGTGTTTTTAGGTAAGCCTTCGAACCATTTTAACGCCTAGCCAGTTAAACTAGATGCAAAGTATTTGCATAACACAACATCATGGTTTTCCCATTGTAGCATACACCTAACATAAGCCTTAACATGTTGAACAACACAAGTAGTCCCATCGAAGATACTGGTTAATGCTGGTAAATTGCATTTTGGAGGGATTCCTCTTAATTGTACTTCTTGAGTGAATGGAGTTCTCGCAGCTTCTTCAATGGATTCATAAAGTTGTCTCCTGCCTCCTTCTATTCTGTTATTCAATATTCCCTTCATTTCTGCTAATTCTCTTAAAATTTGTTCATTCCCAGCTGAATTTTGCTCCATCGGTCTTTTCAGTGCAGCTTCTCTTCTTCTACGTTCATGTCTTTCTTATCCTGCGATATTTAGTGTACGGCGCCAAATCCTAGCCTTGGCCACGCTGCTAAGCCTTAACTTTGGCCTCAGCGCCAAACCTTAGCCTTGGCCATGCTGTCAATCCCTAACTTTGGCCACGATTCCAAACCTTAGCTTTGGCCACGCTGCCAAGCCCTAACTTTGGCCACGATGCCAAATCCTAGCCTTGGCCACGCTTCCAAGCCCTAACTTTGGCCACGACGCCAAACCCTAGCCTTGGCCACGCCGCCTAGCCCTAACTTTGGCCACGATGCCAAATCCTAGCCTTGGCCACGGCTACGCCACTGGCATGCCGCTATGCCATGGCTACGCCAGGCGCCACCATGCTAATGACGCCACTTTTCTATTCAACGAGATATGGCCATAATCAATGGCTACCCCTCCTCGTGAGATGAAATCTCAGACATTCAAGTTCACCACCGAACTGACAGGCTTGTGGAAAGTTTCAAGCGACCAGCCGCCTAAATCTAGTGTCCATGGCTACGTCAGGCGTCACTTGCACCACCGTGCCACTGGCATGCACGAACCATGCTACATTATCACCGACGTACACCAAAATTCGCTTGTGCTATTATCAGACGCCAACATAAGGTAGCCATAATCTATGGGTACCCTCCTTCATGAGACGCGATCTCAACCATCGAAGTTTGCCACCTAACTGACAAACATGTGGCAAGTTTTAGGCAATCAGCCAAAACGAAGCCTAATAGCATCACGTGTTATTTTACTGTAGTACGTCCCTTGAGTTTGACTTGACATAAGTAGCAAAGTGCTACATGTTTTCCACGAAAAAACTCGAGACATCAAACATGTCACAAACTGGGGGATGCTCATCAGGGTATTGGTTTGGTGGTTTATAGCGTACGGCGTGCAATGCGCCCATTACAAGAAAGTGTCATGAAGCAGGACAATTAGTGGTGGTGAAAAGTAATGGTGTAAACAAATCCATTTCCTTCATCATGGAAGCCTAATGTTTGACGGTTACACGAATTCACTTCCTTCATCATGGAAGCATAATGTCTGATGGTTACATGTTACTCTATTCTTTCACTACTAAATTGTTTCTACTTCCTACGAGACCAGGGTACGTTTCAATATGACTTGTATAAATAGGCTTCACCTATTTCCACCAAAGAAGAATTTTTTTGGTCGGCAACAACATAGTATTCAGAAATCACCAAGAACTGATAGCTTTTTCACTCCACGAGCTAGTTCCACTTTATGATACAAGTCATAAAAAAACCACACCTTTAGAATCAACTATTCTGGTCTCAACACTTTCTTCGCTTACCTCCCTAAGCCCAACCCTTCTCCTTCACTTTGTGACCGAAACAAGCCTGGAACTGCCATTTCTTGGTTTAGGTTAGGATTGTATAGATTGATCTCTCGAATCAAAAGCACTCACGTGCAGTGCATTGTTTAGGGTTTTGATTCGTTTCTCATCCACATACCCAAAATTACCAAAGTCCGCAGAAACATTTTTCACCCACAAACAATTGGCGACCATAGTGGGAGATTAATCTCTCCGTTGCAATATCAATTTTCAATTTCATTGTTTCAATTCCAATTTCGAGATGGTAGAGCTAAGGTCCGGGTCAACAACAAACCCTGATGCCACCGGCGCTGAGAACATCCTTGGTATCAACGTTTCTTCCAATGACATCAATGTGCCATCTGTCAGCATGATCAATACCAACGGCGCATGAAACGTTCCCTCAGGCATTACACCTATGATCACAAGAGCCAAAGCCATTGCCGCCATCCCCAATATTTATTCAAGCGTGACACCCTCAGTTGTCACCAGAGCTTCCGCCACTCCACCACCAGGACGAGAGACTGGAGGAGCCAGAGAAATCCAACCTCCTCTTACCACTGTTGATTTGATGGAAAAACAAAAGGTTCTCGTAAGACTCGGATAGACATGGCTACAACTCAGAAAGACATGCATATTTTCCTCAAGATACTAACAGAGTGGCTACCACTAGAGTCACGTCAACCCCAGATGGAGCTGACAAGGAGTACTTTTAACATCCGGCGCAAGCACTTCAGTAGGACGCGCCATTATAGGTGAAGAGGATCGTGTTTCTCCTGAATGCCCTGTAGAAAAGAATCAGCATTCCAATTTCATCACATGTGAAGATCAGGAAAGACTTCTCCAAAATCGAGGCAAAGAAAATCAGCAACCCTCCTGAGTTCACAGAGACCCTCTTCTTGTCAGGAGATGCATGATTTCTGGGGACTCCGCCGACAAAATCGTGCAGTCTATGATGAAACATTTATGTGAGATTCTGTGTTTCTCCAAGGTGAAGCGTTAGGACATATCTTCAGCCCTCAACCGCACTGTATCAGGAAAGCAGCTGTTTCTATCCAGCGAAGCCGTTCCCAAACCCTAACCTCTCATGGAAACCACGATTAATAGATGGAACTGGGGACTCCTAACCACTATACACTTGAAGTATGTCGAGTTTAACAGCATGCTGATTGACGCGGACTCCAACTTCAACATTGTAACCGTCAAGACGCTGAGAGTTGCAAGGGAAAATCAAACAGAAGAAGAGTATTCTTTCCCATGAGGAGAAAAATACGACTTGTCGACCAACACTATTTGTGTGCCATCTTACCATATGCCATATCGTATCAGATCATTTTTCGAAGTCAAGGGTTAATGGTGCCCTCACTGGAGTTCTCTCCAGGAGGTGATTCAACGTTCTCTCCAGAAGTCGCTCCACTTCAACGTTTCTCTCAAGAATCCGCTCTGCTTCAACGTTTCGCTCCAGAAGCCTCTCCACTTCAACGTTTGCTCTAGAAGACGCTTCAACATTTTTACTCCAGGAACCGCTCCAATATTTCGCTCCAGGAACTGCTTCGACGTTCTCTCCCAAAGCTGCGGCTTCACTGAAAATAAATATAAAAAAAGGGAATAAACTCACATACGTGAGTTATCAAAGCCCATCAATATTCATGTCCGTGGTAATCCAAGGTTCGTGCTCATAGCTGCTTATCCTTCCTTTCAAGATCTAGTATCCATCACTCTTTCTCACCAAGATCTGTACCCGTAGTCGCCACTCCTCCCTGTCAAGGATCGTGACCGTAGCCATCCAAGCAACTGCCAGCTTGTTTTTGTTCCCATAAAAACGCAGTCTCTTTTAATCAAAGTTGTTTCCAAGAACTGTTGTTGTTCATTTGTTGATACCAGCCAGAGATTTACCATAGCAACCATCACTACAAAGGTAATCCGTACTTCTCCATATTTTAGTTTCACATGGAAGAAGTAATAGAGTCACCATTACGGATGCAAGATGATATATTTATCATGGTGAACTCACCGATCATACAAGATAGAACCATGAGAACCACACTTGGGGACTGAGGCTCAACACATGGAATCCCTTCATTGTCGAGAACCTTTCAACTCAGAAGGGACAACCAACCAAGAAGTCATGACCATAACATGGTCACCACTCTTAAAATATGTATTGCAAGGATATCACCACCTTCTTGTCTGGAAGGAGCCTGACCAACAAACAGTGTTTGCCTCAGCCATTCATAAGCGTAATTGTTAGTTAAGAATCAAAGAGGAAAGTCGCGCCTCAGCAATCCACGCATACCAACAACACCATGTTTTCCGCATCACCTACTCAGAACTCAACACCACTTATCCAAGGCCTGTATGAAGATGCGCATCGCCGACAAAGCCAAATTCGGTGTTTCTAGATTTATAATTTCCTATGGAAGGGGTGCATGGGCTGCCATAAGTTGGTTAAAATGCTGAGATATCAAGTGCGACTCTCACCCACTAATCAACAAATGACAAATTCAAAAGATTGCCGCCTTCATCAATTCGTCAACCACCTTACCAGCAAATGCAATAGAACTTTATGAGTCGTAGGAATTTCTCAACATAAAGTCGTGCACTGCATCAAAGACTCCAAAAGCACGCCACAAAGATATTCACATATCGGGACACGCCATCGGATCTATGACTAGACAGAAGTGTAACTGGGAACTACTCATCACATCCCATTCGATACAATAGTCTAAGATTCATAAGATGTTTCGAAGGATGTCGCATGGAATGAAGTCCTTTGAGACTTGTTAGCAGCACATTGGAAACAAAATGCCTCTCATCTCGTCTACTTTACCTAGCGATTCCCGAAGATTTTGACCTTACAAGCATCCACAACATATCATCATCGCAATCAGAAACTCTAGGTACCAAATAACCTGAAGTCAAGGATGAACCAACAACGCAACCACAATCTCCAAGATTAGCCCTGACATTATTTCATCTATCCATCCCAAGAGCGCAATAGAGTTTGGTAAATTTTGAAATCCACTGGAGAGGTTAGATACTCATTCTTCTGGAGTCATAACCTTATTACATATTCTGGAAAATATCGATGGTACTGTTGGGTGGATACATGCGAGAGCACCTACCTTGAGTTCTCCTAACTTGCCTTGCTATTGATTATAACTATTGGAGATTACTTTGTTGCCATTAATGCATGCTCTACCACAGCTAACAAATGACGAAGAGGAGCCAGATGCGGAAGATGAAAGCACGAAGCTGGACGAACAACAAAAACAGAAGAGGGTCGATACCCCTTTTTATATGAACACAGTTTCTAAAGTTTGAACAGAATAAGGATTCCTTATTGCTCCATGAACGGGAATAGATGACTAGGCGCACCACACTCATGCTCCATAGCCGAACAAGTAGTGTGCCAATATCTCCTCTCCGTGACCAAACTAGCAATGCGCCATCACGAGGAACACCAATCGCTCAACCTACAACGCTCCATGGCACCAGCACTCCATGGTCAAGCCAACTCTCCATGACTCCAGCACTCCGTGGTCAATCCAACTCTCCATGACTCCAGCACTCCGTGGTCAAGCCAACTCTCGATGACTCCAACAGTCCGTGGTCAATCCAACTCTCCATGGATCCAGCACTCCGTGGTCAAGCCAACTCTCCATGACTCCAGCACTCCGTGGTCAAGCCAACTCTCCATGGCTCCAGCACTTCGTGGTCAAGCCAACTCTCTATGGCTCCAGCACTCTATGTTTAAGTAAGCACCAACGCTCCAACATTCCGTGATCCAGCCAACAAGCCTTCCAAGTGCCATTTCCACCGTTCCATGGACTGAAGCCATTAGCGCTATCATCATCGTTTGGTAGCCAAAGTTCCAGCGCCATCATCACCATTTGGTAGCCAAAGTTCCAGTGCCATATCTTCACCATTCCACGGACGTATCCAAGCTATATGCGCTATCCACCATTCCGAGCAAGCGGCGTCATTCCACAGTGCCATCTCCGCACGACCAAGATTAAAGCACCACCTCCGCCGTTCAAAGAAGCGCCATCTACGCCGTTCAAAGAAGCGCAACCTTCATCATTCCAAGCCAAGCGTTATCTCTGCCCTTTCCACGACCTAGACGTTTCCATCTTCACTGTTTGGTAGCCAAAATTCCAAGTGTTGTTTTCACTATTCAGCGGACAGAAGCCAGTTTCCATCATTCTATGGACTGAATCCAAGCGCCATCTCCATACAATCTGTGACTTAGCCAGCCGTGCCATCTCTGCCAATCGGTATCCAAAGTTTCAGCGCTGACGCTAACACATTATGGCCAAGTCAGAATTATGCAGAGATGCCAACATAAGGATCACGGATTCCTCATGCTTTCCACCAAAGGTTATTTGAATTTCCCTAGCAATCTCTTCACGTCTTTCCCTTTCGATTTTACTCTTGTCTGTTACCATCTCATGCTTACCCCGTAACAACGCCACTGTTACATACTAAGCAGTGGACTTAATGTTGATGGTGGTTTTTAGCTTAGGGTTAAAATTGTAAAACCTTGCATCTGATGTGATGTCACTCTGTAAGGAAACAGAGCCACGAGTGTTAACCTCTCTACTGGCATATTTATTGAGCCACCCAATATATTTACATGAAATTTATCCAGACTGGTGCATGTAGCAACCATCCCAGATGTTCTGTAAATTTCGGCGCCTTGCGCTTAATATAAGTTTCCCTGAATGTTTTCTACGCTATGTTCTCTGGCTGAACCCTTAATGTTGATATGGCATGAAAATTTGCGTTCACTCGCAGTAGAGTAGCACGAATTTCCAAATATCAAGGATAAGGTATTTTGCATAAAGTATTTAATCAGAAATTATGTTTCTCTCTGGCAATGAACTTAAAGAACTATGTGTCAACACATAAGATTCAATCAATTACTTTTATGCCTTTCGTAATATACCAGACCTTGCTTGTTGAAAGTAAGCCTATGCAAGCTAGGAAATCAATTCGTCGTGGATTAGTAGGGGGAAAAACTTGCCCAGACTCAGAAACAGAGAGTCGCAGCAGTAGAGGGAGGCGTGGCCATGCCTTAGGCCAGTTGGCGCCACTTGCCATTGACCACGCCCCACCCTAAACCGGCCCTATTTCCCTCGACCAATCAGGTCGCTTTAAATTCACCACACACACATAAGTTGTGGCTGGGCCCATACTTTCCGGACCCATTTCCTATCGACCAATCGGGTTGTTCTAAAGCCACCACACTCACACCAGAAGTGTAGCCGCGCCCATGCTTGGCCAGCCTTCCCATTCCTAGCGACCAATCAGGTCACTTTAAATGTGCCACAAACACTAGAGGTGTGGACGTGCCTTATGTTTGTCCGACCCCTTTTCTTGACTAATCAAGTCGCTCTAAACCTTCCACCATACATTAAAGGCCAAACGTACCATGCCACATTACTACACTAACTGGCAAGCCAAACACACCCTGCCACAAACACATATCAAGCGGCATGCCAACATGCCACTCTTCCGCAGTCCACGAGCCACTTTAGCCTTGGACACGTCGCCAAGCCCTAACTTTGTCCACAATGCTAAATCCTAACCTTGGACACGCTTCCAAGACCTAACTTTGGCCACATCGCCGAATCCTAGCCTTGGCCATATTGCCAAGCCCTAACTTTGGCCACGACGACAAACCCTAGCCTTATCTACGTTGTCAAGTCCTAACTTTGGCCAGGGCGCAAAATCCTATCCCTGGCCTTCCAAGCCCTAACTTTGGCCTTGGCCACGCTACCAATCCCTAACGTCGGAAACAGTTCCAAACCCTAGCCTTGGCCACGGTTCCAAACCCTAACTTTGGCCACGACGCCAAATCCTAGCCTTGGCCACGGTGCTAAGCCCTAACTTTGGCTATGGTGCCAAGCCCTAACTTTGGCCACGGTGCCAAGCCCTAAATTAAGCATAGAAAAAATAAGAATTTACTAAAATAGAAAAACCAAGAGATAAAAGAAGGAAAAGTATACCTTTTAGTTCTTCATTTAATGCGAAGATTCTCGCAATTCAGTAAAGAGTTGCGAAGCTTGTGCTGAAGAGTATTGCATTTTAAAGTCTTAACCCGAAGACTCTCTTTTAAATTTTCAATTTCGTTTTCTAGAGATGTCTTCGCAGCCGTTTGTTCAGAACCAAAATACTTGCTTAAAACTTTGCAGACGCCACGCTTGACAGGATTAATGGAGGATTTTCTAGTTTCATCCAGAATGTCAGATAAGACTCTAAAGGAAATGTCTACATCAATTGAAGCTTCTCTAACAGGAGGGAGAGATGTAGGTGGTGAAGTGGTAATAATGGAGAGTTGAAGGTTTGAATTATTTGTGTCATCAGGAGGGGGAGTGTCTGGAAAGGTCACATTTGGAAGTGAAAATGAATCAACTTGAGAAGTGACTACAGTAGAAGAAAAAAGGAACTTCATTCGAAATAATATGGGGAGTTTCACTTATGAGAGGGTTCATTGAGGCAGGAATATTGGGAGTAACATCATCGCGAGCAAAAGGTTGGGGCACAGTTTGCGATGCTATAGGAGTGGATTTTAAATAAGATAATGAGGGAATAGTAATTCCGTATTCAATGGGTTTAATCTTGCGAGGTTCAGCAACATTCTCATCATCCTGCGAATAATAAACTAGATAAGAAACAGAGGCAACAATATTGTTATTAAGAAAACAAGTGTTTCTTACTACCTAATGATTCACACGATTCCTCTTCTTTTCATCTAGTTTCTGTTGCGAATTTTTGAGAAGATTAGGGTTTTGAGATACAGGTTGCACGTTAGAAGTAGTTTCACTGAAAAGAAGACACAATGTGGGAATTATGAAAAATCAAATAGAAGAGATCAAATAAAATAGATAAACATAGTTTAGACAAGCAGAATCGAATTGAATAATATCAAAAGAGAATGTTTATACCTTTGAGACTCTATTAGAACAGTAGCAGATGAACCTGTGAAAGAAGAAAAATTGCAGACGGGAAGGTTTACATAGAAGAGAAGGGATGAAGAAGACGAAGAAGTAAAAGAAAAAGAATAGTTATTAACAAGTTACCTCTTTTATAGACAAAAGAGGGGTAACCGGGTAATAAAGGATTAACCGGTTAAAAGAGAAGCATTCAACACGTATAAGCAGAATACCTAATTTACAGGGTTTTGTCGGAGAAAAGAGAAGAAAAACTAGGTAGCTGCGGCATTTTAATTCTCATAGTCTTTCCTTATTCGCAGAAAAGACATGAGAAGAGGCAAGATGTAGGACCAGAATATCGCCATGATATTATTCTTGTTAGATTAACAACGCTTCTGCGAACATCACCGCAAGTTCTTCAACAACTCTTCACGAGTGTCACAGAATAATTTAAAGAATGACGTAATAGCTGGCGAATGAAGAAACATGGGAAGAGTGTAATTATCCTGCGATGGTCACAACGCTTGCGAGAATGGACATTATAACTACTGCGATAATATCGCGAGTCAAATCTGAAATTAAAGGATAAATTAGCTGTCATCCACTATGTAACTATCCTATATAAAGAGACCCAGTATATTCAGAAGGGAGGGAGGTATTTTTTGAGTGTTGAGAAAGTTTTGAGGAGAGAGAAAATTCAAGAGAGTGGTTGTATTCTTGATTTCTTCCATTTCCTGTAAACACTTCTGAGAATAAAATAATAAAGTGTTGTTTTTAATCTTCAAATATGTCTTAATTACAGTAAATTCTTATCAAGGGTGTAGTGTAGGATTTCCTGCAACTACACTAATGATGCCACTTTGCTATACAACGAGATATGGCCATAATCAATATCCACCCTTCCTCGTGAGATGAAATCTCATCCATCCAAGTTCGCCACCGAACTGACAGGCTTGTGGCAAGTTTCAGGCGACCAGCCGCTTAAATCTAGTGGTTATGGCTACGTCAGGCATCACTTGCACCACCGTGCCACTAGCATGCACGAACCATTCTAGCCATGCTACATTACCACCGGCGTACACCAAACTGCCCTTGCGCCATTATCAGATGCCAACACAAGGTATCCATAATCTACGGATACCCTCCTTCATGAGACGCGATCTCAGCCATTGAAGTTCTCCATCGAACTGACAAACCTATGGAAAGTTTTAGGCAACCAGCCAAAATGAAGCCTAATAGCATCACGAGCTATTTTTCTGCGGTAAGTCCCTTGAGTTTGACTTGACACAAGTAGAAAATTGCTACATGTTTCACGAAAACACTCGAGATATCAAACATGTCATAAACTGGGGGATGCTCATCAGGGTATTGGTCTGGCAGTTTACAGCGCGCGGCATGCAATGCGCCTGTTACAATAAAATGTCATGAAGAAGGACAATTAGTGGTGGTGAAAAGTAACGGTGTAAACAAATTATTTTCCTTCATCATGGAAGCCTAATGTCTGACGGCTACATGAATTCACTTCCTTCATCATGGGAGAATAATGTCTGACGGTTACACGTTACTCAATTCTTTCACCACCCAATCGTTACCACTTCCTATGAGACCTGGGTACATTTCAATATGACTTGTATAAATAGGCTTCACCTATTTCCACCAAAGAACAAGTTTTTAGTTAGTAACAACATAGTATTCAGAAATAACCAAGAACTGATAGCTTTTTCACTCCACAAGCCAGTTGCAATTTCTTATACAAGTGATAAAACAACCAAACCTTCAGAATCAACTATTATGGTCTCAACACTTTCTTCGCTTCCCTCACTAAGACCAACCCTTCTCCTTCACTATATGACCGAAGCAAGCCTGGAATGGCCATTTCTTGGTTTAGGCCAGGATTGTACAGATTGATCTCTCGAATCAAAGGAAATCCTATGCAGTGCATTATTTAGGGATTAGATTCATTTCTCATCCACACACCCAAAATTACCAAAATCCGCAGAAACAATTTTCACCCACAAACAAGGTGGAAAAGTTTTAGATTGAGGTATATTTGGGTACCCTCGTCTTTTCAATTGGTATCAGAGCAGGAAAACACGAAAAGATCTAACAATCTGTGTTTGGTGCGATCTAACCTATAAGAAAATGAATCTAATGGATGATTCAGTTAACGTTTTGTCAAGCTTAGATGACTCAAAATTGTTTGAAGAAATGTCAGACAATGAAATTATCGAGTTTCTATGTTCCAAAGAAATTTAGTCTGTAGAAGACTGCCAATTGTGTCTCAGACTCACTAAAGATCCCAACGAAAAAATGAGTCGAAAGCTCATTGAGTTCGCTGAAATAGAAAAACAGATTAGTGATATGTCTTTAGAACTCGAACTCAATGAGTTAAAGGAGGATGTGTCTTTCAAATGGACCTGTAAAATCCTTAGTGATAGTCAGCAACTATAGGATGAAGTGGATACTTTCCTTTTGGAACTGGAATCCATAAAACAAGCTTCTAGAGAACCAGTGTCTGAAAGAATCCAATGTCTTCATGACTACTGCATGAATTTCTCTCTAGATAATATCAATAGGGATTTGTGTCCAAACTCTGTTGAAAACAAGTCAGATATCTGCAACAACATACCATATACAGATATTGTTTCTAAAGAGGAACAATTGACTAATATTATCAAAATTCAAAGAAGTATCGTTTAAAATTCAACATACTCCAAGCCCATAAAGTCCTTCGGACTCAAACCGGTTAGCCCACTCGAGGAAAGTGGTTCGGATCCATGGTCAGACCCTAGAACCGATTCATGGGAAATTGAATATAAAAAGACACGTGGTTCGGTGATATATACGAAGAAAGAAAATTTTCTTTTCATCATCTCTTCTTCGTACAAACCGAATGAAAGAGGGTAGTTCAATACGAACCCAAAAATTCATTTTTTTGATTGTCTCTTGAATTCGAAACAAGTTTGTGGTTGCTTTTTCTTCATATCTCAAAGGGTACTTGCGACTTTCCTCAACTACACTTCGGAAATGGGAGTTGAAACATAAACATGGAATATCGATTGTAAGTTTCTTCTTCTCTTGTTCGAATTTACAAGTTCCTATAACTATCATAGCAACATGCATAATAGGAATTTCACTAGTGGAGATGATTCGAATGAAAACTATAGAAGAGGTACTCCTAATTTCACCTTCGCTGATGAAACCGTTGATACTCTGTCAACAATGATTTTCTATGTTAGTACAGGACTTTACTTTGTTAATCAAGAGTGATTTCACAAGTATGTTTCAATGCATAATAAGAGGATTATTATTGAGAAAAAGTTTGTGAATATTAAACTTCGAGAATATATGAGTCTGTATGACGAGGTGTCAACTTGCAACTAATATTTCTCTACTTCTATTTACACTAGCAAGTAATATAATGAAAGCAGGATCGTCCCAAGGGAGGTATGAAGCAAAAGTTGTTATGCAAATATTCCTAGCAAAGAAGATTTTTGTTGTAGAAATTCTGAAAATTGTAAATTGTATTCAAATATGAGATGTAATTGATTAAGGATTCATTCTAGACCATGGAATATAAACCTAACAGATATATATCCACATTCTTCGCATTATCTCGTTACTAACAACCCTATGATAATTAGTACTCTCAACTATCCTGTTATTATCTCCTAAGCTCACCGGATACGGAAGCGCTCGACTACCGGTTCCTACTTATCCAATTTACCTAGAGGTACACTTACTAGGTATGATTTAAACAAGTGCTCTAAGTTTTGTGAGATAAGATTGTTCCTAGTGATAAACTCAAAAGCATGAATCACCTACTAGTGTCAATTTCTACATATGGATACTTAATAAAGTCCCATCATCAATACCCATATATTGCTACTTGTGTTTTCGAAGAAAATCTAAACTGGCAATAAGATTATGCACTAACGATTCAATTTCGAACTTAAACCGTTAACAAATAATCCATAAACCATATTAGCATAGTAAAAATGAAACAATAACGAAAATAATGGCAAAAGAAGAAGTTATTTCATATCAATGAGTTCATATTTCGGGCTTTGAAGTCGCCCTTAATCAAAAATAGTTTTAGTTACTCATAATAATGGATTTCATCATCAATAATAATTGAAGTAAAGAAGATGAAAAATAAATACGAAATCAAACCCTAGCTGCAGCTCTCTCCAAAACTCCAAGTAGAATAGAATACGTGATATATTAAAAGTTGTAGAAAAACTTCCCTTTTGTATCTATTCTTAGGTCAAATCTTCAAAGGTACAATAGATAGAAGTCCACCAAGCCAAAGTGTGAGCAAAACTCATGTGAGAATCTGTCCCAAAAGTGCTTGATGGAAAACTGGTGAAAGTGCCGGAAGTTAGCCGGAATTCATCTCAGGCGAACGGAAAATATGTCTCACGTGGCCGGTCAGACTTCATATTGCGGCAAGATTGCGCTTTACTGCTTTATAGCCAACCATGAAGCGCTATATCTGTTGCTTCATTCACTGCATACATACCACCAGAACATGGTGCCATTGCTCCAACAACATACTCCAATACCCAGTTTTCAATATTAATACTCAAACCCTTCTTAGCAGCTTCACGCCATTCTTCGCAACTTGGTCAAGCACCATATAGGATCAGAATATCGACGCATTAATACTTCTGCGAGATCAACAACAACACACTGCGAGTGTCGCAGAATGATTGAAAGAATAATGTAGCGTATGACGATAACTGAAACACGAGAAGAGCGTGATGACGCTACGAAGATTACAAACGCCTGCGAGGATTAACACTACAACTACTGCGAGAGTATCGCAAGTCAGATCCGAAAATAAAGGACAGCTTAGCTGTCATCCACTGTGTAACTACCCTATATATAGAGAACCAATAGGTTCAGAAAGGGGATCAATTTTTGAGTGTTGAGAAAGTTTTGAGGAGAGATAAAGTTCTTGTGAGCGGTTGTATTCTTGATTTCTTCCATTTCCTGTAACATTTCTGAGAATCAATCAATAAAAGTGTTGTTCTTAATATTCAAATATGTGTTGATTATTATGAATTCTTATGAGGGGTGTAGTGTAGGAATTCCTGTAACTACATAATAGCGCTAGAAACAGGGATTGATTGAAGAAATAAAGATTGATATTGTGATTTTTGAGAATTTGATGAAGTTGGTGGAGAATTCTTACGTAATTTTGCGTAATTCATTAAGGAGATGGCTAGGAGAAGAAATACATCAGAACAACCAACAACTGTAAGGAGGAGTAAAAAACTTGCTGGAGAAGAGACAAATGAAACAGGAGAATCTTCAAGATTAAGAACAAGGAACAATAAAACAAGGAATAATGGAGAAAATCAAGTTCAACAGCCAAATCAACAAACACCGATACAAGATAGAACTACAGATTATGAAAGAGTGAGCATGCATACTTGGCGATCAGATTCAATAGAAGAAGCAGAAGATCAACAACTAAGAAATAAAAGACAAGTAGGAAGATATCAAGAAGCGGTTGAAGGATTAATCCATGGAGATGATGAAAATGAGGCAACAGAAACTTTAAGACAATAAATACAAGAGGAAAGGAGATTATAGGCGGAAGAACTTGCAAATTTAACAAGACAAAATCACAAGTTAAGAATGGAGAATTTAAGATTACAAAATAGGATATCAAGAAGTACTGTAAGATCAAGTTCAAGGTCATTGAGAGGAGAATCAAGGCGAAATTCCCCTGTGAGAAATGCTGGTGAGAAGAGCAGCGTTATGGAGAAGAAGAGATGATTAATGATTGCTACATTCCGCACGGAGAAACAGTGGATGATAGACGTGATAATAGAAATCAAGAGGGTGGAAATAACCAATATGGTGAAGAAAATCGAGAAGAAGGTAGGAGAATACTACATGATCGAGAAATTCAAAGAAACCGAAGAATAATTAAGGATGAAATTGAGAGGCATTATGATGAACAAGCACGTCTAGCTTGCGAAAGAGAAAGATTAAGATCAGAAGTGGAAGAGCAAGAGCTTCAAGAAGTAATATATCAGAATTCATGACAATCGAGAAAGGAGACGCGCAAGAAATCGCAACAATGATAATATAAATGAGGAATATGATAGAATACAAAGAAGAATAAAAAGACAGAGAAGAGAAATGGTGAAAAATAAAGAAAATCGCAGAAGAGTATAATCATTTGCGAATTCAGGAAGGAGGTGAAGAAGAAAATCGCGGAAGAAGGCATAATGAAGATGCTGAAGAAAAAGTAAAAAATCTCGCAAGGAAATAATGGCATGAGCGCAGAAAAAGGGAAGCTGCACTGAAAAGACCAATGGAGCAAAATTCAACTGGGAATGAACATATTTTGAGAGAGTTAGCAGAAATGAGGGGAATGTTAAATAACAGAATAGAAGGAGGCAGAAGGAAACTTGATGAAGCCATTGAAGAAGCTGAGAAAACTCCATTTACCCAAGAAGTATAGTTAGGAGGAATACCCCCAAAATGTAATTTGCCAACGTTAACCAGTATTTTTGATGGAACTACTTGTGCTATTCAACATGTCAAAGCATATGTTAGGTGTATGCTACAATGAGAAAACCATGATATTGTATTGTGCAAATATTTTACATCCATCTTAACAGGCAAGGCGCTAAAATGGTTCAAAGGTCTACCTAAGAACACTATAACTTCTTTCAATCATTTGCAAACTACATTTTTGGGAGCATACATAAGTAACAATTCTTCGCAACCTGGCATTAAAGATGTGTTTGGGTTAAAACATAGGGTTGGTAAGAGTTTGAAACATCTAACCATAAGATGGAAGACAATATGTAGTGAGATGGTAGGAAGAGTGGATGAGAGATACCTCATTTTATCTTTCATTAATGCTATGTTCGCAACCAATCTGATGTATATACAAATTTTCAAAGTCAAAAATACAATCACCGTGACGGAGCTGCGAGAGTTACAAGAAGAATACATTGCATTGGAAGAGAAACAAAATAAGATGGAGTCATATCCCATTGCGAACACCAGTTCAGGTGCAGCAAACGCAAGTCTACTTCCCAGATTAATAAATACAGTAGCGAGCACTTCGCAGGTGAAGCAAGAAAAGAATATGAATGATGATCAACAAAAATTAGTAGCTATGGGAAGCAGAGATCAAGAAGAGCTTGAGAGGGAAATAAAATTCTTCAGTCGGGGTGGAAATAATAAGATTCCAAGACTTGATCAGCCGCAAGAGACTTATGGTGGTCAAAGACAAAATTATTATAGAGGATAAGGAAGTCAGAAGATAATATGGGAAAAAATTAAGATGCCACCTTTAAATGCTAGCATAGAGAAAATTTGGGAGGCTATAATTTTAATGGAGGACATACCCGTACCTTGGAATATGGGAAAAGAGCCACACCCAAATAATCGAAGTCAAGAATTTTTCCCATATCATCATTTTTTTGGTCACTCAATAAATGAATGCAGGAATGTAAAAAGAATCATCTTGAAGATGATAGATCAGGGAAAATTAAACCATTTTCTAATAGGACATCCACAGTCTTAGCAACTATCGCCACCACCAGAAATTCGCAGAGTAAATACAACAAAGGGAGGAGAAAAGTTTGTAATAGAAGTTGGAGAAAAAGCGAAGAATTTATTCGGTAACTCCATCATTCATTCATACAAGACTATAGAGGATTTCCATGACAATGTTCTAAGAAGGGTTTTCGTGAGAGATACTGGTGGGAGAGAAATAATTATTATTGCGAAAGCCTCGCCATTAGAAGAGTGGAAAAAGCAGACAATTTCTTTCATTACACAAGAAGTACCTGAGCCTGGCGAGATGCATGACAACCCACTAGTGGTAATATTAGAAATAAATCCAAAACAAAGGGAAGATGAAGAGGAAGATGAGGATGATGAGGCTGAAGATTCTTGGGCTATTAACAGAGTTTTAATTGACACGAAAAGCTCAGTGGATATCTTATTTTATCATACTTAAAAAAACATGGGAGGAAGAGACGAGGATCTAATACCATCAACTTATAAGATCTATGGTTTCAATGGGACTGCCAATAAGCCCAAAGGGGAGGTTACAATGAGAATTCCATTAAAGGGGATATCTTCTAAAATTCTATCCTGTGTTGTCGATGTTGAATCCCCTTATAATGCCTTGATTGGCCGACCTTGGATGCATGGGATTTTAGGCGTAGCATCAACTTTCCACCAGTGCATTAAGTTTCCTCATCCCAGCGGTGTTGGAGTTATAAAGGGAGATTGGACTGAGGGAAAAAAGTGCTATGAAATTGATATGGAATCTTGCGAAGAAAGAGCTGCGAAGAACAGAGATTGGAAATATAACATCAAACAAAATAAAAGAAGTGAAAAGCTGATGGTTGATGCAATAGAACGGCGAGAAGAAGGCATGCTGGGAAGTCAACATATGCTGAAACCAATAGATGGCGAGCGTATCACAGATGGGTAAAATATAGCAAAGCGAAACAAAAAAGCAGAAGCAGAAAATAGTAAGTAAAAAAGGTAAAATTTCTAAATCGTAAAACATAAGAAATGTATGGATAATTTGTTGAAGAAAATATTACAAAAAGAATGTTTTGATTCAATGAAAAAAGATGAAATTGAAGAATTGTACAAGAGCTGAAATGCAAAAAGAAAAGATCAAAGAAATGCGAATAAAATTTCGCAGAGACATTAGAATGGGACGAACCTTTATGGCGTACACCCTAGTTCGCGAATAAAATTTCGCAAGAGGCAAATTTAAGACCTAAAGTGCGTCATATAAGGGGGTATCTATTTGCATGGCTCAGGGATAAGGGTTAACCGCTGTTGGAACCTGAGTCATGGATATGTTGGAGTTAAATAAAACCTACCCGGGGGAGGTACCTTGGATTTCCAACTATATATATATATTAACAGTTGGATGACCGAGGGTCTCTCCTAAGGAGTGCAAAGTATGATCAAGGCGCCGAGGTACATGGTTGAGCCAAGGGTGCCCGGGGCGTATGAAACTACCCTGGCCATTCTTGGAAAGTCTTGACTACGATGCACTTGGCCCGAAGAAAACCCCACCTAGGGTGCAGTCTCGTAACTATAAGCCATATAGGCAAAAAGGATAGGAGGGTGCGAAAGCAACTGGTTGTTGTTAAGACCGGATGGGAGGAGCTAGTCTTGTATGGCCGATGTACGCCTTCTTGAAGGGGCAACCAGGGGGATGATAAGGGCAGCACCCTCCATTAGGGAGCTGATAAGTGTCTAAAGACACAAATGTCATGAGGCTTTATGTTCGCAAGAATATTTAGGCTTGTCATATTTGTGCAACAATTATACAGAGGAAAAATGCCATGAGAAAAAGATAAGATGAGATCAATGGGTTTTTACATGAAAATGTAAAGACGTCCTGCGATTTCATCCAAGACGGCAATGTCATGGGATTTGTCTTCGCAAGAAGACTTAGGCCTGTCATATTGTTGCAGAGAAATTGACTAAACACGGATAAGGCAAGATCAATGGGTCTTTGCATGCGAATGTAAGGACGTCCTGCGATTTTTTCGCCAACACAAAACGTGGCTAAATAAGACCTTTAATTAGGAAGGCAAAATAATACCACAAGAGATCAAGATTGAGTGACTGCGAAATTTACGCAATGATCATGAGATTATGCAGATATGACTTGCGATATTTATGCGGAGATTGAGGAAAAAATTTACAAACAGATCTTATTCAAAATTAATTTGTTCAATCTTTCATATTATAGATGAATAACAGAGGCAAGTATGGGAATGAACATAATGATAAAATTATTATTCATCTTTATATGACAGATTTATGTAGATCTTTATATGACATATTTACGCAGATAGTTAAAAATTAATAATCATATTAATTAACCATATTGCAAAAGGAATTGTTTTCTAATGTATGCAGATAGAAACAAAAGAAATCTATACACCAAAGGACATTAAAAGCTGGAGAAATTCGCATCAATATATTACAAGGAGAAAGGGATAAATGTATAAATATTATAAAAAGATTAAAAAGTAAGACAAAACTATTTAGATCCATCACTGTCTTCGACAGATTTTTCTTCTTCTTCAAATTCATCATCTTCTTCTTCTTTTTCAGACTCTTCAGCTTCGCTATTAGAGATGTTAAGATTAGGGACGTTCTCTGGAATTTCATTCGCAAGATAAGGATATGCAGAATGGGGAATTTTATGATCATCATAGACCATTTTAATAGAATCATTGCGAACACCAACAAGAGTGTTGCTAAAATTCGCTAGAGTAATCTGAAGTTGCTTTTTGAACTTGGAGCATTTTTCTTTGCGAGAAGACAGAAGTTTTGCGAGTTTCCCTTTCTCTTCTTCCAATTCTCCAATTCTTTGGCGAAAATTTTCTTCAGATGCTGCGAACAAATGACAACATATTAATAAAATAGCAGAGAATCAATTAAAAGATTGATTAGTGGAAAAACAAGAATAACCACCTTCTCTTTCAAAGATCATATCCTTAATTAAGGCAGAATGATCAGCTTGAAGACTAACATCTACACCTAAATTATTATTGGCGTTATCAAGAATCTGTGCAACTCAGGCAAACTCATCATCATTACTAATTAGAAGATGGGAGCGAATTTGATTTTCCTTCTTCACAAGAGCATTATTCTCGTAGATAAGTCTGTCCCTTTCAATTTGAATATCGAGAAGAGTTTTATGGAAATCTGTTAAAGCTTGAGCACCGTTTTTAGCAATGAGGTCTTTTTCGTCAATAAGGTCATTGTACTTGGTTCTTAATATATTAGTTTCCTCTTTTGAATCAATATAGAGGCGCTTAAATTTATTGGTTAAAACCAAGTTGAATCTATGTTCAATTTTTAAGAGAAGAAATTTTGATCTAAGTTCATCTATAGAAACAGATCTAATTTGATCATCTGAAAGGCTACTTAAAGAATTATTAAGGCGATCAAGAAGGGTATCCTCATCTACAGGTTCAGGAAAAGAGAGAAGGAATGTAGCCTCATCAGTAAGATCATAAACATCTGCAAAAATGGTTGCTTGAATATGCTAAAATAGGATAAAAGAATTTAGAGAAAAAGGGAAAAAAACATACCATAGAGTTGCTGGTTAGCTTTGTCAAGATATCTTTTTCTTGTCACTCGAAGCGTCAATTTCTAGCTGTTTATTTTTCTTGCGAAGTTCAGCGATTTCATCTTCCAGTTCTCCATCCTTCTTGCGAAGATTAGCATACTCAGATTCTAATTTTTCATTCTTCTCGCGAAGAATATTGTTTTTCTTTTCAAAAATTGCACATCTCTTCTCCAAGTCTGAGGCAACAATGAAAGAAGCTCTTCTAGTCTGCGAAGAAAAGTAAAAAATTGTCAAAACAAATGTAAATAAAAATATTGCGAGGAAATAAGAATACACAAATGTGGCAAAGAAATGAGAACATACCAGAATGCCGAGTGAATGTAAGAAACTTGGAGATAAAGATCTTGAAACCCCGCGAAGGGATTCATTATTCTCCAATAGAGGGGCATCATAGATAGTTTCCATAGATTTGAAAACTTCAGCAAGAGGAGTATCTCCAATCCCTAGTATGGTATCAGAGAATATGCTGGACAGCTGAGACATAGAAGACTCAGGTTGGGAGGATTCCTTCGCAGAAGAAATATAAACATCACCATCATTGCCATCATCATCATTGTTATCATCGCTAGAACTCTCGCTAGACTGAAGAGTTGAAGGAGATGGGGTTTGTATTTTTCTTTTCTTTGAAAGAGGAACACCAGATTTCTCCTTATGAGGAGCATCAGATTTCTCCTTGCGAGCAGCACCTTTGCCTTTTCCCTTGGTTTTCACAACTTGAATAGGTTCTATTTCTTCAATAACCTTCAAACACAGATAAAGATAAGAAATATAGGCAACAATATATTATTAAGAATCATAAAGGAATATTTCTTACTTCATCTGTGAGTGATCTGAGAGCTAATAGAGTGCTGGGTTTCCCTAAATTATTGTAGCTAGCTTTCGGCCTTTTAATCTGGTAAAATTGGAGCAATCAGTGAGAGTATATATGAAAGTATGAGAAAAATAATAAATATAAGCAAGAAATTTGGGAACATACCTCTGCATTTCTTTCAGGCCAATTAAACACCCATGGTTGGTACTCTGCGAGGCTCGCAGGTAAAGCGTGAGAACCAGAGATGTATGGACCCTCAAGATATAATGGGAAAATACACCATTTGTCATCACTAGAGTGACGCGGACCTTGATTGTTACCCGGATGCCAGTCAATATCCAACATGAGAACTTTATCTTTAGCAACGTCATCCTTATTTTGTAAGCGGGCACCCCAACAAGTGATATCCTTCCTCATGGGGATAACTTCATAATTCGCGAAGAAGTTTTCTACAGTATACTTCGCAGGAATGATTGGTACTGCAAAAAAATTAGGATTTTTAGCTTCAAGAGGGTAAGGAGATTCTTTACCAGCGCCGTGAGTAGCGTACTCAATTAGCAAACGAATGCAGTCTCCACTCAATTGATATATAGCTCGCGAGAACTTTGCATGAGAAAGTATTTGGTAGAATAAAGGAAGTTCAGGATCGTAAAGAGGAATGGGAAGGACAGCTTCAAGTTGACCTAGCGAGACTATCATCTTCTCGCGATTACATGAATGATCAGAGAATAATTTAATGGAAAGTTCGGCTTTAGGGTGTTGATCAGGAATAGAAGATAAAGTAAAACCCTGTTTGCAAGTTTCTTTTGCATCAAGTAGATTTTTACGACCAACATGAGCCATTTTTTAGAAAGTATGGGAATGAGAAAGAAGTTAAAAGATCAAAAGAGTGAAAGAAAGATTACAACGCAGCAGCAGATGCAGAATTTAACGAAGAACAGTAAAATTGCAGAGAGAAGGAAGAAGAAGGTAAAAAGAAGAAAAGAGAAGAATGAAGAAGATATATATAGAGGGGAAAAATTCTCGAGAAGATAAATGCATTCAATGCAAAGAAAATACGTGAACTGTTGAAGCACATCGGTTGAAAAGGACGTGTCAGAAATTGAATGGATGAAAAGATACATGTAATAAATTTGGCAAAGAATGCAGAAACGTGTCAGAACAAAAGATAAACAGCTGCGACATTTTAAAAAGTTTCAATTCGCGTGATCTTTTCCTCTTCGCAGAAAAGGCATGAGAAGAGGCAAGATGTAGGATCGAAATATCGCCGCAGTAATACTCCTACGAGATCAACAACAACACACTGCGAGTGTCGCAGAATGATTGAAATAATGACATAGGGGATGACAATAACTGAAACACGATAAGAGCGTGATGACGCTGCGAAGATTACAAACGCCTGCGAGGATTAACACTACAACTACTGCGAGAGTATTGCAAGTCAGATCCGAAAATAAAGGGCATCTTAGCTGTCATCCACTGTGTAACTACCCTATATATAGAGAACCAATAAGTTCAGAAAGGGGATCAATTTTTGAGTGTTAAGACAGTTTTGAGGAGAGAGAAAGTTCTTGTGAGCGGTTGTATTCTTGATTTCTTCCATTTCCTGTAACATTTCTGAGAATCAATCAATAAAAGTGTTGTTCTTAATCTTCAAATATGTGTTGATTATTATGAATTCTTATGAGGGGTGTAGTGTAGGAATTCCTGCAACTACACACCACCTGAACCTTCAGTTCCTTAATAGCTTCATTACCAGTTTCATGTTTACCACCAAACCAATCCATATCCGGCCATCTTCCCTACAATTGCACCTGACCAGCACTAATCTCCATTCTAACAAACTTCAATCAGTAGAAGCTACTCATTCTGAACCTGACTGCAACCCATCTATAGATGTAAACCACCAAAACAGCACTAGCATCCATGCAAAACAATTTCATCTCAACTTAGCTGACCTTCAATACCAGCTGCAACACCAATTCATCAATTCAGTTCCTGCAATTTCAGAGCAAACCCATCTTCTGCAACTCGAAAACTAACACAGACCGACCAATCTTCAATCTCAGTTGCTTCTTGGCTTCCACACTCAGAACCAGCAACAACAGCTCATTAACTTAACCATTCACCTGCAACTGATTCAAATTAGCTCCAGTCCATCTTTGCAGTCGTCAGAGTCCATAATAGCATCACTTGTACCACATGTATCTTCAAGTCTGCAATGCCTCATCTCACAGTTCCTGTGCATTACCAGTTCCCATGTACATATCTAACTCCACCTGCAATTCCCATTAACATTAGATGTAGCTCATTCTTTTCATCTGATTTTTTGCCTTGGAATATCACCAAATCTGGAACAAATTGATCTTCTTCTGCCGGTGTTGAAAATACCACCTAGCCTTTGCCAAATACCCTTCGTATAAACCCATTGAGCCATAGTTAAAATATAAGCACCATACCAAGATAGAATTGTTGGTGTCTTACTGGTTTCTCGCTGCCAGAAATTTTCTCAACATAGTCGTAACCTAACTTTGAAACGCCTGCCACGACCTAAAATCTCCTTTAAACAGCCCACAGTAGTCAGGGCCAATCATCTCGCCTTCACTAACCCCTAATCATCCTTGTTCGTCTCAGGCTCCTATCTGTTCAAGCATAACCCACCAGTACCATGGAAACCAGTACACAGACTCTACAATGCCATTTACTCCATGTCTCAACCTTCAGAAACACCTAACACAATCAGTCGTAGCAACAACTTCGTGCACCGATTCAACTAGAGCTTGAAATAGCGAAGAAATGCTCTGTCAGGCAATTACTCGAACACCTTCTGTGTGTGTTGCAGTGAGTCGAGAGAAAACCTCACTGTTGATTTCATTAGCACATGTACTTCCTTCCCTGCACAATACGAATTCAATCACACAACCCATAACTCCAAATCATTTCATTACTCATCATACATTCATAAAACCTATGGCAACAAGTTCTTATTCTTCTCTTCACTTCCTTCTCTCGACAGAAAAATGAGTTTAAACCAAACCAAACTCGCACAAAGACTCATTTACTTCGATGTCAACTTTATTCTAAAATAAACCCATGTCTCAGTTTCGAGATCCATGTCGAAATCTCCTCCATTAATCAAAATTACCCAACTGAACTTGAACGGAAAAAATCCAATAACTTCCCTGTTCCCTTGGCTTGAAATTCACCCAATCTATCTTAACTAATTATAAACAACCCTCAAAACATCGCTTACCGATAGTACAATATGGTTCACGACAGGATGGAATTGGTTGTAATGAGAGGGCAACTTATTGTTGCAAACTGAAATGAGAATTGGTTATTCACCTGTTCAATTGGTTTATGAAACCTAATTTCATTGACCAGTGCACATGTGTGCTACCCATGATGTGAACTCACTCACTTTTCTTTATATAGTATGGAAATTGCCGAGCCACTGATAGTGTTAGGCCCATGACATATGCCCAGCACCTACCATTCACTATGCCATTGCATATGTACGCCATTCCCAGTCCATGTCCTTGCATTTCTCTAACAGCAACAAAGAGAATTAAATTCTCTTTTAGCTACAGCTGAGCTGATAATGTCCTTGGCCTCCAATGAGCTTTATCCACGTGCAAAGATGCAATCCACTTTGGAATTTTTTCTTCCCTTGAATTCTTCCACCAACATCGGCCGTCTTTTACTTCTCACATTCATTTCATCTCTTCAATGTCTCTTCATCACTAAAGTTTTCATGCTTTTTAGACATTAATTGCATCACTAAAGCCGACATGCTTTTCAGATAGAGATGAAGAAATAAAAGCAAATAATGAGAAATAATCTTGCCTCAAACACCAATTGCATATTTTTTTGCCTTTTAAGAGACGTTTCTTCTTCTTTTGTGCCAAATGACTCCAAAGTACCTAAACACTCAAAAGCAAACATAAGATACATAATTTACAAGAAAACTTAGCAAAGAAAGCATAAACAATAGATAAATATCAAGGTGTTTTAGACACCTATCACCGTATCACAGTAAGAATGACTGGGGTGATATTCACACTGGGAACTATAATGGGTCACCCAGTCTCGTTGCATAATTTTATGGAAATATGTATGCTATGGATGCTAAGAGATGTATATTTTTCACCACTTTTCGGAGACGATGCTTCGAAGTAAATAGAAATGTTATTGGATATCTTCTGGGCTGCAATCCAGGAAATATATTTCTTCCTCATAGCAGTGATTTCAACGAAGAACATATTGCTGAGGTTTTTGGTGGAAAATTGTGGAGTGGAAACAGTTTATGTATCAAGGGCATCTCAAAACATCTCAAGTTCTTTGGAAAACATGTTGTTCCCAACCTGGCACCTAGTAATATGCACAAAGTTGCATGGAGTGGAGATGTGGCTGAACTAATTTATCATATGGTAATTTGTACCCCTAACTTCGATTTTTGTGTTTTTGTTATCAAGCAAATGATTAGAGTCTGGAGTAGTGGCAATAGCATGGGGTTTTCATGTCTTATCATAAGAATTTGCAGTGTTTTTGAAATTGGTGCTAATGATTCTCAAAAACTTGTACCTAAACCTCATAATCATACTATTATCAATGGAATGAGGGGACAAAGTCGTGCTGGAAAAAGCACAAGTACTACCCATAGTACTCCTGCACAAGATACTGATCTTGAAACCTTCTATCGAAGGCTCAGTAGGAGGAATGACTGTCTGGAGCGTCAAGTCAGCTTTGCATCTCTCAAGCATCCAGAACTTTCATCAAACCTCACCCTGATTGCTGAAGATTATAAGGATACTGAATCTGAAGAATATTTTGGCTTGAGTGATACCAGTTTAAGCTCTTAGACTTTTGTCTAAATCTGTTTGGTTCTTGTTGTAACCATAAAACTGCATTATCTTTTGAACATTTTGTTTTAAGTATTGTAAAACTTTAAAATTGTGTTCTTGTTTTATGTGTAATAATATGGTGTTTTTAGTATTTTAATTTCTGTACTATAAAAATTATCATTACTGTATGTTTATGGGATGTTTGATTTCAGTTTTAATATTCGATCTCATAATGTTGTGAACCCTTATGGTTTGGGTGACTTTTTGGTTTAACAGGATTAGGTTCTAGCCCATGTTGGTAGGCTTTATCAAAGGATCACGAGGGGTTCTGTTGAAACAATATGTGAAAAAGTGACAATATGTTGAATCATTTGGTTTAGCATAAAAGCATATGTGTTTCTGGGTTTTCAACTTTTGCTTACAATAGTTAAAAACCAGTTTTCAACCTTTCTCTGGTAAAGGTTGGTTGTTGTTATTCTTTTGTTTTGCATAAGGATGACAACATAATGATATTTCGATATCAATTCTCCCTGGAAGAAGATGCAAACATATTGGAGAAGAGGATGCAAAGTTTGAGGTAACAATCTTGTTAGTTAATTGTTTGCCTGTTTAAGAAAAGCCTGATTTTATTGCATATATTTATTTCTTTTGCTTAATGAAATTTCGGTACAATTGATGTTTTATTCCATTATTTATATATGGATGTGTGTGTGATTCAATTGGTTCCGGTTAAGAAAAACTATTGTTATCTTGCTTTATTGTTTGATATCAATCGTTTAGGCTTACAAAATTTCGGTACAATTATGGTGCTTTAATGTCTATGTTGTTTCAATTGCTTCCGGTTGAGGTAAATAATTATGCAAGTTTATTTATTTGGTTTGTATGAATTATTTATGGCTTACTGAAAGAAAAGGTTTTCGGGATGAATTGCTTAGTCTAATTCGATTCCAGATAAGAGAAACAAAGTTAATTCTGATCTTAGTTAGACTTATCAAAGTGGAGGTTTCGGTTATTCAAGTCTAATCTAATGCGTTAACAAGAAATGCTAGTTAACTAACCTAGTACTTGTCTTGTTTAAAAGTTAAATTTCTAAGTTATATGGATAATTAGAACCTGATGAGAAAAATAGAGTTATCTTTATTTTGGTCTTATCGAACAAGCGATTGTATTTGTACAATCGGTTTAGCAAAGGAACTAAGGTGCTTAGTCGATTTTTGGTTTGTTAAACTATTAGGGAAAATTACTTCGGGCAATTGTTTCCTTGGTAACATATTAAAACAAAATTACTTTGTAGTTTCGGTTTTGATATTGGTAATCAAAAATGGTGCGTGGAACCCTCGTGCTTAATTTTATAGGTTGCAAGTCTATTGAGATTTGTAAGATCCTTTCGGTTTGTCCTTTATTTTTTCCTTTCTTTGTCATTTTGTGACAAAAATGGGGAGAAATATATGGAGTAAAGAAGTGATATTGTTATTGATTGGTATCACTAAGGGAAAGGCCACTAGTGCTTAAACGTTTATCTAACGAAAGAGTAAATGCATAGACTAAGGGGGAGTAGCATATCATATGATGCTTGTAGTTATATGGACTACAAGGAAATAACAAAGACGTGTGGATTGATAAAATATACATATCTTACCTTTAGGGGGAGTATTAGCTTTGTTATTATAATGTCAACATCGACATTTATGGATTGAATGTATACATGTTATTGTGCTGTTGAATTCGGGAATCAAGCGTAAGTGTAATGAATTCTTATAATTTGTTTATCCATATGATGTAAGAGTTTTGTCACTAAAATTGACAAAGAGGGAGATTGTTAGAGCATAGCTCAGTTGAACCCACCAAGCGTTGGTATGTCAAGTTTGGTTGTCATATTTTAGTGAGCCAAAACTCATTTAAAGAGTCGCTTGATTATGTACTAGAGTCAACTTCATATAGGTTAGCTTGAAAGTATTAGGATATGAGACATTATAGGTATTGCGAAGACTTGAAGAATTGAAGAAGTAAGGAGCTACAATGACAACATCATCCTTCCACTTGAGGTTAGTGATATTTGAATTGAACTGTTTCATTCCATAACGTATCTTTTAAGTCGTGCATATTGAAAACATAACTGCGAAGCATGAATGATTATACTCTAGTTAGATGTAGTATTGAGGAATACAATACAAGGTTTATTGCTTAACCATTAAACTTTGTATATAAGACATCGACATAATCGTTTGAATGCTATTGTGATTATGTATGGGTATAAGGTGAAGATTTCATCATAGGAAACAATGTTCTACATTTGTTTAAAGGAAGTAAATTCATGAACTTGTTTTGTGAATCGAAAGGGAAATCTCTAGGCATTATTGGTATTGTTATTCATTGCATATCTTTTGAACTACCAATATGTGTGATTAGTATAACCGCTCTTGACTTGTTTATGTTCTTGGTAAAACTATTCACAAAGGCCTAACTTTTGTATTGGTATGAATTTTATTAGTGAAACCGATCTTAATTAATCACCTGAGATGGTATGATCGATTTAGTGTTATTGGTATGACCGACTTTGGGTAATGGGGAACCGATCCTAGTAAGAGGTGCAACCTATCACAAAGGGGAATCGATCCTTGTATGAGGTGCATCAAGCTTTTAGTAGTGTAGATGGTGGATTTTCGACAAGGGCTAATATCGTAAACCCATAATTGTATGTACTCTTGATCCAGCAATCATATGAGTATTGAGTCTCATGTCTCTTATCGAAAGAATGAAAGCTCATGCCATAAGAATTTCTGATTGAGACTACTGTCTCTCAGAGTATATGTAGATGCGTAGTCTCTCAGCTGAGGCAACAACATATCTCATGAATACTGAGCAATTTCAGTAATTACTTATATATAAAATTGAAAGATTAGACGGCTCCTAGACAGATTGCCTGCTAGTATAGAGAAATAACGTCTTCAGGATGTAACAATATTTTCCCTGACTATATAAAAGAAATATGACGCTTCAACAAGCTCATAACGCTTAATTCCTGAATAAATAATGCTCCTAGACGATCGTACTAGTATAGAGCCATTAATTAATTATTCTTAAAATCATTAGATTCATTAACTGAATCCCTGAAAAATATTCAATGTGTTTCATAATATTTCGTTACTTCAATTTATGGCTCTTCTCAGCAGAATTCCTTGGGTTAGTAATAAATATTCAACACACGGGCATCTAAGCTACCTTCGAGTAAGCCCCGACCAAAATGACGCAAGTGTACTCAGCAATAATGCACTAACGAGCATCTGAATGCACAAATGAGTATTTCAAAATACGACGAGACGATGAACCTATGCAAAATAGGAAGAAAATAATAAATAATAAAATATTAGTCAAGGCTCTAGGGGACTGGGCTCACCGGTCGGCCAGCCACGTCGTGACCAGTCCCACGCCCAAATTTTATATTTTATCATATTTTTATTATTTTCCTTGATCTCATGAAAATCCTTTTATTTGGACAAATATCCTTTGTTTTAAGGAAACTCCTCAGTTTCACGGTGTTTCCTTCGCATCAAGGAAATAATATAAAATTGGGAAAGGTGTCACGGGACCGTGTCTACTAGCCGGCCGGCGATGCCCTAGTTGTGGCCGATCCCATACCTCATGATTCCTCATTATTTTATTATTATTTCCCTAATCTCATGAAAACTCCTTAATCTCATGATATTTCCTTGATCCCATGAAAATAATACAAAATTAGGAAAACTCGTAGGACCCTGCCTTAGCCGGACGGTCATGCCCTAGCCGGTCCCACAATCCCTTATTATTTTTTTTATTTTTTTATGTTTCCTTGATTCCATGAAATTCCTAGATTTCATGATATTTCCTTCAAATTATGAAAATTCCTTCAAATCATGAAATAATACATAAAAATTAGGGAAAACTCCCGGGACCGGGCCCTAGCCGGCCAACCATGCCCAAGCCGGTCCCACACGCCCTTATTTTATTATTCTTAATATTTTTGTTTCCTTCATCTCATGGAAACTCCTTGATTTCAACAAAACTCCTTGGTTTCAACAAACTCTTTAGTTTTATGATATTTCCCTAAAATTATGAAAAACAATATAAAATTAAGAAAATACCATGGGGCCGGGATCTTTGGCCGGCCAGACATTCCTTGGCCTTAGCCAGTCCCACACTTCATGATTCATTCTTTTTTTTTATTATTTTTCCTTCATCTCATGAAGTTTTCACGGTTTCAGCAAAAATCCCAGATTTCTTCATATTTTCTCAAAATGTTACTCAAACGCACATCAGAAAATATCAAAATTCTCAGAACCGAGATACGAACACTTTGGAGGCGTGAGCATGTTACCTTGACCATCCAAGGTTGGCTCTTTGGCTTGCAAGAAGCCGGTTCCATGCATTTGCACCATTTTGACCTAATTTGCGCAATTGTACGTATTAAGTCCAAAACTCTTCCAAACAACTTGAAACTTCATAGGATAATTGTCAGTCGATCCCGTGACCACCCAGGGCCGGTTTTATGATCCCTTGGTCGGTGCCTCATCTCTTCATAATTAATTAGGTTTTATCACCTAAGGTTCAGACAATCATTATTTTAATAAATGATTAAACCAGCATTTAATCGTCCTTTCATCAACAAGTCTTCAAGAGACCTTGGTATTTGCTCACGTGAGTATCTGGGCACTACATGGTCGATTCATCATTCTGTGTAGCCGGTCCCTTCTTTACTTTTTGGTTTATTTCCAATAAATCATCAATTGATCAAATTAGGGTTTTGAGTCCAAGGTTCATAATTCCATATTCAAACGCTGATAATTTTACGTTGACCTCATGATCAACATTTTATTAATTATACTCGGTTCAGTTGCCAGTATTCTAATTTAATATTTTATTTGGTTATGCTACCAATACTTCATAAAATGAGCAACATTTGCTCAGACGAGCAATATTTGCTCAGACTAAGGAATATTGGTTCAACTATCAATATTCAATAAATCATCGAACGAGCAATATTTGCTCAGATGAACAATATTTGTTCGTACTGATGAATATGAGTTCAACTACCAATAGTCAATACTTCATCAAATGAGCAATATTTGCTCAAACCAAGGAATATTGGTTCAACTATCAATATTCAACAATTCATCGTATGAGCAATGTTTGCTCACCCTAACTATTAACGTTTACTTGAGAATCATACCTCTATCTCAACAGACACGTTCAATTCATGAATCTCAGAACATTTTCAAATCACATATGACTCAACAGTATAAGGACTCATCATCCCATGAAGTCAGCAACTGACTAACTAAATATACGTTTGCCTTGCAGACTCCGCAATCACACGAGACATCAATTGTGTTACATGGGGGGATATTAACTAGCGTTTTGGTCTGGCGGTCTACGACACGTGTGTTCATACACACGATGAGAATGTGAGCAAGTTGTGTAATCATTTGGAGGAGTTAACAAAGTAGTGGATGGAAAATCAACCAAGTATCTGCACGATGAGCAACTGGTTTTAACACGATTTCCACTTCCCCATTCTTTGATTCCATCAATTGTCACACTTCATGGGATAATGGTGTTTATAATTCCAATGATATAAATAAGTCTCTAAATCATGATTGAAACAAGGACAATCTCACGTCAAACAGACAATACGAGATCAACAACTCAACGTATGAGCAATTACTCTCAACAGAATAAAATTCAATCATTCAGAACTTATCTTATTTTCAGAATAACAACACACCTACAATATTCGATCACCACTGATCTCACACATTTCTCAGCTTCCCTCCTACAGATCGACCCATCCTTTCTTGTGACCGAATTTACTCTGGAACGGCCATTGTCTTGGTTTAGGCCGAAGTACTAAGGATTGATCTCTCGAATTCAAAGCAATCCCTTCTTTCAGTGCATATGTGTGAGGTTAGACAGTTCGATCGGTTCAAGGAGTTTCCTCCGCACGATCGTCTCCTCAATTCCTTAAAAACCATTAACTCGTTTTTCCCCATCTACAGATTGGCGACCACAGTGGGAGATCATTATCTCGGTTGCAATCTCAATTCTCACAAAGATGGTCGGTATTATGACTAATTCAACTACTTCAAACCATATCCAGAATCTTTCAATGGCAACATTCCTCCTCCCAGCGCTACATCTGACGGCGCGGAAGGCGGAGAAATCCAGACTCTGACTGAGCTGGCGCGAGTCCTGGAGATCCACACCAGGAACATGGATTTGATAAAAAATACAATAAATCACATACTCGATTTTCTCATCATACTGATGTCCGAGTTAAGCAGTATATCCGCTTCAGAAGTCCCAGCATCGGGGACTGACTCATCACATGGTAACCCTCAAATTAAGTGTTTCACTACTTATGAGAAGCTGGTGGACCAGGAGGTAGCACAGTTGGTCGAAAACTTGTGTGAACTCTTACACTTTTCCAGAGAGCAGCGTACAGACACGTTTTCCGCACTCAACCAAATATCATTTGATGTGCAAATATCTCCATTGTCTCCAGCAGTCGAAGAAATGTCCATGATGTTTGAGCGTTCGATCAACAATATCACTTTTGGAGAAGAGGACCGCATATCAGATGAAGGACATAACCGATCCCTATACGTAACTGGTTTTATCAAAGACTCTGAATTCAAGAGAGCTCTCGTTGATACAGGCACTTCTACAAATATTATCACTATGAAGACTCTCAAAGCGGCCAAGTTCCCACAGAGCAAGATCGTTCGCCATCCCATCTTAATGACAAGTTTCGAAGGAAGCCAGATCCATACATGGACTTGAAGGTAGGGCATATTCAATCGAAGGCCAAATTTCACGTGATCGAACAGGAACCTGATTATCACATGATACTCGGAAAACCGTAACTCCATGATAACAAAGTGGTTCCTTGAACATACCATCAATGCATGAAAGCTCTGATCAATAAAAAAATTATTCGTATTGCGGCTTCATCATCTCCTTACGCCCCGATGTATGACGCTGAATTCATTGAATATCAAAAGAACATCCCCGAACCTCCAAACAAGATTTGCAGTACTCCCCTCCCAAGCTGGAAGTCCATCGAAAATGTCATGGACAAACCATCCTCCTCAGGCATCAAGTCGATTAAGTCGTCTTCTACACTGATTAAACATCCCAAAGATCAGGTCTCAACTCAGGGATCTAATTTTATATCTAGTCATGATGCGGAGGGTAGAATTATTTACCGTTGACGCAAAGATTAGCAATTAATAGGGGAGAACAATGAAGAGTCTCCTTACCCCAAAAAATCATGTCAGAGTGAACCATCACTCGAAGAAGAGGTTCAAGATGCTCCATGACAATTACAAGACGACACTGACTCCACTATTGATGATCTCTAAACGTTCAACATCGAGAGAGTGGATGATCCAAGGCCAATTTTAATTAGCTCAGCACTGTCATGGGAGGAAAGGACGGAAATGATAAGGCTGCTGAAAGAATATCAAGATGTCTTCACCTGGACGTACAAAGAAATGCCTGGTCTAGACGACAAATTGGTAACTCATCATCTACACATCACCCCTGGCTCCAAAGTTGTCAAACAACCACCTAGGCAGTTAAGAAACGAAGTCGAAGAACAAATCAAGGTCGAGATTCAGAAACTATTAGCAGCAGGGTTCAACAAGCCCATTCAACACCCAACATGGCTTACGAACGTTGTTCCTGTCAGGAAGAAAAATGGTCAAATCAGATGCCGTGTTGATTTCAGGATTCTGAACAAATGTTATCCGAAAGATGATTTTATTTTACCCAACATTAATATGCTCGTAGATGCAACAGTGGTCACGATATGTTCTCATTTATGGATGGTTACAGTGGATACAACCAGATCAAAATGTACGAGCATGATGCCAACAAGACCGCATTCCGTACTCCTATTGGGAATTTTTACTACACTGTAATGCCCTTCGGATTAAAGAATGCCGGTGCTAGTTATCAACGAGCCATGACTGCCATATTTCACGACATGATGCACAAACAAGTGGAAGACTATGTTGATGATATGGTGGTAAAGTCAAAGACCCTTGCATATCACTTTCAAGTTCTAAGACAAGTTTTTGAAAGATACTGAGAATACAAATTAAAGATAAACCCTCTGGAGTGTGCTTTTGGTGTTTCCTCCGGAAAGCTTCTAGGATTCCTGGTCACAACAGAAAGAATCAAAGTCGATCCAGACAAGATGAAAGCTATTACTACTATGCCTCCTCCACGCACTGTGAAAGAACTCCAAAATTTTATGGGCAAAGTAATTTACATTCGACACTTTATTCCTGGATTGGCTCAGCTCATTACTTCATTCACCCCTCTATTGAAGAAAGGAGCGAGTTTTACATGGATAAATGTCCAACAAGAAGCATTCCATAAAATACAACAGATGATATTATCACATGCCGTCATGAAATCACCAGTGCAAGGAAGACCACTGATACTTTACACAACTTCCAGTGATGTCGCTATCGGAGCACTCCTTGCCCAAGAAGACGACGAAGGAATCGAATGACCAATCTACTACTTCAGCCGTACAATAAGAGATACTCAACTTCGATACCCAAAGGTTGAGAGAGCATGTCTGGTGTTAGTGCATACAATTCCGAAATTCAGGCACTATTTGTTATCCAACAGAGTCGTGCTCGTTTCCAAAGATGACCTTATAAGGTTTCTACTATCAAATTCAGACTTGATAGGAAGGCCAGCAAAGTGGCTACTTCAGATGTCAGAATTTGACATAGTATGTACACTGCATAAAGACATCAAAGGCAAAGCAGTTGCAGACTTGCTCGCTGCTTTTCCAAGAAAGGATGCAACAATGTTACATGAAGATATACCTGAATATGAAGCCTTCTTACTAGGATTGTCCCTGGCCAAGAAAGCAGGAGCAACACACCTCGAGATAAGAGCATATTCAAAGATACTGGTCAATCAAATGAATGTGACATACTCCCTTAAAGAAAAAACACTTGATCCATTCAGAACCGAAGCTCAATGATTGTTAACTCACTTCGCTGATGCAACGATTTTCCATACTGGACGAACTAACAATAGGCATGATGACTGCCTATCAAATCTCGCGTCTAAGCTTCAATTCGAATGAGCGTAGAAAACAATCACTGTACAAAGGCGTGTTGTGTCATCTTCCTGGCTCACTCAAGTCGAAGAAATTCAAGCAGATAATTGGCGAGCACATATTATTCATGAATTGAGCAGTTATTTTTCAGAAGGGAAGGTCAGTCTCAAGGAATTAAAGAATTATTTCTTTCTTCACGGAGGATTATACTATCGAAACTCTGATGGATCCTTGTCATGATGCCTTGGAAATAACGAAGCGGATGAACAACTCAAATGTATACATGAGGAAACCTGTGGATAGACACTGGTGGTAACACTTTACAGAAGGCTTCAAAGAATGGGATACTATTGGCCTTCCATAGAGGCTTAATCAAGAATTCTGCATAAGTCATGTCCCAATTGTCAGACGCCTCCTCATCACTTGGAAGCTCTGACAGCTCATCACACTGGGGACTGGAGGGAACCCTACATCAAGTACCTACGGGATAATGAGTTGCCGTTGGAAAAGAAAGAAACAATCAAACTCATCCAGAGAGCTAAAAGATTTGACTTTCTTGATGGAATCTTATACCGCAAAATCTTTGGTGTAAACTTGCTGAGATGCGAAGATGAGCATGAAATCCCAACAATTTTGCAGGAGATGCATGATGGGGAACATCTAGGAAAAAGGAAATTATTTCTCCAGATTCATGAGAAATATTATTGGTCGACCATGGAAGATGATGCAGCTGCGTACGTTCAGAGATGTCATCAATGCCAAGTCCATGGTAACCTCATTCACACTTATTATCTCCTATTGAATTCTGTGAATAGTTCATGGCCTTTCTATAGATGGGGTCTGGATATCATCGGGAAAATCAATCCAACATCTTCGAAGCAGCATGAATACATCATCATTGTAATCGAGTATTTTACCAAATGGGTTGAAGCTATTCCTCTTCGAAGTACCACTGTAGTCACGATTGCAGACTTCATCAAAGAATACATAATATGTAGATTCGGTGTTCCTAAACACATTGTCACTGATAATGGAACTCCTTTTTCCAACAAGCACGTGACGGAATTGCTTGAGGATTACATCATCAAACAAGTTTTCTCCACACGTATTATCCCCAAGTAAACGGACAAGCAGAGAGCACCAACAAAACTTTGGTCTGAATTCTCAACCGAATAATTCATGATAATCCTCGAACCTGGCATGAACAGTTACCTATGGCTTTATGGATTATTGAACCGCGCCAAGGAGATCGATCGGGACTTCACCATATTCTCTCGTATATGGGACCGACACCATACTGCCGGAAGAAATCAAAATTCCTTCATCAAGGATTGAAACATCCAGTGGAATACAATGGTATGAAGCCGAAGTGTCCAACTCAAGAATTGCTGAACTGGACATGCTCGAGTCAAAGAGAGCTAAGGTGGAAAAATATGTAGAAACCTACAAACAAAGGATCTCCAAAGCCTACAACAAAATGGTAAGACCTCGAACATTTCAAGTAGGGGATCTGGTATTAAAGACAGCAAAACACATTCAATAAGACAGTCTGCTCACAAGTTCTCCCCGAAATGGGAAGGACCATATGTAGTTATCAAGGCAGTATCCAGCGGATATTACAAAATCTTAAAAATTGATGGAGGAGTGGAGGGAAATATAATCAACGGTAAATGGCTCAAAGCATATTACGCCTGATCAGTAAAAAATAACTACCTTTTCACCATTTCATCATTTCAAGCATTTTTAGAATATAATTTATATTTATCCAAAGAGCGTGCAAAATGCTCCTTTGTTCATTAAGCATTCCATAAATGAACAAAATTTCCTCATGACATGACCAACTATTCTACCTATTAAAAGCCTAAAACTATTCGAAAAACAACAATCATAAATGCTCACTCAGAGTAAACCATCCAGCAAAGAGTAATTTTTATAGACAATCATGTCAAGCTTCTTTTGAAAGTTCTTGGTCTTCACTTTCAAGTCCTGAACAGCTTTCTCAACTCTTACTGACTCCAAGGCAAATGCCTTCTCCTCTTCCAAAAAAATAGCTATAGTGGAAATTATTTCAGCAGCAGTCGCTGCCCTGTCGACTTTGATAATCTCAAGCCGACGACGAAGCCAACTTACATTGAACCGCAAGGTCTCACAATTTGATATCATGTCATCCCATTTGTGAAGATCATGATTCTTGACTTCTCGCAGATTCGTCTCCATCATCTCTTCAATGATTGGTAGAACCCCAGCGACTGTAGTCAGGAGGGTCGGAAAGAAGCTTCTCCACACCTCAGTAGTGGAAATGTGACTGTATCGTCTCCATATCCTGGTATACAAAGATGCGTGACATTTTAGAACGATGAATCCTCTAATTATTTCATTACCCGAGAAATTATTAATCATGGGAGTCTCAAACGGGAGTCCAGCTGTTGGGTAGTTAACCCTAACTCCAGTCTCCACGGAGTTGGTAGAGTTCTTGTCGACGTCGTTATTATCAGTCACAAACTTCCCATTCCTTCTCTTTTTAGCATCAACAACGACATGCACATCAACCTGCAGTGAAGAAAATTTTAATTTCATATGAAGATGGGATAAAACCGTTGAATGATGCTCCAAATTTTTTTTATAGAATTACTCACGGATATGCCGATTTCAACATGAGTTGAAATATACCGGGAAGGGGCTCTAACAGTTCGCTTGGGTCTTGAATTATAAGAAGAAGATGGATTCTTTTGATTATCCTACAACAAATAATTTTCTATGATCATTAACTCTGATCAAACAGAGATGAAGAAAATACACAACTTTCTGAGATGGACGTTTCAATTTCATGCTTCGATTGAATTTCATTTCGAGAAGAAATACTACTACTGGACATAGCGATGAAAAGGTATGATAATCAAAATTTCTTATGAATGATGAAACTGACTCAGGAATGGAAGATATATTTGCATAAATGATAAGCCTTGAGTCTTGGAGATATATACAATATGAAGTGGATACTTATCTTCTGTGGATAGTTGTTTATGGGTAAAAACTATTTCTGCTGGTTTTGGTAATTTCGGGTGTGTCGATGAGAAATGAATCTAAACCCTAAACAAATGCACTGCATGGGAGTGCTTTTGATTCGTGAGATCCATCTATACAATTCTGTCCTAAACTAAGAAATGTCCATTCCAAACTTGTTTCGGTCACAAAGTGAAGGAGATGGGGTTGATCTTAGGGAGGGAAGCGAAGAAGGTGTTGAGATTGTGAAGGTGTTGTTTATTTATGACTTGTATCATAATATCGATCTGGCTTGCAATAATATAAGCAACCAAATCTGGTATTTTCTGGATACAAATGACAACACTTGGTTTTTTGTGCTTGTCTGTGTTTGAAATAGGGAGGAGAACCTATTTATACAAGTTATTGAGCCTAATCCTCGTCTCTCGTGGGAAGTGGAGGAAGTAGAGTGATGGAGCAGTGGAGTCGTGTTAGTGTGTCTGTTAGATCATTGCTCGGTCGAACTCGCATGCGTTGCTATCTCAAGCATGTTTGTCAATGTTAGTGATCAAAACTATAAAGTCTTGATTTCTAGTCTATTATAGATAAGGTCTCGGACTAGGATAGAAAGTGTAGTTGGGCTCAAGAACTCCATGGCAATCATCATACAAGACGAAGGACTACTCAAAGAACCAGTGGATCTTCATCGACTAAAAGGTATGTGGAGACTTGAACTTATCTATCACTCAAAAGTCTATCTACTATATCTCTTATCTTGAGACAGAAGTTGTATTACTATATAGACTAAGAATATACACATGTGACATTTCGAGCTGAGTATATCTCGCTTATCTATTTCTCGAAATGTGTGTTGGTAAAGCTTTTGCTTTATCCAAGTTCATCTTTGCCTAGTGACGAAAGTCATGTTATGTTTCAATCACTTTGGAAATTTCTATGACGAAAACTAGTTTGTGAATAACAACTATATGACATCCTCTGAGAATGTTTCAATGGTTTAAATGAGAGTTCAGACAATATAACCACTGGGGGACATAAACATTATTGTGGTAACACATATATGTATAATCCCTTAGCACTTGAACCGAAGTTTGCAAACTTTGTTGATCAAGTGAAAAACCGGAACTTGAGCAGTCAACCCAGTCCGCGAACTCAGTCTGTGAACGTCCGTAGTTCTCGAACCCGAGAATTTCTGCTGGAGTTGTAGCTCAGTTTCAGTCCGCAGACTGACGGAAATTCTCGAATCCGAGAATTTCTACTGGAGTTTGTGAACTCCAACCAGTTAACTTGAGTCGGTGAACCCAGTCCGCGAACTTGAGTGGTTATGTCTAAAATCGATGTTCGTGAACTTATCTAAATTATCTAAGGAATGATTTTACAAACCGCGGATTTATAGTTCATGAATCTATTCGAGTGAATCATATCATTTTTGCTTCAATTGTGTCTTGTGTAGTACATAAGATCTCATAGCAATTGAACAACTCTCTAACTAGTTAATTTGAGTCATTTGGACTAGTTATGGTGAAGAAAAATATGGCTGATATGAAAGTTATCATTTGGATAACCATTTGGTTGACTAATATTGAACCAACTATTATACAGTTTGGGTATGGTTACACAAACCCTAAATCTTCAAGTACATGTGTGTATGGCAAGCTAAGTTTTCGATCTAACGGTTGAAAGATATTAGCTTGTATCTAATCAGGTTTTCATCTAACGGTGAATATTGAATGCTTTGTTACTAAGCTAACATTGATTGCAAACCCTGATTCGAAAGACTATATAAGGGAGAACTCTAGCAACTAGGAAACCTAATCCCCACACATTTTGTGTGACACTAGTTTGCTAAGCTAGAGTCTATTCTCCTTTAACCTTTGGTTTTCTTCTTCTAAAACCAGGTTAACGACTTAAAGACTTCATTGGGATTGTGAAGCCAGACCAATACTACTTTTCTTTTAGTTGTGTGATCTGATCTTGCTATTTCTATCGTACGAGTATAATTATAATAATTGTCTTGAGATTTCTATCTCCTATAGGCAATATATAAAAGTAATCACAAACATATTCATCTCATCATTTGTGATTCCACAATATCTTTTTTCGCTGTGTCGATTAATACTATTGTGAGGTGATTGATAAAACTGAGATGTTCTTCTGGAATATAATTCTGGTTTTATTTATTGGTTCTTGTTCACCTTGATTTATCAAAATACGGAACAAAACTCATAGGTTTATTCGTGGGAGGCGAATTTATCTATCTTGTAGACGTTTCTGTGTGAGACAGATTTGTTTGCTAAAGTCTTCGACTTTGGGTATGTTTATGAGTGAAAATTATTCCAGTCGGATTTGGTAATTTGGGGTGTGTGGATGAGGAATGAATCTAAACCATAAACAAATGCACTGCGCGTAGAGTACTTGTGATTCGAGAAATCAATCTGTACAACTCTGGCCTAAACCAAGAAATGGCCATTCCATACTTGTTTCGGTCACAAAGTGAATGAGATGGGGTTGATCTTAGGGAGGGAAGCGAAGAAGGTGTTGAGATTGTGAAGGTGTTGGCTATGTATGACTTGTATTAGAAAGATGAACCGGCTTGCATGATGTAAGCTATCAGTTCCGGTGTTTGAATACGATTATATCAACACTTGCCTCTGTTGTCTTGTTCCTGTTTTCAAAATAGGGTGGAGAACATATTTATACAAGTCTTTTAGCCTAACCCTCGTATCTCGTGGGAAGTAGAGAAAGTGGAGTGATGGAGTAGTGTGTTAGTGTCACATGACCAGTCTTGCCCACTTCTTCCATCATCACTAACTGTCCATGACTTCCTGACACGCTCTTGTGATGGCGCGTTGGGCGCTGCACGCTGTAAACTGCCAGACCAATACCCCAGTATGTATCCCCCAGTTTGTGACATGATTGATGTCTTGAGTGTGTGGATTGTGGGACCCACATAAAGTATCATGTAATGCTAGATTAAATAACTTAGTTATTTAGGAAGTCGATACTTGTGAAGTATCGTGTGTATTCTATGCAGGTACTGCATCGAGTATACTTAGCATGTATGAAGCATCACAGTTTGAGCGTCTCAAAACAGCCTCATATCCAGCCTACTTCATGTGATGGTTTGGAGGTTGTGCAAGAAAGTCCTCCCATGGCCGACCACATGGTGTGGTAAAGTGACGGGTGGTGATCACCATGACGTCTTCCTGACCAATTAACTCCTAACCAGGGATGCATAACCAACCGGTGAAGTTGGACGGATGAGATGATATTTGAGACACTCATCTGCGACCGTTAGTGAAATTAGGGTTTTAGAAGAGGTGCGCAAGCATCACTCTTCATCCTGGTCGAATCCAAGCTTGGGATACGATTTTGGCAGGGCCGATCGTACATGCGTGTAGAAGGCATGACGGTGTGGGCGCCCGTACCTCATTGTCTCGTGAGAGTGCGATTTGGTTGACTAATATTGAACCAACTATTGTACACGTTTGGGTACGGTTACACAAACCCAAAATCGTCAAGTACATGTGTGTATGGCAAGATAAGTTTTCGATCTAACGGTTGAAAGATATTATCTTGTATCTAATCAGGTTTTTATCTAACAGTGAACATTGAATGCTTTGTTACTAATCTAACATTGATTGCAAACCCTGATTTGAAAGACTATATAAGGGAGAACTCTAGCAACTGAGAAACCTAATCCCCACACATTCTGTGTGATACTAGTTTTCTAAAATAGAGTCGATTCTCCTTTAACCTTTGGTTTCCTTCTTCTAAAACCAGGTTAACGACTTCAAGACTTCATTGGGATTGTGAAGCCAGACCGATACTATTTTTCTTGTAGTTGTGTGATCTGATCTTGTTATTTCTATTGTACGAGTACAATTGTAATAATTGGCTTGAGATTTCTATCCCCGATAGGAAATATATAAAAGTAATCACAAACATCTTCGTCTCATCATTTGTGATTACACAATATCTTTTTTCGCTGCGTCGATTATGAGTATTGTGAGGTGATTGATAAAACTGAGCTGTTCTTCGAGAATATAAGTCTGGTTTTATTGATTGGTTCTTGTTCACCTTGATTTATCAAAATACGGAACAAAACTCATAGGTTTATTCGTGGGAGACGGATTTATCTATCTTGTAAACTTTTCTGTGTGAGACAGATTTGTTTGCTAAAGTCTTCGACTTTGGGTCGTAGCAACTCTTGGTTGTAGGTGAGATCAACTAAGGGAATCAAGTATGCAGTATCCTGTTGGGATCAGAGTCGTAGGAGCATAATTGTACCTTGGATCAGTGAGAGATTGATTGGGGTTCAACTACAGTCCAGACCGAAGTTAATTTGGAGTAGGCTAGTGTTTGTAGCGGCTTAATACAGTGTATGTTTAATCTGGACTAGGTCCCGAGGTTTTTCTGCATTTGTGGTTTCCTCGTTAACAAAAATTCCGGTGTCTGTGTTATTTCTTTTCCGCATTATATTTTGTTATATAATTGAAATAATACAGGTTGTGCGTTGTTCAATCAATTAGAATATCCGACCTTATTGGCTGTTTATTTAAATTGATTGACACTTGGATATTGATTGGTATTTGGTACCATCCAAGTTATCTCTCTTTGATTAGACTCGCGAATCACATTTGCTTGAGTAAATCAAATTGAGAGATTGAGATAATAACTCCTTGAGTATTTTCTATTGATTGAGTCTAGATGTCTCTCTAAAAAAACAACTCGGAGTTTTCCATACCAGATTGCTAATATAAATATTGGGTGAGGTTGTTAGACCCCCGCTTTTTCAATTGGTATCAGAACAGGCGAACACTTTGAACCTGTTAAGTTTGTGTTTGTTCGTTCCTTGAAAATTGTCCCATGGGAAATTTCTTTGGAAAATTTGCTCTTGGCATCTGTAACGCACGCCAAAATTTCTTAAAGATTTATCAAGAATTATTATGGTCAAAACCTCTGGTTTCTCATAATAATCCCGTGTCATCTAAAAAGGAAGGTTTAGATGATATATATCAATCTAAAGAAAAAATTAAGAAGAAGAATGAGAAGTTGAAGAAATGTTCATGGCGCTCAAGGATAAGGAACCTCACTAGATTAACCATCAATCTCTATGAGGAGCACTATCATAATGGATCATTTGATAAAGATCAATCCAGAGCATTCGAAGACGTTTTTAGATCCTTAGAAAAACTTAATTATGTTAAGTCTAAGAATCACTCTGAAAAGGATTCTGTACATATTAAATCGCTGAATAATATTGTATAACGTGAGAATCGGAAGAATCTTCCTTCTAAGCATATCAAACAAAGGATAGGAAGCTTAGAGTCCCCTAATTACCATCATTACGGTGATTACATTACAAAGACTGTTCACACGGATCAACCAGAAATGTTGCATGAGGATTTGTCTGCACATTATGCCACTTGATAACAAGTTTTGCACTACCCCATGTGTATATATCTTGATATGGGGCAAGAAGTGGTTGAATTAGTGTAATGTTCTAAAACAAAGCTCCCTTTCCTGCATCCATAGCCCCTCATAAAGTGTGTTGACACGGGATGCATAACTTTGATATGCTAACATCTAAGAAAATCCCTCCTCCTTGTTCGGGTTGTGGTTCGCGAACGGGTCCAAACCCATCTTTGGTCATATAAAGAAAAAGTTCACGGACTCACCTGTCTTTATTCACCCGTCCGCGTACGTGAACTTTTTTGGTTTTGTGAGTAACCTCCATTGAAGACTTTTTGGAGAAACTAAGAGAAAGGTTGTTGAAGATTAACTCCAAGTAAGTAAATTCCTCTTGTTCCTTTCAATTTTTTGGATCTCATGATGAATTCTAAGGGCTCAAAAAGAATTCCCAAAGTCTCATATAGCTCTAGTATGGATCCCCCTTATGACCAAAATTCTCTAAGGATTAGGTTTGTGGATGATTCATGTGCTAGAATTTTTGATAAGATTTCATCTAAAGGTTTTATTTTAGAAAATAAATTGGATTTGTCTAGTGGACATGATGAGGATTTAACTTGTTTCAAAAAGTTCAATCGTGGAAATATTTTTGATGGTCTTGGTCAAGGTTTTTCTAACAAGAATTTTCTATGCCAACATTCATGATGTTGATCTTAATAAGATGGAATTCAAATTCATGGTGAATAGAAAAATGTTTCTTATTGATAGAGAGTTAATTTCGAAGATTACCAACATACCATTGGGAAACGTACATCTCCCTAGACCAAGTGATGAACGTCCTTCATGTGATGATATCTCTGTGGGTCTTTGTGGAAAAAAGGTATCTTGGAATCAAGGAAAGTTTCCGACTAATGATCTTAGTATTGCGTTAATGGCATTTGGAAAACTTGGTCCCTCCACAATTGAGAATTCTTGGTGGAGCCATGAGTTTGCTGAATTAGTCTATTTCCTTGAATCGGGTGTTCAAAGACATGATATTTGTGGATTCATCAAATGGTTTCAATGGCTTCAAATGGTTTCAATGACTTCTCCCATCAAGATATTAGGCTATCCATGTTTGATTAGTCAAATCTTCCATGATTGTGGTGTTGACTCAATTGGAAATTCCCTTGGGGTACCAAAACCAGTTCGTTCATGTACCTTCAGGCGCATAAAGGAGAATGTATGCAAATGACAAAGAGATGCTTCTTTTAATGAGTGTGATCCTACCACCTTGAGTTTACTTCAAAAAATTCACAAGGGAGTCTGTTAAGTCAATTCAAGGGTCAAATGCGTTCAAGAACAATTGTCGGTGGTTGCAACTAAGTTTCCCGAGCTCAAGGAAGAGTTAAACACAATTCGAGCATCATGGAGTATCTCCGATGAAGATGATGAGTATTGTGTTTGTCTAGTAAATCTTCTATTGTTTCTCTTTTGTTTAGTAGAATAACTAGTGTTTTGGAATAGCCATTATTGTGATTACACATAGCTATGTCCAATGGTTTTTTTATCTTCTTGTTTTTAGATTTATTGGCTTGAATTCTAAACTTGTTTGGAAGATGATGGTTGCAGTATTAATATTTATGGTTTTATATATTGCAATATTTTGATAGGATATGTTTGTTTACATCCGTGAACTTGATTGTCCCATATTTTGTCAAAAGTAAAGTCGTTCGTGAATTGATATGCAAATATTGATAAAAGGATGAATAGACTTTTGACAAACACAAAAGTTAAGCCTATATTGTCAATTATTCATGTAAGATAGGTTAAAATCTTTTGTGATTCAAGGATTATGTCTATTGTGTGTCATTATGCAAATGGTGATGGAAACATAGAATGAATCCTTGTGAATTCCGCAGTAGTTGAGCTTCTCGGTTCTATATTTTGTGTATTACTGTGAGACTCCGTATTGTGACTTATGTTGAGCATTAGACATACAAAGTTGATAATTTTGTGATTAGCTTAGTTGTGTTCCGTAAGGCACTTTACGTTGAGTATTTAGAACTAAATCAATCATCTAGCATAGTTATTTAGTTAGCACTCCGAAAGCCTTCTTATGTTGAGCATCTCTTCGACTTTGTTGGTTATTCGTGATTAACTTAGTCATTGCTCCATAGAAGTTCTTATGTCGAGTGTGGCCAATTAAATTAATTACTCTTGTAGTTTGATTGTGTATGGAAATTAGATTATTTGAGGGTTTTCTTGTGATTAATCTAATTGATTTATTAAGTCTCCATAAGTTTACTTGTGTTGAGCATATTTAGTCAAATTAATCTTGGTTCGCTTTGGTTAATTTAATTAAATATTTCTTGTTGGATTCCAAATTCATACTTGTATGTAATTTGTTGAGTCCAATGAAAAATCCTTCTTTTCTCTTGAAATTAAGGTCGCTCTTGTTGTTCCTTAGGGAATGACATATTATGTGGGAGAGTTCTTTTGAACTTGTGCTTAATTGCCAAATCTTTGTGGGGAGTGCGGCTGTGGAATATTAGAGGGGTTATCTTGCAGTCTTTATAAACTCCTTGATGAATGCATTTAGCTTCGGCTGTATGATTGCATCTAAACAAGATGATACACAATTACCTTTGGTCATGAAATGTCTCTTACGTAAATTTCATTAGGATCCGTTCTTGTACCTTTGCCAATTTTATTGTAAAAAAGGGGGATAATTAATACGTAGTTCACACTACAAATACATATGGTTTTCGGATCATTATGTAAGGGGGTGTAGTTGCCGGAAATCCCACAACATACCCCATATAATATCATGATAATAATTTCTAGATCTAATTATAAAAATGATGATAAAAATGCTAACATTATAAAATGGACACGAGATTTTTTACATGGTTCGATCAATGTGATGTACATCCATGGTTCTTCACTATGATTTTTATAATTACGTAAGTGTTATATTTAGAATCTCCATTAATGGGTATTTGGAGTTCTAGATCAAATTTTGGGGAAGAAGATGATAAAGAAAATAAAGTCACTCTCTAAAATACATCTCTCTGGAAAATCTCTCTCCTTTACAAAAATGTGTCTCTGATTTACAAAAATGTGTATCCTTCCTTTCTCTCTCCTGCTCTCCTCTTTATATAGGTGTTTACATAGTGGATGACAGCTCACATATAGTGGAGTACAGCTCATATGTAGTGGGTTACAACTAATATTCCTCCAAAATTTCGCAAGCTCTCTTATAACTTCGCAAGCTCTCTACATTCTCGAAAACTCTGCTATATTTTCGCAAACTCTGCTACATTTTCGCAAACTCTGATATTGTGCGATATTTGGATCCTACATCTTTCCTCTTTTTCCTTGAATATTTCTTGAAGAGCGATCTTTAAGGAAAAATCCAATTTGTTGTAGTTGTTGGAGGAACGAGCGAAAGAATATTAGACTTGAAAAGTACGTACTTGCCTCTATTATTTTATGAAGTTCCGGAGCTTTGCGAAGTAAATAAGAAGTATCAACTCTTGAAGTATGCGAAGTATGAAGTATCCTTGAAGAAGTACTCAATCCTCGAAATATGAGATGTAGGATCAGAATATCGCTACAACAATATTCTTACGAAATTATTAACAACATTCCTGTGAGTTCCTCAACAACACACTGCGAGTGTCGCAGAATAATTCAAAGAATGACTTAATAGACAACGACAACATAAAACACGAGAAAGATGTGAAGATTTTGTAGTTGGAGAGAATGCTCGCGAGAACAAGGAAGGAAATGATGATTTTGTGGTTGTAGAGAAATCTCGCGAGAAGCATAGCAAAGCCTGCGAGAAGCATAGCAGAGCCTGCAAGAAGCATATCAGAGATCCTAAAATATGGGAAATATGAGTTGAATGTGAGCTGTCAACCACCATGAAGATACCTATATAAAGAGAAGAGCAGGAGAGATAAAGGGGACACAATTTTAGGAGGGAGAGAGAGACATTTTGCAGAGAGATTTTTAGAGAGAGAATGTATTTTTTCTTTATCATCTTCTTCCCTAAAACCAGATTTAGAACTCCATTAATGGAGATTATCAATGTAAAATCAAATGTAAATTTTAACAATCATAGTGAAGAATCATGGATGTAGATCAAATTGATCGAACCATGTAAAAAATCTTGGTGTCCGCTTATAATTTTAGCAATTTTACTACCATTTATATATGTAGATCTAGAAATTAATATCAAGATATGATAAGGGGTGTGTTGTAGGATTTCCTGCAACTACATTTTGGCGCTAGAAACACTACCTACTACTTGCTGATTCCAAGAAAATTCAAAGAAATTAGCTACGGTCGATGATGAGTTCAACTGGATCTATAAGCTACCCAGGCGAAAACAGAAATTCCAATGAGAGAACAACGACAAACATCAGGAGTTCACAACATCAGAGATTTAGAAGCATTCACAGATATTAGTGCTACATCAAAGCTTATAGACCAAGAAAATGCAGCAAGGAAGAAATCTAATGAATCTGCATCAATTAATTGTTCAAACATGACAAATTCTCTCTTATCTTATTGAATTATATGTTCATAGTATAGATCTGGAAGATTTGGAGTTTTAAACTATTAATCTTTGTTTTTCACAAAAATTGTTGTTTAGTTGATATTTTGAATTAACAAGAGTTTTGATCATAAATTTCCATCCATAAACCTTGCAAATTTTGATCGTATAAAAAACTAACGTGAACATAATTTTTGTGATTGAAGTCAAAGATGAAGGAATCAAAAGTTCAAGTGAAATTTCTCTTTTGCGATAAGATACATCCACCAACTTATCAATACACAACGTCAGCGAATAAATGGATTAAACCAATACCAACATTTTAACAGAAAATTAAGATTCTAACGGAGGAGAAAGCACAAAGGACAAAGACAGCACAGTGGATAAAGGAAGAAGACTAATCATTTATTCACCAAGTAATTCATCAACAATCGCTAAAAAATCAAATGAAGTACACCAACAAATAATTCTACAGTACAAAATCTCTTCTCTTTTCTAATTTTATATTCAAAAATTACGTCTTAAAAAAAAAAAAAATTAGGCCATGCGAATTTCAATTTTTTTAGATTGTGCGAATTTCTTGAATTTCGGAGCATCAAAGTATTTCGTACTTTTTAAGTTATGCGATTTTAAAAATAAAATAAAATTGATGATTATCCTTATTTTCAATTCTAGGAAGTTGATATAAAACTTGCATTACTCATGGTGATTGCTCGCAGGGAATGAACTCTCGCAAGAAAGAATGATAAAAATTGTATGGCTAAAAAAGAAAATAGAAAGGGACAAAGAGAAAGCTTACACAAAGGACAACTAAAAAGAATAAGTCATGTGAATCTCGCCACTCTTTCACAAGTTGAAGGCAGTACAGTTGGTCAAACCAGAAGCGTACAAGTTTAAGGTCGCGGAATCGATTCTTCCTAACTGCGATATTTTTGCCTATTTTTGTTGAAATACCAAGGACAAATAAAAGAACAAGTAATAAGTGTTATGCGAAGATATCGCAAAGAAATACTAGAACAGATGGTTCAAGGTTCAAAGAACAAACAAGAGGTCACGGGTTCGAATTCGTAGAGTAAAATTTTTGCCTATTTTTCATTTTATTCTCATTTTCATTGGCGAGTAAAAGAATAAGGAAAAAAGTTCTGCGTTAATTTCGCAGAGAGGTTCTTGAACAGATGGTCCAGAGAAAAGTATGGCAGATTGTAGTCACAAGTTCAAATTTTCCTGCGAGCATAATTTTTTTCTTTTTACAAAGGGTGAAAAAATAGATAATCTCTCAGCATTGTTTCATTATTTTACAAGCAAGAGGCAGCACAGTTGGTGATCTGCGAAATTAATGAGTTCATGGTCGCGAGTTCAAGTCCCAACACATGCATATTTTTTCGCAAAATCCTTGATAATTTCGCAGGTATATTTCACACAGAAGAGAGTTCATGATAATTTCGCAGATAAATCTCGCAAGCAAGAGAACTAGCACAGTTGGTTGAGAGGCTTGAATGCAAGCAGCAGGTCGCGGGATCAATTCTTTCTTCTCGCAAGTTTATTTTTGTTATGTTAAATTCGTAAGTCAGCCTTTGATTATTTCGCAGATAAATTTCGAAGAAAGAGAACTAGCACAGTTGGTTGGGAGGCATGAATGCAAGCAGCAGATCGCGGGATCAATTCTTGATTCTCGCAAGTTTATTTTTGATATGCGAAATTTCTACATAATTGTCTCTTGAACAGTTAAACTTTGATTACTTCGCAAGATCTTTGATTAATTCACGAGAGAGGGAAAGCACAGTTGGTTTGTTGCGAGAAAATGCAAGAGGCATGTCAAGGGTTCAAGTCTCATCTCTCACTCTTCTTTTTGCTGCGAGACATTCAGACAACTCACATAAGAGCTAAGTACCCTTTCCTAAAATATTTTATTTACCGCAAATAAAAGATTTTTGATTTAATTTACAAAAAGTGATACAATCGCTAGATTTCAAAGATTTCAAAATGTGAAATTATAGCAAAACTTTAAAGATTTAAAAAAAAAAAATCAAAGATTACAGAAAGCAAAATTATCGCAAAGATTTCTAAGATTTCAAAAAAAAAAAAATTGATTGATTTGATTTGATTTACAAAGAGCGATACAATCGCACAATTACAAAGATTTTACAACAACAAAGATTCCAAAATTACAAAAAAAACGAGAAAATTCAATTTATATATTTACAATCGCAAGATTTCAAAGATTTCTCTAGAATATTTCTTTTACAGAAAAAGATTTCTGATTTAACAACACGATACAATCACAAGGTTTCAAAGAAGATTTCTAAGATTTCAAAATATTTTAAGGAATATTTACTTCAAATATGATGTTATGAGAATGAAAGAAGTAGCAAAAATGAAAGAATGATTGAAAGAATTGACCGAAATGAAAGAATAAAGAAACGCGAAAATATCGTGAGAAACGCGAATAAAATTTCGCAGAGACAAAAGAATGGGACGAACCTTTATGGAGTACACCCTAGTTCGCAGATACAATTTCGCAAGATGCAAATGTAAGACCTAAAGTGCGGCATATTAGGGGGTATCTGTTTGCATGGCTCATGGATAAGGTTATACCGCTGCTGGAACCTGAGTCATGGAGAGATGGGGTCCATCTCTTTGAGATACCTATCCAGGAGAGGTACCTTGGATTTCCTGGTTATACCCTAGTTGGACGACCGAGGGTCTCTTCTAAGGAGTGCAAAGTATGACCAAGGCGCCGAGGTACACAGTTTATCCAAGGATGCCCGGGACAAACGAACCTACCCTGGCCATTCTTGGTAAGTCTTGGCTATGATGCACTCAGCCTGAAGAAAACCCCACTTATGGTGCAGTCTTGTAACTATAAGCCATATAGGCATAAAGGACAAGAGGCTGCGAAAACAACTGGTTGTTGGAAAATCCGGATGGGAGGAGCTAGTCTTGTATGGCCGATGTGCCCTCCTTGAAGGGGAAACCAGGGGGAAGATAAGGGCGGCACCCTCCATTAGGGAGCTGATAAGTGTCTAAATATGGCAATGTCATGGGGATTTATGATCGCAAGAACATTTAGGCCTGTCATATTATCGCGTGACAAAAATTATACAGAGGAAACAAGCCATAAGAGAAAAAAGATAAGATGAGATCAATGGGTTTTTACATGAAAGTGTAAAGACGTCCTGCGATTTCATCGCAAGACGGCAATGTCATAAGGTTTTGTTCTCACAAGGGAACTTGGACTTGTCATATTGTCGCAGAGAAATTGACAAAATGCGGATAAGGCAAGATCAATGGGTTTTTACATACAAATGTGAAGATATCCTGCGATCTTGTCGCAGATACAAAAGAAAAATTGGCAAAATAAGACCTTTAACTAGGAAGGCAAAATAAGACCAATAGAATAATCTCAAACATTAACTATTTTCTTTTAAGAATGCAGGAAATATTTGTTCATCATAAGAGAGATAGCAAGTACTATTTAGAATCTCTCAGAAATACTATTCAGAATCTCCCAGAAGTATTGTTCAGAATTTCTCAGAAGTATTATTCAGCGTCTCTCAGCGGCACTATTTCATAATCTCGCAAAACTATTTCAGGAGTACTATTTCATAATCTCGTAGCACTATTCATAATCTCGCAGAACTATTCATAAGCTCGTAGTAATATTCAGTCACTATTCATGTCACTATTTCAGAATCTCGCAGAAACATTCAAAATCTTGCAGACTCATTTCGAAACTTACAAACTCATTTAGCATCTTGCAGACTCTTCCAGAATTTCGCAGGAGATGTGATTATTTCGCAGAACGTGCTAATTTTCTAAAAAAGATTATCGCATGAGGCAAAGGCAAGATAATAATAAAGAAACAATCCGCTCATTCAATATTTTTTCAAGGATTCTACCTTCATAGATAAAGAAAAAAGGCAACTATGGATTACCAAGCAAACATTTTATGTTCTTTATCTTCTCGGCAAGAATCATTTCCAAAATGGACAAGAATTTTCACCAAAAATGAAATAATAATTTCACATGAATAGACCAAAAATGAAATAATAATTTCACATGAATAGAGGAAATACTTATGACTTTTATTCAAGAAAGGATACTTCTTATATTTTGAGGATTAAGTACTTCTTATATTTCTTCAAGGATACTTCATACTTCACATACTTCAAGAGTTGATACTTCTTATTTATTTCGCAAAGATCCGGAACTTCACAAAAAAATAGAGGCAAGTACGTACTTTTCAAGTCCAGTATTCTTTCGCTCGTTCCTTCATCAACAAATATCAAAGACTACTACAACAATTGATTTTTCCTTAAAGATCGCTCTTCAAGCAATATTCAAGGAAAAAAAGGCAAAAAATATTCTTACGAAATTATTAACAACATTCTAGTAAGTTCCTCAACAACACACTGCGAGTGTCGCAGAATAATTCAAAGAATGACGTAATAGACAACGACAACATAAAACACGAGAAAGATGTGAAGATTTTTTAGTTGGAGAGAATGCTCGCGAGAACAAGGAAGGAAATGAAGATTTTGTGGTTGTAGAGAAATCTCGCGAGAAGCATAGCAGAGCCTGCAAGAAGCATAGAAGAGATCCTAAAATATGGGAAATATGAGTTGAATGTGAACTGTCAACCACCAGGAAGATACCTATATAAAGAGAAGAGCAGGAGAGAGACAGGGGACACAATTTTAGGAGGGAGAGAGAGAGACATTTTGCAGAGAGATTTTTAGAGAGAGAATGTATTTTTTCTTTATCATCTTATTCCCCAAAACCAGATTTAGAACTCCATTAATGGAGATTATCAATGTAAAATCAAATGTAAATTTTAACAATCATAGTGAAGAATCATGGATGTAGATCAAATTGATCGAACCATGTAAAAAATCTTGGTGTCTGCTTATAATTTTATCAATTTTACTACCATTTTTATATGTAGATCTAGAAATTAATATCAAGATATGATAAGGGGTGTGTTGTAGGATTTCCTGCAACTATATAAAAGTATCCTTCCTTGAATGAGAGTCATAAGTATTGCCTTTATTCATACGAAATTATTACTCTATTTTTGGTGAGGATTCTTGTCCACTTTGGAAATGATCCTTGCCGAGAAGATAAAGAACATAAAATGTTTTCTTGGTAATCCATAGTTGCCTCTGTTCTTTATCTATGAGGGTAGAATCCTTGAGAAAATGTTGAATGAGCGAGTTGTTTCTTAATCCTTATCTTGCCTCTGCCTCATGATAGTATAATCTCTTTAAGGTGCTTTTAATTGTGCGAAATAATTGAGCGAAATAACCACATTTTGCAAAATAATCACATTCTGCGAAATTCTGACACATTCTGCAAAATTTTGGCTCATTCTGCGAAAGTATTGTAGATGGTGGATTTTCGACAAGGGGAAAATTGAAAAACTATACTCCAGATTCGGCAACCGGATGAGTATTGAGGCCCATGTCTCTCATGTGAAGCATGAAAGCTCATGCCATAAACCTCTGATGTAGAAAGTCTCTCACATTATCGAAACTCATGTCTCTAAGCATGAAAGCTCATGCCATAAAACTCTGATGGAGAAAGTCTCTCAGAGTACCGAGACTCATGTCTCTAAGCATGAAAGCTAATGCCATAAACCTCTGAGGGAGAAACTCTCTCAGAGTATCAAGACTCATGTTTCTAAGCATAAAAGCTCATGCCATAAACCTCTGATAGAGAAAGTCTCTCAGAGTATCGAGGCTCATGTCTCTAAGCATGAAAGCTCATGCCATAAACCTATGATGGAGAAAGTCTCTCAGAGAAGATGTAGATGTGCAGTCTCCCAGCTGAGAGCACATCTCATACTGTATAGAATCGAAAGATTTGGCGGCTCCTAGACACCATGCCTGCTAGTACATGCGACAATGTCTTCGGGATGCAACCAGGTTTTCCCCGACTATGCAAGAGGAATATGACACTCCAGCAAGTTCATATTGCTCAACCCTCAGATGATTAATGCTCCTAGACAGGAATCCCTTCTAGTATAGAGCCATCAATTAATTGTCTGAAATTGCCTGAATATCTAGCAATATTCTACGAACCATCGTCTGAATATCCAACAATATTCTACGAGCCATCTTTAATCGTCTGAATATCTAGAAATATTCTACGATTCTTCGTTATATTTCGTCACTTCAATTCGTGGTTCTTCCCAGCAGAATGCCACGGGTTAGTGATAAATATCCAATGAAACAGGCATCTGAGCATCGAATAAACCCTGAAAAAATTGGTGCAAGTGTAATTAGAAAATAATGCATAGAACAGCATTTTGAATGCACGAACGAGCATTTCAAAAAATATGAATGAACGAGGAACCTATGCAAAATAGGAAGGAACAATAATAGTAATAAAATATTAGCAAAAGCGCCAGGGGACTGGGCTCACCAGCCGTCCAGTCATGCCGTGACCAGTCCCGCGCCCAATTTTGTGTTCATATTTTACTATTTTTCCCAGATCTCGCGAAAATTCTCTCGTTCGAGCAAATCTCATATTTTTCAAAGACATTATCTAAATCACATGATTTCATCAAAAAATAATAAAATTAGGGAAAGGTGTCATGGGACCGCCGGCCGGCCAGTCATGCCTTAGCCGTGGCCGGTCCCACACCTCACGTCTCATTATTTTATTATTTCTTCTCAAATTATGAAAATACCTTGATTTTATGAATTTTCCCTAAAATTACCTAATTTCATGTATTTTCTCTAAAATCATAGAAAATATTAAAAAATTAGGGAAAACTTGTGGGACCGGGCTCTAGCCGGTCGGCCAACCCCTAGCCGGTCCCACACACCTATTATTTTATGTTTTGTTTCCTGATTTCAACAAAATATCTTGGTTTTCAACAAATTCCTTGATTTTATGAAAATTCTCTAAAATCATCAAAATTTGGTAAAATTGGGAAGAGTGGCTTGGGACCCATGTCCATTGGCCGGCCGGCCATGCCTCGGCTATTGCCAGTCCCACACTCCCATTCACTATTTTATTATTAATTTATTTCTCTCATCTCACGGAAGTTCCCTAATTTCATCAAACTCTCATGTTTCATGGAATTTCCCTCATATCAGAGAAAATACATAAAATTACATAAAACTGGGAAAGCATGTGGGACCGTGATTGTCAATCGGCCATGCCCTATCCGTAACCGGTCCTACACCTTGTAACTCCCTGTTTTATTTATTTTCCCTCATCTCATGTATTTTTCCCAGTTTCAGCAAAACCATGGATTTTGCATATTTTCTCCAAATGTTGCTCAAAGGTGCACCAGAAAATATCAAAATTCTCAAGACTGAAACACGGACGTTATGGTGACACAGGAACATCCCCTTGACCGACCAAGGGTGACCCTGAGGCTTGCAAACAGCTGGTCCCACATGTTTTAATGATTTTAACCTAATTTGCTCAATGACTCATATTAGGTTCAAACTCTTTCCAAACAATTGGAAGTTTTCTCAAATGACCATCCACTGGTCCCACACCCACCAAGAGACGGTCCCATGACCTCTTGGCCGATCCCTCATATTTTCTACATCAGGTTTTTTGATTTGTCGCTCACACGAGCATTATTTCAGTAAATGATTAAACCAGCATTTAATCATTCTTTCACCAACTGGTCCTCAAGAGACTTTGGTATTTTTGCTCATTCGAGCATCTAGGCATTATATGATGAACCCATCATCCCATGGAGCCAGTCCCGTGTTGATTTGCAATAAATTATCATTTCGATAAAATTAGGGTTTTGAATCCAGGGCTCTGCAGAAACGTGATTCTGAGCAGATTCAAACACTCTGATAATTTTATGTTGATTCCATGATTAACATTTTTATTTATTTTGCTCGACCCAGCAGTTAGTAAATTAAATTAATATTTTATTTGGTCCTGCTACCAATAAATTCATCAAACGAGCAATATTTGCTCAAACTGGCAATATTTGCTCGAACCGGCAATATTCACTCGAATTAGCAATATTTGCTCAGATCAAAGAATATTGGAAATTCAGCAACACAGTTTGCTCGTTTTAGGTTATAATGATACCTCGTCTCAGTAGACATACATTTAATTCATGAGTTTCAGAACATTTGCTAAAACGTGTTCAACTCAGCACTACATGGACTCATCGTCCCATAAAGTGAGCAACTGACTCCACAATCACGAGATTTCAATCATGTCACATGGGGGGATATTAACTAGGGTTTTGGTCTGGCAGTCTACGGCACGTGTGTTAACCCACAATGAGAATGTGAGCAAGTCGTGCAATCAATTGGAAGAGTCAGCAAAGTAGTGGGTGGAAAATTAACCAAGTCTCCGCACGATGAGTACTTGGTTTAACACGATTTCCTATTTCCCCACTCTATGATTCCAGGAAACTGTCACACTTCATGAGATCATGGTGTTTTCAACTCCGGCATTATAAAAAGTCTCTGAATCTTGATTGAAAGGACAAGAGTTTTCGAACATTCGAACAACAGTCGCCTAAACGAGCAATTTCTCATCAAAGTTCATACAGACAATCTTTCGTCTACACGAACTCACAGAAATCACTCTCAATCAGGTAAAACTCAATCATTCAGAGCATTTTCACGTTGAATTCACAACACATCTACAATCTCAGATCACCATTGATCTCACACATTTCTCAGCTTCCCTCTTACAGATCAACTCATCCTCTCTTGTGACCTAATTGACTCTAGAACGACCATTGTTCTTGGTTTAGGCCGGAGTCCTATAGATTGATCTCTCGAACTTAAAGCACTCCCTTCTTTCAGTGCATCTGTGTGAGGTTCAATATTTCACTCGGTTCAAGGAGTCTCCACATGGTCGACTCTTCAATTCCGTAAAAACCATTAAATCTTTTTTCCTAATCTACAGATTAGCGACCAAAATGGGAGATTAATCTCTCGGTTGGAATCTCATGGTTTCACAAGAAAGATGGTCTTAGGTCTGGGTTAGTCACATGTTCTAATACCAACGGCGCTAGCACTAGCAACAATGACAACAACAACAATAACGGCAATGGAGACATTCCGATCACAAATACTGATGGTGGTGATATTACTCCTCCTCATACAGAGGGTCATCCTTTGTTCAGCTGACACCCTAAGGAAATCAGTGGAAACCAACCACATACTATTGTTGATATCATCAAAGCCCAAGAAATCTTTGCACAGAATCAGATAGATATGGCTGCAGCACAGAAGAAGCTATTTGATCAATTGAAGAATCTCACTGACAAGATGTCGGAGAAAATTCAAGGAAAGGGAAAAAGAAGGAGAAATCCTCATATGACGATCCTGAGGTAATTCATTTTCATACAGTAGATAATGATGAAGCCGGCAAGGCTGCAGGCGACCCATCAGCAAAAGAGTCATCAAACTTCATTACTCGTGAAGACTTGGAGAATCTTCTGGAGAACCGTAGAAAGGACAAGACGTCACATGTCCATCGTCACCCACCTCCTTATCCTTCCGCTACACAGAGGATTTCCCTTCCTAAAGGTTACATTTCTCCAACTTTTACTTTGTATGATGAAACTGGCAATGCTCGAGAACATGACTCTCGCTTTATTGAAGCCTTGGGAGAACATGAACATAACCATGTCGTCCGTATTAAGGAATTCTCAAAATCCTTGAAAGGAAGAGCATACACCTGGTACAACAACATCACACTAGGGACTATCAATAATTGGGGAGAAATTATTAACGCCTTTTACTGGAAGTACTTCTTCGTGTCAGAATAAGTCACTCTCTCTGACCTTGGAAGGATGTTTCAGAGGGTTAGTGAAAATACCAATGACTATGTGAAAAGATTCAGAGTCCAAGCCCTGAATTTTCATAATCCAAATGCCACGGAGCAGCAACTGGTAGATTTGTGCATCAAGGACATGCTCCCGGTTTACAGAGCTTAACTGGAAAATATTCGATTCCAGACTTTCTCAGAGCTTCATGAAGCCGCAGAAAGATTGGCAACCACTGCACCCGCTCTACTGGAAAGGAAAAAAGCTATAAAGGATGAATAACTGCGAGACATTCGAGGTAGCAGAAGTTTGATCAAGAAACAGTAAAACCTCGAGACTTCCACAAACAGCAGAAGAGAGCAAACGGAAATCCAAGCCGCCGCGCAAGCATACCTCAGCTCCTGTACAAAGGAATGATAAGCAAGATGCATAAGACTCTGACCATCACACAAGAGCTTCTGATCAAGAAGCACGTGAGTTTCATTTTCCAATGAATAGGTGATCGAACTCCTGGATGTCTGATTCCAAGATGGTGCAATCAAGTTTCCATATGTCAAGAAAGAACCAACTAAAGAAGACGTGGAAAGTCCTCGTTACTGCCGCTTCCACAGGTTCGTCAATCATCCCACAAGCGACTGCGGAGTTTTGAAGCACATTTTCAAAGAGAAGATTGATCCACAAGAACTGGGGACTGAGGGAGTGCACAAGAATCCTCTCTTAGTCAGAACCTTTACGCTTTATGAAAACCCTATCAAAGAGGCAGTTTAATCCTTGGTCGAACGTGAATTGTGTTTCCTGTCAGAGGCATAAAGGAGAGACATGTCTACAATATTGAACCACATCGTGTCAAGAAGTCTATTCCAAAAATACTTCTTGATCCCCCAGCCACAGACTAAGAGATGTACGACTAGGGACTGCTTACCACAGTGAATCTCAGAAGAAACGAATTTGGAAGAATGTTGATCGATGCTGACACCGCCATCAACAATATTCCACTAAAAACCATCGGATCTACATGCATCACTCGGCAAGAAGATACTCATGCTCCATCTCAATCAGAGACCTTGAAGGAGCTCTCGGAAGTACTTACGGCTACATCATTCTCAAAGTGAACCTAAGCTCAACCTGGACAGAAACCAAGTTTCACATAATCAGGAAGATCCAGCATGTGACATGTCCTTCAGACGAGTGTGGATCCACGCTGAAAGATGGGTACTTACAAAGCACCTTTAGTTACACATCTCTCCAACAAATAAAGCTCTAATCCAGAAGATTTTACGGACATTCCATCATCAGAGTACTTTGAGGGTTCAAACTTTGACGAGGTTGAAGCAAGAACCTGCAAAAGATGCATAGACATTCATCAAGAGGCTCCCCACTCAGGAAAGTCTCATTCCATGTCTATGTTATTTATTTCCCCACATGCTATCCTAGAATGGGGACTTAATTATGCTGGAAACTCTACAAGGCATTATGAATGGTAGATTCACCGTATTAGTATTTTACCAAGTGGTTGAATCTGATTTTTCTCCGAATCAAGCACTGAAACATTCGTTACTGACGTCTAAACATGGCAAAAAACACTTTGGGCATTTCTCCTCCAAGTCCATGTGTTCCACGAAATCAGAAAGCTTTGATGTCTGCACAAGTGTTGAATCCCACTATTGGAACGAAAAGGATGATGAATCAACAGAAGATACTCCAGTGCCGAAATGATCTAACCCCTAAGACGTTCGATGCTTAAGGAATATACGCTTCAACGCTCAAGCATCCAAGAAGCCTTCAAATTGTACTCCCAAACAAAGAGTACACCTCCTACAACGATGCATCTGTCTTCAACACAAATATCTCGACAATGGCACATTGATTCAACACCAGCGCAATCAAAGTGTAACGAAGTTACGATCAATAAGTCTTCATTATCCCATGATAAGACTTCTGAAGCAGATGCGACATCATCTATACATGGATGACACTAACTCCTTCAACATACACTGGGCAACCTGAGGTGATTCCGTGAAACTTCATCAACAAGATTTCTCTACATCACAAGCCCCCTGCATAATTGAGGAACCTTCTCTCTTCACTAATCACATCCATTACGAAAATTGCTGATGCTATCTACCGCAGCAACATCGGCTCACTGATGAATCCAGTTCATGGCTCACTAGATGAATGAGCAAAGATTATATCTGTAATCATGGTTCTGGCCTTTTCGGTATTTGGAGCAACTTCAACCATGGTATCAGCATCAAAAATAATCTCTATAGGAACACCATCCATGACCTCAGCATCGACAAGGATCTCTGGAGCATAATCCTTCATGGTCTCAGCACCAACAAGAGCAGCATCCGCAGGGCTTCATCAACTAACCATTCGCCGAAGAATTGCTCGATGAAGCGGACTTCTCCAAGCACTAATGATTCATATCAAGGCGTGTAGACATGAAATATGATCACATGAACATCTTCCTAGAGCTTGCACGATGGACGAGTACAAATCAAAGTCTCCTACAAGATGTTCTCATCGCCTCTATAAATGAGATATGACACACTCCAGGCCATGGGTTTGCAAAACGTACCAATGGGTGAGGAACGGGATAATGCTTTCTCAATGAAATATGTTCGTCTGTGTCTCTTCTACAATATACCAAAAAGGCGCATTAATCGGACGTATGAGATGAAAGATATGGCCTTTACCGTCAGGTCTACGAAACCTGAAAAATTTGTACGGGATTACAAATTACAGATGTGCACGCTTTGTTGGCTGATCTCTACAACTCCAAATTTAGTGATTCTTGTCTCATGAGATAACTCAGTCTCTTATCTTCAAAGGTTGGGGTCAAACATCAAATTCTGACGTCATATGAGGTCCTACAGCTTCCAGAGCGTACAACATGCAAGCATCAATTTTATACGAGATTCATAACTTCCACAACCGATCGGTGTCTACCGGGTCTTTTCGCTAAGTCCTTCATCAAGGTACCTACAATTTCGACCACCTAGGTCTTTTCATCAATTTTTTCTACCTAGGTCTGCTATCTAGATCTTGCTAGAAGAAGGGAAAACGAAATGGAGAGATTCAACAAAATACTGGGGACTGACGGTCCACTGATCATGACGATCAACTTCACAATGCAAGACTTATGGTGTCGGGATCTTCAGTACTAATAAATCATCATGAAAGTGATGCTACCGCTGGGACATGAAACCGTGGTCATTGCATCATCCCCTCTTGAAAGCAGCCTCAGCTATGGTCCCGTGACCAGGGTTTTAGATGTGATGTTTTACGGCTGACGAAGATAAGATGGCTGCAAACATCATGCTCATGTACCAATCCAAGGGTCCTGATCTCAAATGAATCAATAACATTTAAATCCTCCACCAACCAGTTCGTAGTATGGGAGTGATGCATCGAATGGAGGACCAAAACAACCCCTGCACTTGGGTATTAATACACCACTACACGATTCTCGGTTACTGGAGCAGCCTCTACTCATGGCAGCAGTTTCTTCAGTATTCTCTGCTGGTGGCTCGGTTTCTTATATCACTGAAGCAGCAACAATTGAAGTTTCCATAACTTCAGTGACAACCTTCTCATGGCCTTGAAGTGCAGGGATAGTTGTCTCTTCATTAGCAACTCCAGAACAGCTCGAATTATCCTTATTGGTTTCAATATCCTCAACTTCAGTATTTGGCACCTAATACGAAGATTACATGAGGTTAGAGCAATCTAAACATGAGCCAAATGAGATCATAAATTACATTATACAAGCATTCCAACATCATCAGGGTTCATTATTATACACTCGGGGCACGAGCAAATAGCATGAAAGTCATGAAAATACGTTTTGCGGCAAGCTCGTCTGAAGAGACTTTACTCTGCACTGTACAATATGAAGAACTGGGAGAAATATACAAGAAATTTTAGGATGCGTTATATACCATTCTCTTTGTATGGATGTCCTCTATGGCATGTCATAATTTCATAATAATCCGATGAGCGAGCAAGGAGATGTGTTCAAAACATTAGACAACGTACAATCTGAAAAAGTTCTGAAAGTCTTCTGGAAGTTTAATGTTTCGCCTTTTTCAGGCCCTGAACCTGCTCAAAACTTAAAAAAATTCTTTGCTAAAGCTTGAAAATTTTATGGGCTTGAATATACACACACAGATCGCGAAAATCCGACTTCGAATGAAGATTCCACGGTGTTTTGCTAAAATGATGAAGTCTGAAATTTTCTGGCTCGACAATGCCGGAATCTCCATTGACGACGCCGCTACCTCCATTCAGTTCGGGATTTCGGGGATCCTCCATATTTCCATATCCCAAAGAAGAACAAGCTTCATCAACATGATGCTTATCTATAATGATTTCTTCCTGGATTCATCAACGGCAATTATTATTATTCAAGGAGATGCCACGATCACCTGCCGAAAAGGGATACTTAGATCGACTTCTTCATAAGTGCTGGATTCATGAATTGTTTACCCCGGGAACAAGTTGAAGACCGTCAATCGATGGATCAAAAATCTAAAAGATATAAAAAAACCTTGGTCTCACGATCCTAATTGCACGGGCAAAGTCATAACGCAAGGAGCGCTAACAACTCATCAAAGAAACGGCTGGGGATTACACGTTATTTTCTAGCATCTTGTAGTCCTTACTTCTGGGTTCTCCGCTCCTGTAGACTTTTTTCCATTTCCGTTGAGTCTACATTGATCCAGGATCTCATTCAAAATAATCCTATGGTAAAGCCAATGAAATATGAAGAATCTCTCACCATCACCCAGACGTTCCAGAAGTACCACTTCCTAAAAGTTTCGTCCGTAGAGATGTTATCTCTGGAAACACCATCTTTGGAAGTATCATCATGGGAGTCAGTGATTCTCGCAAAGTGGATACTTCGGCACATCGTTCATACAAAGCGCAGGCTTCGACATAAAAATGAATCATGGAATAAAGGTGCTCACATCAGCGTCTACAAAATGGTAACGATCCAACTCTTACCTATTTACAATTTCACTAGTTGTAGTGATATTAGCGTAAGAATTTCAAAAACTTGCTCGTTCCGTAAAACCTGCAAAGACGAGCAAAATTCATTATTCAAAATCATGACTTGATTTTCATAAAATTGTGAACGACCTACACAAACCTTTACTGTGTGAACATTCACTGGTTCTTCAAAATTGGACAAACGTCCATTCTACAATTTTGAAAACTCATAGACATTATTTCACCATGTAAAATTGTCTACTTTCAACAGTTGTTCAAAATCAAAACATTGATTTTACAAAATATATATATTTAACGTGAAACTCACGTAAATTTGAAAAATATATCTATATATTTTTGCTCCCTCGCACGATCATATGTCTTTGAAGTGAGAGTATATTTCAAATATTTCCGAAAGATCGAAGATAAAATTTTCATGAAAGCTCATAAACAAAATTTTATTACTAACAGACGTATGTTTATTTTAAAAAAAAAAAAACTTTTCTCTCGTACGAGCATTCACCTTTGAAACCACAGTTCACTTTGTGAAATCTCATATATTTAAAAAATAAAATTTTTTTTTCCGTGAAAGCTCATAGACAAAATTTTATCATTAGACTGAGGTCTATTTTGTTTGTTCCTTAAACTTACGAATGAACGAGCAAGGATTTCTTTCCATGGGCCCGGACCTATGAATCCTAAACCGAACAGGGTTCCGTCATCGAATCAGCGGTTCTACACCAATTTATTCTCACCGAATGATGCTCTATTATGCCACTGGGGCCGCTTAAGCCATGGTTCGCTCATTCGGTCGAAACCTGGTAATGTCTTATCTAGGGATGCCCATGGTTCGGTTTTCCACCTGAACCGAACTGGTCCAAACTGACAAAAAAAACCAGAGACCGAAAAATCCAAAAACCAAGAAGCCCCAAAACCGAGAAAATCGATTCTAGGTGGTTGGTTTAGGTTTGATGTCACAAAATAACCAAAAATCCAAAATAACCAAACCAAAAAAGAAACCGAGAGTAAGAACCAAAAAAACCGACAAAAACCATTATAATATGTATCAAACTTTCCATCATAGTATAATATATATTCACTTCAATGAGTATATCCATAAATAAAGCAAATATAATAAAAAAATGTATCTAATGTTGAATTATATATGTACAATATATACGATTTTGATGAGTATACCCATAAATAAATTATGGTTCAAAATATATCTAATTTTGATGATTTGATTTACAATTTTGGTTTATGAGTTAAAAATGAAAATCTATTAGAAAAAAAAAAAAAAAAAAAAAAAAAAACGGATGGGACGGTTCTGATTTATAATATTCTAAACCGAGCATGGTCTGATTTGGTTTTTGGTTTCTTATCAGAGATATTGGTTTGATCCTTGGGTTTGACAGAAAACCAACCCAAACCGAACCATGGGCAGCCTAAGTCTTATCTTATGACTAAGTTCAATTACTTATTTCTGTTTGCACCTGGAAAATCACCATTCAATGCTGAATGAGGAACATGACTGTTCCTCACTAAGCAGGGGACTTAATGTAGATGGTAGATTTTCGACAAGGGGCAAAATTATAAAACTATACTCCAGATTCGGCAACCAGATGAGTATTGAGGCCCATGTCTCTCATGTGAAGCATGAAAGATCATGCCATAAACCTCTGATGGAGAAAGTCTCCCAGAGTATCGAGACTCATGTCTCTAAGCATGAAAGCTCATGCCATAAACCTCTGATGGAGAAAGTCTCTCAGAGTATCGAGACTCATGTCTCTAAGCATGAAAGCTCGTGTCATAAACCTCTGATGGAGAAAGTCTCTCAGAGTATCGAGACTCATGTCTCTAAGCATGAAAGCTCGTGCCAAAAACATTTGATGGAGAAAGTCTCTCAGAGTATCGAGGCTCATGTCTCTAAGCATGAAAGCTCATGCCATAAACCTCTGATGGATAAAGTCTCTTAGAGAAGATGTAGATGTGCAGTCTCCCAGCTGAGAGCACATCTCATACTGTATAGAATCGAAAGATTGGGCGGCTCCTAGACAGCATGCCTGCTAGTATAGAGCGACAACATCTTCGGGATGCAACCAGGTTTTCCCCGACTATGCAAGAGGAATATGACACTCCAACAAGTTCATATTGCTCAACCCTCAGATGATTAATGCTCCTAGACAGGAAGCCCTTCTAGTATAAAGCTATCAATTAATTGTCTGAAATCGTCTGAATATCCAGCAATATTCTACGAACCATCGCCTGAATATCCAGCAATATTCTATGAGCCATCTTTAATCGTCTGAATATCCTACAATATTCTACGATTCTTCGTTATATTTCGTCACTTCAATTCGTGGTTCTTCCCAGCAGAATGCCATGGGTTAGTGATAAATATCTAATGAAACAGGCATCTGAGCATCGAATAAACCCTGAAAAAATGGTGTAAGTGTAATTAGCAAATAATGCACAGACCAGCATTTTGAATGCATGAACGAGCATTTCAAAAAATATGAATGAACGAGGAACCTATGCAAAATAGGAAGGAAAAATAAAAGTAATAAAATATTAGCAAAAGCGTCAGGAGACTGGGCTCACCAGCCGGCCAGTCATGCTGTGACCAGTCCCGCGCCCAATTTTATGTTTTATCATATTTTACTATTTTCCCTGATCTCGCGAAAATTCTCTCGTTCGAGCAAATCTCATATTTTTCAAAGAAATTATCTAAATCACATGATTTCATCAAAAAATAATAAAATTAGGGAAAGGTGTCATAGGACCGCCGGACGGCCAGTCTGTCATAAACCTTCCATTTTGTTTATGTTTATATTTTTATATTTTGGGCAACCTTTGTGTGTTAAGGGCACTCCAGTAGTTCTACTAGATAGTGCTGACGGTGTTAGATAGCCGTTAGTCGTGTGTCAACCACACGGGCACTGAGCACGTTATTCCTGTGAAGAAAGGGATATAGTCTGTACTCGTTTCTGTGTAGACATGAAAAAATTAATAAGAAAAACTATCTTTTCTCTCTAAAACCTTCTGTTCTCCCCAATCTATCTCTATCCTTAGAGATCATGACTTGCTTCTGTGCTAATTTGTAGTGTAGATCACTATAATTGGTATCAGAGCAGTCGATTCTGAGACTGCTATCATGAATAAGTTTGAAACTGCACTCCTCTCTGCCGTGAAGACGATCTTAGATGAGAAATTTAAGGCTCTTGAACAACGTTTGTGGAAGAAGAAAATGGGATCCGGTGATGATTTAAAGGAAACACCATCAGGTTCTAATTCACAAGATGACTTGAATAGGTTTTTCAACAGTCGACTAAGTTTCACTGATGGAATTGAGGGTCGGGGTATCGACTCACAATTGATAGTTGATGAATCTAAAAGCATCAGTTTAATCGCTGCTGAGCTTATTCAATCGAAGTTAATTGAGAACGAAATCGATGTCAATCTGGAATCAATTCCACTTGATTCAGGTAATTCAAGTTCGGTAAGTCAATTATTTCAAAATTCTTTAACTTCTAGTCCAGCAGATGACAATAAATTTCGATTAACACCAATAATTACTTTATCTGATGTTGAGGGATCTAGTGTTGTTAATGAAGTTCAGAAATACAAAAGAAATTCAATGTTTCTGGAGTATCAAGAGGGTAAACCGTTCTTTTCTGAACATGATTATCCTAATGTTGTTAAGGATTCTCAAGGTACTAACAATGGTGTGAAGGACTTCAACATACTGAATCAGAATTCTAATGATGCTTTTAGAAAGTTTGAGGGGTGGAAGTTTATTACAGATAATTACCTACAACAAATACCATCATACTTCATCAGGTTGTACTACTTTGCTCATTTAACTCAGACTACTTCTAATGGTAATGTTGCATCCACTGCTCATTATATGATATTTGATAGAGGAGAAGAGTTTGAAGTTATTAAAATGCGTCCTTATTGTGTTGGGGGTAATTCTGCAGTCAGTTATGAGTTTGTTCTTCGACAGGGGTCCAAACTGCTTTCAAGGTTTATGAATTCAGTTGTATTAGTAAGGATTAATGGCGAGGACAGTTGTTATACTAGTAATCTGTTTGTTAAAAATGCTGATTGTGTTGATACTAGCAAACTGGCTAATAAAATACCACAACAAGATAATATTCTCTGGATCGACATGTCTTTTTCGATACTTCAAGTGAGAAGGGGAGTTGAGTATGTTATTGTACAGAGAATGCTTGATCAAAGGATGGCTAGAGACATCAGTTTTCTGACTCGAATGAGACTAGTTCGGGAAGGTATTGTTACATCAATTACAAATTCAAGTCAGAATCTGTTGGACATCGCGAGTATGAGAGTTGGTTGGTTATTTTACATGTGTACGAGAAGTGAAAAATATCTCTGCGATAGCTTGGTTCTTGCTAGAACGTTATTTGATCGAGGAAAATTACTTCAATTTATCAGTAGGTATTCTTATCACAATACAAGCAGTTCTCGTTTCAGTTTTGGTATGCTTATTACTGATTTGATTGTTCTTTATGGGTCAAACTTAATGCGAAATTACTATGCCAATGTTGTTCATAATCTGATTCTAGATTTGGGTTCTGATTTTATTCATGGAATGAGAGTCGCAGATACATTCACAAAAAGTGATGGGGTGGTTTTCAATGGTTTAACTAGTGAAAGCAGATTCTATGAGTTATTCACACAAATGTTTATGGAAGTTGTGGGTGACGGGAGTTGGAAGATTTTGCAACGTATACAACAGATTCAATTAGATCAATTGGTGTTATAGGCAGTGCGGAATTACTTCGCAATCGGCAGGTGGTGTTCGGGATCTTACATAAATGCTCGACTCACACTGCCATTTTTCATTCTCATTTGACTAAATTTTGCATCACTAAGATCAGTAAGCCCAAGTTTGAAGAAGTAAAATTAATTCTTGTCACTGCAGTACATGGTTTTCCTTTATACTTGCTTTCTTTCAAAGGCTATACACTTCGTAGAAGGTGTTGGAAAAAGCAACAAAAGTTATTGGCTGTTAACCATATGAACAGAGCCGGATTCCCTTTTGGAAATGTTGGTAGAAGGGCAGAAGTATGTGTCACGAAAAAGGTTATCGGTTATTTGATGTCTGAACCTATGATCTTACTCTTACCCATTCTTAAACACGTTAGGAGTTCAAGAGGTAACATTGGATTTCATTCGCTAAATATTGTAGTTACAGTCGGTCGTGGGTCCTATACAGTGCAAGTAAGAAGTATTCTTCATTGTATAAAGCTATTTGGAGCATCTGATGTACCAGCTGGTAATTTGGTCTCGTAGAAGTGGAAGGAAGTGTTAACGTCAGAATATGAGTTCGTTAGACTCCATCGTTATTCTCTTATGATGATTTTATTGCTTATCAGATGTTGTTTCAGACTTTTAAGAATGAATTTCTTTTTATACTGCTCATTACCTGCACCGATGCCATTTGGGGTTGTCAAGCTTCTAGAGGAAGTTGAAATGTTAAAGATGTATGCGGGAGTGGTGGAACTTCAGTCACCGTTCACCATGCTTTACATTCCACCTATGTTGATAATGATGGTATTCTCGAGATGGATTAATCTGGGACTTACATCAGATGTGTATCTTGTTGTTAACTGGTATTGTGAGACCAGATTACTATGTGAAACTGAAGTTTTTAAGCAACTCTCAGCAATTCTCACACGTCTAATGAGTGGTAACTGTAGCACCACCGTTGGAGTTTCTGGAGATGGAATTTTTTTCGAGTCATTTATGGAGTTTATGGTACTCGCCAACATATCATTCTAGCTGGACCGAAATTCCTGGTAAGGAGGAGAACTCGTTTGTGGGATTTTACATTCTGACTGTACAAAAATTAATGGATCAAGAGTGGAGGACAACGAAGGACAAGGAAGCAGTGCTGCACAGAGAGGATTTAACTGCTGCACCACTCCAACATCATTTCTTACTACTGATAGCAGTGCAACATTTCTCTTTCGTATCCATTCCAGGGTGCATGGGAACCATAGCCACTGGTCTTGTTGTAAGTGGTGATTCTAACGGTATTTACCAAGCTCACTTCGGTGGTGTACGGGTGCATACTCATGGTCAGGTTGCAAAGTTTATTGGGTCTGCAGCGACATCGTGCCTCACTAAAGTTTATGCTATAACATTTTTCGTAACATTCACATATGAGGTTAAGGTATTTACTGCAGTTTCTAAACAACTAGAATGGCTTGCACTCAAGTGTCATGTTCCTTGTCAGTTCTTGAAGCTTCGTCATTTCAATGAATATCAAGGCAAGACTGACATTACTAGAGCAACGTGGAAGGCATTCAGTCTCCAACAACGGGGTGTGCCATTTCAGAGTTGTACTCCAACAAGTGATAAAGGAAGGGTTCAAGCAGTAATTCCCACAGACATAGTGACAAACTCCAGGATAATCACACGAATGTCGGGTCCATTGGTAAATTCTGAGATGAGAACTGCAACCAAGAACAAGAATTGCATTTTGCACGAGAGGAGACAGTTTGTTATAAGACCTGGATTTGAAGTGCGTAAGGGCATCACAAGAGTATTCATTGGCAATGTGGCTACTGGGCTGCTGCTAATATGTGTTAGAGGGATCTACAGCTACCTTGTTGTCCAATAGATAGAAGGTCTCTTTGGCTACAAAATAAAATCCTTTCACCTGGGAAAGTCGCTAGCAATCACTCTCTATTGCTCGAGCTAGTTTACTTGATCTTCATCCTCGAGGACAAGGATGATTTGAAGGAGTGGGATTTGTCATAAACCTTCCATTTTGTTTATGTTTATGTTTATGTTTATATTTTGGGCAACCTTTGTGTGTTAAGGGCACTCCAGTAGTTCTGTTAGATAGTGCTGACGGTGTTAGATAGCCGTTAGTCGTGTGTCAACCACACGGGCACTGAGCACGTTATTCCTGTGAAGGAAGGGATATAGTCTGTACTCGTTTCTGTGTAGAGACATGAAAAAATTAATAAGAAAAACTATCTTTTCTCTCTAAAACCTTCTGTTCTCCCCAATCTATCTCTATCCTTAGAGATCATGACTTGCTTCTGTGCTAATTTTTAGTGTAGATCACTATAATTGGTATCAGAGCAGTCGATTCTGAGACTGCTATCATGAATAAGTTTGAAACTGCACTCCTCTCTTAGATGAGAAATTTAAGGCTCTTGAATAACGTTTGTGGAAGAAGAAAATGGGATCCGGTGATGATTTAAAGGAAACACCATCAGGTTCTAATTCACAAGATGACTTGAATAGGTTTTTCAACAGTCGACTAAGTTTCACTGATGGAATTGAGGGTCGGGGTATCGACTCACAATTGATAGTTGATGAATCTAAAAGCATCGGTTTAATCGCTGCTGAGCTTATTCAATCGAAGTTAATTGAGAACGAAATCGATGTCAATCTGGAATCAATTCCACTTGATTCAGGTAATTCAAGTTCGGTAAGTCAATTATTTCAAAATTCTTTAACTTCTAGTCCAGCAGATGACAATAAATTTCGATTAACACCAATAATTACTTTATCTGATGTTGAGGGATCTAGTGTTGTTAATGAAGTTTAGAAATACAAAAGAAATTCAATGTTTCTGGAGTATCAAGAGGGTAAACCGTTCTTTTCTGAACATGAGTATCCTAATGTTGTTAAGGATTCTCAAGGTACTAACAATGGTGTGAAGGACTTCAACATACTGAATCAGAATTCTAATGATGGTTTTAGAAAGTTTGAGGGGTGGAAGTTTATTACAGATAATTACCTACAACAAATACCATCATACTTCATCAGGTTGTACTACTTTGCTCATTTAACTCAGACTACTTCTAATGGTAATGTTGCATCCACTGCTCATTATATGATATTTGATAGAGGAGAAGAGTTTGAAGTTATTAAAATGCGTCCTTATTGTGTTGTGGGTAATTCTGCAGTCAGTTATGAGTTTGTTCTTCGACAGGGGTCCAAACTGCTTTCAAGGTTTATGAATTCAGTTGTATTAGTAAGGATTAATGGTGAGGACAGTTGTTATACTAGTAATATGTTTGTTAAAAATGCTGATTGTGTTGATACTAGCAAACTGGCTGATAAAATACCACAACAAGATAATATATTCTCTGGATCGACTTGCCTTTTTCGATACTTCAAGTGAGAAGGGGAGTTGAGTATGTTATTGCACAGAGAATGCTTGATCAAAGGATGGCTAGAGACATCAGTTTTCTGACTCGAATGAGACCAGTTCGGGAAGGTATTGTTACATCAATTACAAATTCAAGTCAGAATCTGTTGGACATCGCGAGTATGAGGGTTGGTTATTTTACATGTGTACGAGAAGTGAAAAATATCTCTGCGATAGCTTGGTTCTTGCTAGAACGCTATTTGATCGAGGAAAATTACTTCAATTTATCAGTAGGTATTCTTATCACAATACAAGCAGTTCTCGTTTCAGTTTTGGTATGCTTATTACTGATTTGATTGTTCTTTATGGGTCAAACTTAATGCAAAATTACTATGCCAATGTTGTTCATAATCTGATTCTAGATTTGGGTTCTGATTTTATTCATGGAATGAGAGTCGCAGATACATTCACAAAAAGTGATGGGGTGATTTTCAATGGTTTAACTAGTGAAAGCAGATTCTATGAGTTGTTCACACAAATGTTTATGGAAGTTGTGGGTGACGGGAGTTGGAAGATTTCTGGGTTTGCAACGTATATAACAGATTCAATTAGCTCAATTGTTGTTATAGGCAGTGCGGAATTACTTCGCAATCGGCAGGTGGTGTTCGGGATCTTACATAAATGCTCGACTCACACTGCCATTTTTCATTCTCATTTGACTAAATTTTGCATCACTAAGGTCAGTAAGCCCAAGTTTGAAGAAGTAAAATTAATTCTTGTCACCGCAGTACATTGTTTTCCTTTATACTTGCTTTCTTTCAAAGGCTATACACTTCGTAGAAGGTGTTGGAAAAAGCAACAATAGTTATTGGCTGTTAACCATATGAACAGAGCCGGACTCCCTTTTGGAAATGTTGGTGGAAGGGCAGAATTATGTGTCACGAAAAAGGTTATCGGTTATTTGATGTATGAACCTATGATCTTACTCTTACCCATTCTTAAACACGTTAGGAGTTCAAGAGGTAACATTGGATTTCATTCGCTAAATACTGTAGTTACAGTCGGTCGTGGGTCCTATACAGTGCAAGTTAGAAGTATTCGTCATTGTATAAGGCTATTTGGAGCATCTGATGTACCAGCTGGTAATTTGGTCTCGCAGAAGTGGAAGGAAGTGTTAACGTCATAATATGAGTTCGTTAGAATCCATTGTTATTCTCTTATGATGATTTTATTGCTTATCAGATGTTGTTTCAGACTTTTAAGAATGAATTTCTTTTTATACTGCTCATTACCTGCACCGATGCCCTTTGGGGTTGTCAAGGTTCTAGAGGAAGTTGAAATGTTAAAGATGTATGCGGGAGTGGTGGAACTTCAGTCACCGTTCACCATGCTTTACATTCCACCTATGTTGGTAATGATTGTATTCTCGAGACGGATTAATCTGGGACTTACATTAGATGTGTATCTTGTTGTTAACTGGTATTGTGAGACCAGATTACTATGTGAAACTGAAGTTTTTAAGCAACTCCCAGCAATTCTCACACGTCTAATGAGTGGTAACTGTAGCACCACAGTTGGAGTTTCTGGAGATGGAATTTTTTTCGAGTCATTTATGGAGTTTATGGTACTCGCCAACATATCATTCTAGCTGGACCGAAATTCCTGGTAAGGAGGAGAACTCGTTTGTGGGATTTTACATTCTGACTGTACAAAAATTAATGGATCAAGAGTGGAGGACAATGAAGGACAAGGAAGCAGTGCTGCACAGAGAGGATTTAACTGCTGCACCACTCCAACATCATTTCTTACTACTGATAGCAGTGAAACATTTCGCTTTCGTATCCATTCCAGGGTGCATGGGAACCATGGCCACTGGTCTTGTTGTAAGTGGTGATTCTAACGGTATTTACCAAGCTCACTTCAGTGGTGTACGGGTGCATACTCATGGTCAGGTTGCAAAGTTTATTGGGTCTGCAGCGACATCGTGCCTCACTAAAGTTTATGATGTAACATTTTTCGTAACATTCACATATGAGGTTAAGGTATTTACTGCAGTTTCTGAACAACTAGAATGGCTTGCACTCAAGTGTCATTTTCCTTGTCAGTTCTTGAAGATTCGTCATTTCAATGAATATCAAGGCAAGACTGACATTACTAGAGCAACGTGGAAGGCATTCAGTCTCAAATAACGGGGTGTGCCATTTCAGAGTTGTACTCCAACAAGTGATAAAGGAAGGGTTCAAGAAGTAATTCCCACAGACATAGTGACAAACTCCAGGATAATCACACGAATATCGGGTCCATTGGTAAATTCTGAGATGAGAACTGCAACCAAGAACAAGCATTGCATTTTGCACGAGAGGAGACAGTTGGTTATAGGGCCTGGATTTGAAGTGCGTAAGGGCATCACAAGAGTATTCATTGGAAATGTGGCTACTGGGCTGCTGCTAATATGTGTTAGAGGGATCTACAGCTACCTTGTTGTCCAACAGATAGAAGGTCTCTTTGGCTACAAAATAAAATCCTTTCACCTGGGAAAGTCACTAGCAATCACTCTTTATTGCTCGAGCTAGTTTACTTGATCTTCATCCTCGAAGACAAGGATGATTTGAAGGAGTGGGATTTGTCATAAACCTTCCAATTTGTTTATGTTTATGTTTATATTTTGGGAAACCTGTGTGTTAAGGGCACTCCAGTAGTTCTGTTAGATAGTGTTGACGGTGTTAGATAGCCGTTAGTCGTGTGTCAACCACACGGGCACTGAGCACGTTATTCCTGTGAAGGAAGGGATACAGTCAGTACTCGTTTCTGTGTAGAGACATGAAAAAATTAATAAGAAAAACTATCTTTTCTCTCTAAAACCTTCTGTTCTCCCCAATCTATCTATATCCTAAGAGATCATGACTTGCTTCTGTGCTAATTTGTAGTGTAGATCACTACACAGTCATGTCTTAGACGTGGCCGGTCTCACACCTCACCTCCCATTATTTTATTAATTCTTCTCAAATTATGAAAATTCATTGATTTTATGAATTTTCCCTAAAATTACCTAATTTCATGTATTTTCTCTAAAATCATAGAAAATATTAAAAAATTAGGGAAAACTTGTGGGACCGGTTTCTAGCCGGCCGGCCATGCCCTAGCCAGTCCCACATGCCTATTATTTTATGTTTTGTTTCCTGATTTCATGAAAACTCCCTGATTTCAACAAAATATCTTGGTTTTCAACAAATTCCTTGATTTTATGAAAATTCTCTAAAATCATCAAAATTTGGTAAAATTGAGAAGAGTGGCTTGGGACCCGCGTCCATTGGCCGGCCGGCTATGCCTCGCCATTTCTGGTCCCAGACTCCCATTCCCTATTTTATTATTAATTTATTTCTCTCATCTCACGGAAGTTCCCTAATTTCATCAAACTCCCCCGTTTCATGGAATTTCCCTCAAATCAGAGAAAATACATAAAATTACATAAAACTAGGAAAGCATGTGGGACCGTGCTTGTCAACCGGCCATGCCCTAGCCGTGACCGGTCCCACACCTTGTAACTCCCTGTTTTATTTATTTTCCCTCATCTCATGTATTTTTCCCAGTTTCAGCAAAACCATGGATTTTGCATATTTTCTCCAAATGTTGCTCAAACGTGCACCAGAAAATATCAAAATTCTCAGGACTGAAACACAGACGTTATGGTGACACGGGCACATCCCCTTAACCGATCAAGGGTGACCCTGAGGCTTGCAAATAGCTGGCCCCACATGTTTTAATGAGTTTAACCTAATTTGCTCAATGGCTCATATTAGGTTCAAACTCTTTCCAAACAATTGGAAGTTTTCTCAAACGACCATCCACTGGCCCCACACCCACCAAGAGACGGTCCCATGACCTCTTGGCCGGTCCCTCATATTTTCTACATCAGGTTTTATGATTTGTCGCTCACACGAGCATTATTTCAGTAAATGATTAAACCAACATTTAATCATTCTTTCACCAACTGGTCCTCAAGAGACTTTGGTATTTTTTTCTCATTCGAGCATCTAGGCATTATATGATGAACCCATCATCCCATGTAGCCAGTCCCGTGTTGATTTGCAATAAATCATTATTTCGAAAAAATTAGGGTTTTGAATCCAGAGCTCTGCAGAAACGTGATTCTGAGCAGATTCAAACACTCTGAAAATTTTATGTTGATTCCATGATTAACATTTTTATTTATTTTGCTCGACCCAGCAGTCAGTAAATTAAATTAATATTTTATTCGGTCCTGCTACAATAAATTCATCAAACGAGCAATATTTGCTCAAACTGGCAATATTTGCTCGAACCGGCAATATTCACTCAAATTAGCAATATTTGCTCAGACTAACAATATTTTCTCAGATCAAAGAATATTGGTTCAACTATCAATATTCGACAATTCAACAACACAGTTTGCTCATTTTAGGTTATAATGATACCTCGTCTCAGCAGACATACTGTAGTTGCAGGAATTCCTACACTACACCCCTCACAAGAATTCATAATAATCAACACATATTTGAAAATTAAGAACAACACTTTTATTGATTAATTCTCAGAAATATTACAAGAAATGGAAGGAATCAAGAATACAACCGCTCTCTTAAACTTTCTCTCTCCTCAAAACAATCTCAACCTCTCCCATTGATCTCCCTCTCTGAGTCTATTAGTTCTCTTTATATATGGAAGTTACATAGTGGATGACAGCTATGATGTCCTTTAATTTCGGATCTGACTCGCGGTAGTCTCGCAGCAGTTATAATATTAATTCTCGCAGATGCTATAATCTTCGCAGGATTGTCATGCTCTTTTCGTGTTTCAATCACCATCATCTGCTACGTCATTCTTTGAGTCACCCTGCGACACACGCAGCGTGTTGTTGAAGAGCTCGCATAAATGTTGTTTATAAATTTCGTAAGAGTATTATTGTGGCGATATTCTGATCCTACATCTTGCCTCTTCTCATGTCTTTTCTGCAAAGGGGAAAAGATCATAAGAATTGAAACTTTTTTTAAAACGCCGCAACTGTTCGTCTTTTCACGTTCTTCTGTTTTGACACGTTTCTGCATTCCTCGCCAAATTTATTACACGTATTTTTTCTTCCACTCAATTTCTGGCACGTCCTTTTCAACCGGTGCACTTCAATCGTTCACGTCTTCTCTTCGAATTAAATGCACTTATCTTCTCGAGAATTGTTACCTTATATATATATATATATATATCTTCTTCATTCTTCTCTTTTCTTCTTTTTACTTTCTCTTTCCTTCTCTCTGCAATATTACCTTTCTTCCGCAACTTCCGTGTCTGCTGCTGTTGTAATTTTTCTCTTATTCTTTTGATCTTCTATTCTTTTCTTCATTCACATACTAAGAATGCCTCCAGCGGTCGTAAAAATCTAATTGCCTTAGAAAAAAATGCAAAAGAAGCTTCAAGATAGAGGTTTTACTTTATCCACCATTCCCGATCAAAACCCTAGGGCTGAGCTCTCTGTTAAATTATTTTCTGATCACTCGTATAATCACGAGAAGATCATAGTCTCACTAGGTCAGCTTGAATCTGGCCTTCCCATTCCTCTTTATGACCCTGAACTCCCTTTATTATATGAAATACTTTCTCATGCGAGCTTCTCGCGGGCAATATATCAGTTGAGTAGAGACTGCATTCGTTTGATGCTTGAGTTTGCTACTCGCGGTGCTGGTAAGGAATCTCTTTACCCTTCTACAACGAAGAACACTAAATTCGCCAAAGTTCCAATTGTTTCTGCAAAGTATACTATAGAAAATTTCTTCGCGAATTATGAAATAAACCCCATGAGGAAAGATAACACTTGTTGGGGTGTCCTTTTACAGAAGAAGGATGACATTGATTAAGACAGAGTTCTTATGTTGGACATTGACTGGCATCCGCGCAACAATTCATCTCCTCGCCATTCTAATGATGACAAATGGTGTATTTTCCCATTATTTTTAGAGGGCCCATACATCTCTGGTTCTCATGTTTTACCTGCGAATATCGCAGAATACCAACCATGGGTGTTCAGATGGCCTGAAAGGGATACAGAGGTATGTTCTCGAATCTTTTGATTGAACTACCGTTATTATTTTCCTCATGATTTTATGTATACTCTCGCTAACTGCTCCAATTTTACCAGACTAAAAGGTTGAAAGATAGTTACCAGAAGTTAGGGAAACCCAGTACTTTATTAGCTCTCAGATCACTCACAGATGAAGTAAGAAATATTCCTTTCTGATTCTTAACAATATATTGTTGCCTCTATTTCTTATCTTTATCTGTGTTTGAAGGTTATTGAAGAAATTGAACCTGTTAAGACTGCAAAAACTAAGGGGAAAGGCAAAGATGCTCCTCGCAAGGAGAAATATGGTGCTCCTCTTTCAAATAAAAGAAAGGTCCAATCCTATCCTCCTTCAACTTTTCAGTCTAGCAAAAGTTCTAGTGATGATAACAATGACGATGAATGATGGTGATGCTGATATCACTTCTGCAAAGGAATCCTCCCAACTCGAGTCTTCTACGTCTCAGCTTTCCAGCATATTCTCTGATACTATGTTAGGGATTGGCGATACTCCTCTTGCTGAAGCTTGCAAATCCATGGCAGCTATCTGTGATGCCCCCCTCTTAGAGAACAATGAATCTCTTCGCGGGGTTTCAAGATCTATATCTCCAAATTTCTTACATTCACTCAGCATTCTGGTATTTTCTCGTTTCTTCGCCACATTTGTGTATTCTCATTTCCTCGCAAGGTTTTAATTTATATTTGTCTGGACAATTTTTTGCTTACCTTCACAGGCTGGAAATGCTTCTTTTGCTGTTGCCTCATACTTGGAGAGGAGACATGTAATTTTTGAAAAGAAGAACAATATTCTTCGCGAGAAGAATGAAAAATTAGAATCTGAGTCTGCTAGTTTTCGCAAGAAGGATGAACAACTGGAATCTAAAGTTGCTAGTATTCGCAAGAAGGTTAAACAAATGGAAATTGATGCTTCGAGAGACAAGAACAAGATATCTGATCTTGAAAAAGCTAACCAGCATCTCTATGGTATGAGTCTCTTCCTCTTTCTCTTAATTCTTTTATTCTATTGTTTTAGCTTATTCAAGCAACCGTTTTTTGCAGATATTTATGGTCTTACTGATGAGGCTATACTCCTCCGTTATTTTTCTAAACCTATAGATGAGGACACCCTTATTGATCGCCTTAACAATTCCTCAAACAATTATTCAAATGACCGACTTGAATCTCTTTCCATAAATAATCTCAAATCCAAACTTCGTCTTTTATAAATTGATCATAGATCTAGTTTGAGCGCAGCTAATAAGTATAAACGTCGATATCTCACCTCTAAAGAAGAAATCAATAGTTTAAGAGCCAAGAATAACACTCTTATAGATGAAAAAGATCGCATATCTAGACAAGGTGCTCAAACCTTAGCAGAATTTCATAAAACCCTTCTTGAAGTTCAAATTGAAAGAGATAGACTTATCTGCGAGAATAACGCTCTTTTTGAAAGGGAAAATCAAGTTCGCTCCCGCCTTCTCATTAGTAGTGATGATGAGTTTACTTGGGATGCGAAGATTCTTGATAATGCCAGAAGTAACTTAGGTGTAGACGTTAGTCTTCAAGCTGAGCATTCTGCCTTAATTAAGGATATGATCTCTGAAAGAGAAGGTTATTATTCTTGTTTTTCCACTAATCCATTTTTTAACTGAATCTCCATTATTTTATTAATATGTTGTCATTTGTTTGCAGCATCTGAAGGAAATTTTCGCCAAAGAGTTGAAGAGTTGGAAGAAGAAAAAGGAAAACTCGCAGAACTTCTGTCTTCTCGCAACGACAAATGTTCCAAGTTCAAGAACCAGCTACAGATTACCCAGGCGAATTTTAGTAATGTTCTGGTTGGTGTTCGTAATGATTCCATTAAGATGGTCTGTGATGATCATAAAATTCCTCATTCTACATATATCTATCTCGCGAATGAAATACCAGAGAACGTTCTGAATCTTGTCATCTCTGATAGTAAAGCTGAAGAGTCGGAAGAAGATGAAGAATATAATAAAGATGAAGATAAAGGGGGGAAATCTGATGAAGATAATGAAGGATCTAAATAGTTTTATCTCCTTTTTTACCCTCTTTGTAATATTTGTATATTTATCTCTTTCTCCTTGTAACATATTGCTCCGAGTTTCTCCAGCTTCTAAAGTTCCTTGGTGTATAGATTTCTTTTGTTTCTATCTGCATACATTAGAAAACAATTCTTTTTTGAAATTTTGTTAATCAATATAATTATTAATTTTTAACTATCTCCGTAAATCTATCATATAAAGATGAATAATAATTTTATCATTCTGTTCATTCCCATACTTGCCTCTGTTATTCATTTGCAATATGAAATATTGAGCAGATTATTTCCTGAATAAGATCTGTTTGTAAATCTTGGCTATAATTTCGCAGCCATTTATTGATCTTTTGTGGTCTTATTTTGCCTTCCTAGTTAAAGGTCTTATTTTTCCACGTTTTATTTTTGGCGACAAAATCATAGGACGTCCTTACACTCGCATGTAAAGACCCATTGATCTTGCCTTATCCGCGCGTTGTCAATTTCTCTTGCGATAATATGATAGGCCTAAGTTTTCTTGCGAAGACAAAGCCCCATGACATTTTCGTCTTGCGATGAAATCGCAGGATGTCTTTACACTTTCATGTAAAAACCCATTGATCTCATCTTATCTTTTTCTCATGGTTTTTTGCCTCTATATAATTGTTGCACAAATATGACAAGCCTAAATATTCTCGCGAACATAAAGCCTCATGACATTTGCGTCTTTAGACACTTATCAGCTCCCTAATGGAGGGTGTCGCCCTTATCATCCCCCTGGTTGCCCCTTCAAGGAGGCGTACATCGGTCATACAAGACTAGCTCCTCCCATCCGTTCTTAACAACAACCAGTTGTTTTCGCAGCCTCTTATCCTTTTTTCCTATATGGATTATAGTTACGAGACTGCACCCTAGATGGGGTTTTCTTCGGGCCGAGTGCATCATAGCCAAGACTTGACAAGAATGTACAGGGTAGTTTCATACGCCCCGAGCACCCTTGGCTCAACCGTGTACCTCAGCGCCTTGGTCATACTCTGCACTCCTTAGAATATACCCTCGGTCGTCCGACTGTTAATATATATATATATATAGTTGGAAATCCAAGGTACTCTGGGACCCAAATCTCCATGACTCAGGTTCCAGCAGCGGTATAAACTTATCCCTGAGCCATGCAAAGAGATACCCCCTTATATGACGCACTTTAGGTCTTACATTTTCATTTTGCGGAATTTTATCCGCGTACTAGAGTGTACGCCATAAAGGTTCGTCCCATTCTAATATGTCTCTGTGAAATTTTATTCACGTTTCTGCGAAATTTTCGCGTTTCTTTGATTTTCTCTTTTTGCATTTCAGCTATTGTACAATTTTTCAATTTTATCTTTTTCATTGAATCAAAAATTCCTTTTGTAACATTTTCATCAACAAATTATTCATACATCTCTTGTGTTTTACGCTTTAGAAATTTAACCTTTTCTACTTACTATTTTCTGCTTCTGATTTTTTGTTGCGCTTTGCTACATTTTCTCCTTCTACGAGACGCTCGCCATCTATTGAGTTCAGCTCATGTTGACTTCGCAGCATTCCTTCTTCTCGCCGTTCTATTGTATCAACCATCAGCTTTTCAATTCTTTGATTTTGTTTGATGTTATATTTCCAATTTATGTTCTTCGCAGCCCTTTCCTCGCAAGATTCCATATCAATTTCATAGCACTTTTTTCCATCAATCCAATCTCCCTTTATAACTCTAACACTGCTGGGATGAGGAAACTTAATGCACTGGTGGAAAGTCGACGCTACACCTAGAATCCCATGCAGCCAAGGCCGGCCAATTAAGGCATTGTATGGCAATTCTACGTCAACAACACATAATTGAATCTTGGAAGATATCCCCTTCAATGGAAATCGCATTATAATTTCCGCTTTGGGCTTGTTGGCAGTACCATTGAAACCATAGATCTTATAAGTTGATGGTATTAAATCCTCGTCTCTTCCTCCCATGGTTTTGTAAGAATGATAGAATGAGATATCCACTGAGCTTCCCGTGTTAATTAAAACTATATTAATGGCCCAAGAATCTTCAGCTTCACCATCCTCATTTTCTTCATCTTCATCTTCTATTTGTTTTGGATTTATTTCTAATCTTACCACTAGTGGATTTTCATGCATCTCGCCAGGTTCAGGTACTTTTTGTGCAGTGAAAGAAATAATCTTATTTTGCCACTCTTCTAATGGCGAGGCTTTCGCAATATTCATTATTTCTCTCCCATCTGCATCTCTCGCGAAAACTCTGCTTAGAACATTATCATGGAAATCCTCTATAGTCTTGTACAAATGTATGATGGAGTTACAGAATAGATTATTCGCTTTTGCTTCAACTTCTATTACAAACGTTTCTCCTTCCTTTGATGTATTCGCTCTGCGAATTTCTGGGGTTGGGGGTGATTGCTGAAGCTGTGGATGTCTTATTAGAAAATTATTTAATTTTCCCTGATCTATCAGCCTCAAAATGATTCTCTTTATATTCCTGCATTCATTTGTCGAGTGACCATGAAAATGATGATAAAAACAAAATTCTTGACTTCGATTATTTCAGTGTGGCTCTTTTCCCATATTCCAGGGTACGGGTATGTCCTCCATCAAAATTATAGCCTCCCAAATTTTCTCTATGCTAGCATTTAGAGTTGGCATCTTAATTTCTTCCATATTATCTTCTGACTTCCTTGCCCTCTATAATAATTTTTTCTTTGACCACCATAAGTCTCTTGCAGCTGATCAAGCCTTTGAATCTTATTAATTCTACTTCGACTAAAGAAATTTCTTTCCTTTTCGAACTCTTCTTGATCTCTGCTTCCAATAGCTACTAATTTCTGTTGATCATCATTCATATTATTTTCTTGCTTCACCTGCGAAGTGCTCGCTACTGTATCTATTAGCCTGGGAAGTAGACTTGCGTTTGCTGCAATTGAGATGGTATTCGCAATAGGGTATAATTCCATCTCATTTTGTTTCTCATCTAAAGCAATGTATTCTTCTTGCAATTCTCGCAGCTCTCTCATTGTGATGGTATTCTTGATTCTGGAGATTTGGACGTATAACAGATTGGTTGCGAACATTGCATTAATGAATGATAATATGAGACATCTCTCATCCACGCGGCCTCCCATTTCGCTGCATATTATTTTCTACCTTATGGTTAGATGTTTTAAGCTTTCACCAACCCTTTGCTTTAATCCAAATACATCTTCAATGCCAAGTCGCGAAGAATTGTTACTTATATACGCTCCCAAAAATATAGTCTGCAAATGATTGAAAGAAGTTATAGTGTTCTTAGGTAAGCCTTCAAACTATTTTAGCGCCTCGCCTGTTAAGCTGGATGCGAAATATTTGCACAATACAGCATCATGGTTTTCCCACTGTAGCATACTATAGTTGCAGAATATCCTACAACTACACCCTCAATAGAATTAGTAAAAACTCAAGAAATTCTTGATGATGAATAATAATTTTATTATTAATGTTCTCAATTGATTACAAAGAAGTATCTAAATGGAACTAGAATAGTTACA
>JAJJWX010004267.1:0-31533 GCA_023529315.1 Papaver bracteatum
AATATCGCAAGATAATAGTTCACGAGTATCGTAATAAATAAAGGAGGAAAGAGTTATAAAATGATACGATGATATAAGTAGCGCGGAGAAATATGAAGTTTTGCGAGGATGAAATAATTTTGCGAGAATGAATTGCGATACTTCGCAATTCATATACAACTGTATAAGTTTTACTATAAATAGGAGTTCAAATGTAAAATTCGGGAGGTTCTTTTAATGAGTGTAAGAAATTATCTTAGGAAAGAGAATAGAAAAAGTTGTAACTATTCTAGTTCCATTTTGATAATTCTATGTAATCAACTAAGAGAATTAATAAGAAAGTTATCATTCACCATCAAGAACTTCTTGAGTTTTTACTAATTCTATTGAGGGTGTAGTTGTAGGTTATTCTGCAACTACATAATTGGCGCTAGAAACAGGGATTTGAAGAATTCATGTACCAGAAAAATGACAAGAAGAAGAAACACATCAAAACCATTAACTGAAGTAAGAAGAAGTGTAAGACTCGCAGGAGGAGAAGAAAATATAACAGGAGAACCTAGTAGGAGAAGGAGTAATCGAAGAAATCAAGCTCAACAAATAATAGATCATGATCGAGCGAGTATACACACTTGGAGAACTGATACACCAGAAGAAGAAGATAGAGAACCACAAATCAGAGAAAATGGGAGGTTGATGGGAGGAAAAATTCTTGAAAGAGAAAGGGAGATGTTAGAAACATTGAGACAAGGAATCCAAGAAGAACGAATGATCGAAGCTGAAGAACGCGCCAATTTAACAAGACAAAATCAAGAATTGAGGATGAAAAATGAGATGCTACAAAGAAGGAAATCTCAAAGTGTTGCAAGATCAAATGTTAGAACAGAAAGAGAAGGACAAAATTCACCGATAATCAATAATGAAAATAATATGCAAGAACAAGCGCAGAATCAAGGTGAAAGAAATCAAGAGAATCGTTTCATTTTAATACCAAACCACGAACAAAACATGGAGAATTTACGAACAAAGCCAAATCCTAGAGAAAACAATCAGAATCGAGAGGAAGAACAGAAACTTATGGATGAAACTGAGAGACAACAAGTAGTACATCAAAACAATCACGAGAATTGAGTAAGAAGATATGAAGAGGCTCGTAACAAACAAAATGTTGAGTATGAAAGAATTAAGAGAAGAATTGTAAATCAACAAACAGAAGTAGAGAGGAATGAACCAAACTCTTGAATCAGAGTACAAACAAATCAAGAAGAAGTAAATCACATAAGGAGGAGAAATAAAGAAGAAGAAATTCCTGATATTCGCATGAAAAGAATGAGAAGAATAGAAAGGGAAGAACAAGAATTCCAAGATACTCTGCGACTGAACAATTATGATAATTTAGAAAGAATATATTTGCAAAATTATGCAAATGAAAACATTAATGAAGAATATGATAGAATGCGAAGGATCGCAAGGGAGGAAGCGCAAGAACGTAGAAGAAGAGAAGCTGCATTAAAAAGACCAATGGATGAGAATTCTGAGGCAAATGCACGGATCTTTCGAGAATTAGCAGAAATGAGAGGCATAATAAACAATAGAAGAGGAGGGGATAGAAGGAAATTAGATGAAGCAATAGAAGAAGCTGCGAGGACTCCATTTGCTAGAGAAGTACAATTGGGAGGAATTCCACCAAAATGCAATTTGTCCACACTTACCAGTATCTTTGATGGGACTTCATGTGCTATTCAGCACATTAAAGCATACATGAGATGCATGTTACAATGGGACAATCATGATGCTGTGTTATGCAAGTACTTCGCATCGAGTTTAACAGGGGAAGCTTTAAATTGGTTCGAAGGACTCCCTAAGAACACTATTATGTCATTCAGTCATTTGCAAGCAACTTTCCTCGGAGCATATATCACAAATCACTCTTCACGGATTGGTATTGAAGATGTATTTGGTTTAAAACAAATAGTGGGTGAAAGTTTGAAGCATTTGGTAAGACGATGGAAGACTATGTGCAGTGATATGGCAGGGCGCGTGGATGAGAGATACTTGATTCCGTCCTTCATAAATGCGATGTTCGCAACTGAACAATTATATGTTCAAATCTTCAGAAGAAAGAATTCCATAATGATGACAGAGTTACGAGAATTTCAAGAAGAATACATTACACTAGAGGAAAAGCAAAACAGTATGGAGTCATATCCAGTAACAAACACTAGCAATCAAGAGGGAGGAGCAAATTTACTTCCCAAAATAATCAATGTAGTAGCAAGTACTTCGCAAACATCCTCACAAACTTCTTCGCAAATTTCAGAAGAGAAGAAAATCAATGATAGCCAGCAAAAAATGGTAGCAATGGGTAGTAGAGATCAAGAAGAGTATGATAGAGAGAGGAATTTCTATAATCGAATAGGAAATAACCAAATTCCAAGATTAGATCAACAACAAGAAAATTATGGGGGACAAAGGAAAAATTATTTTGGACAAGGGAACCAGAGACAAAATTATAACAACGGTCAAGGAGGTCAAAGAATGGTAAGGGAAGAGATAAAGTTGCCACCTTTGAATACAAGTGTAGAAAAGATATGGCAAGCAATTATCCTGGTAGAGCATATACCAACTCCATGGAAGATGGGAAAGGAACCACCAATGGGTCCAAGAAGTCATGAATTTTGTTCATATCATCATTTTCATGGACATTCTATAAATAATTTCCATAATATCAAGAGGATAATCTTGCGAATGATTGATCAAGGAAAACTAAATCAATTTTTACTTAAGCAGACACAGTCGCAACAATTACCACAGGCTCCAGCCATAACTCGCAGGGAGAACACAACAAAAGAAAAGGGAGAAGAAATCCTACATATAGAAGTGGGATCAAAAGAAAGGAATGTTTTCTGTAATTCCATTGTTCATTCATATAAAACCATAGAGGATTTTCATGATACTGTGTTAAGCAGGGTATATGCGAGGGATGGTGAAGGAAAGGAAGTAATGAACATCGCAAAAATTTCACGACTTGAAGATTGGCAGAAACGTGAAATTTCTTTTGAAGCCACTGAAATTACAGAAGGTTGTGAAGCACATGATAATCCATTGGTAGTAAGATTAGCAATCTACATGAATATGGAAGAAAACGAAGATGATATGGAGGAAGAACCAATTGGTCTTAATAGGATTTTGATTGATACGGGAAGTTCTGTCAATATCCTCTTCTATTCTGCTTACAAAACTATAGGGGGAAAAGATGCAGATTTAATACCTTCTACTTACAGAATTTATGGTTTTAATGGAACTTCCAACAAGCCCAAAGGGGAAGTGAGCATGTGAATTCCATTAAGTGGAATGCGAACTGAAATTCTGTTCTGCGTTGTTGATGTCGAATCACCATATAATGCTTTGATAGGAAGACCATGGCTTCATGGAATTCTAGGCGTAGCTTCCAATCTACATCAGTGCATAAAGTTTCCTCATATGAAGGGTATTGGAATTATCAAGGGTGATTGGGCAGAGGGAAAGAAATGTTACGATACAGAAGTAGAAGTTTGCGAAGGAAAAACTACTGAGAAGGAAAATTGGAGAAAAAGAGCAAAGGCTGTGAAAAGAAGTGAAAATTTATTGGCGGAGGATTAAGGAAAAAGATAATAAAATTACGATGATAATCATACAAGAAATTTACGATGATAATAAGGGGTTGTGATTTGCGAAGAAAGAAGAAGGAAAATAATAAAACAAGAAGGTAATCAGTTATGTTTGCTCGTGGAAATGAGGTATGTGGCAAAACAAAAAAAATTATTTCGTGATAAATTTTACGAATATTGTTTGCTCGCAGGAAATTGGGAAAAGTTACGAATTTCAAAATCTATATTGCGATTAAACTTTCATTAATTTGCGAATAAAAGACCGCAATCTGTGATCAGCCTCCAAAAAAAGAAAGAGAGCCGCAGAAAATTTTATACAGGCAAACCTTTGTGGCGTACACCCTAGTTCGTGAAGCTATATTTCGTAAGAGGCAAAGTCCTAAAGTACGTCATTTAAGGGGGTACCTATAAACGTGGCTAAGGGTAACCGGAACACCACCAAGGGCCCTTAGTACATGGTAAAAATTTAGGGGTACAACCCAATAATGGGGTACCTATCCGGGTTAGACACCTTGGATTCTCACCTAATCTAGCGACATTACGCAATATAAAATGCGGTGTAAGAGGATTTAGGTTGGGCGACTAAGGCATACTGTCTTTCCCAAGAAGTGCAGAAAACGATCAAGGCGCCGAGGTACACGGTTGAGTCAAGAGTGCCGGGTGAGGTTGAACCAAATCTGCCATTTTTGACAAGTCTTGGCAAATGATGCACTTGGCCCAAAGATAACCCATAGGGTGCAACCTCGTAACTATATGCCCTATAGGCAAAAAGGATAAGAGGTTGCGATCAAAAGATGGTTGTTGGAAGATCCGTATGGGAAGAGCTAACCTTGTATGGTCGATGTACGCTTCCTTGAAGGGGCAACCAGGGGGAAGATAAAGGGCAGCACCCTCCATTAGGGAGCTGATACGTGCTATAAGACGCAAATGTCACGAGGCTTCTTGTTTGCGAAAACATAAAGGCTTGTCATATTTGTGCAACAAATGAAGTTCTGCGAGCATTCTCAAAAAAAAAAAAAAAAAAAAAAAAAGAGAGAGAAGTAAAACATACAAAAAGAACTCGCAGAATGAAACAAATAAGTTAAGATGAGATCAATGGGTTATTACATGAAAGTGTAAAAACGTCCTGCGATTTCATCGGAAGACGATAATGTCACGAGGTTGTATGTTCGCAAGAATGTACAGACTTGTCATATTATCGCAAATACAAAAATTTACTACAAAAGAGGTGGAAAAATAAGACCTTTATTTAGGAAGGAATGATAAGACCACAGAAATTAATGAAATACATTACATCAAAACCATTGAAGAAATTATACAAAAATATACATTATGAAGATCTGAAAAGAAGACAATTTCGTTGATATCATTGAAGAAATTTTACAAGAATATACATCATGAAGTTTTGAAGAGAAGATAGCTTCGTCAATACCATTGAAGAATTTTTACAAGAATTCCTATCAAAGAAGATAACATCATTGAAGAATTTTCACGAAGACTTAACAAAAGATGCGATTTTGATAGTAATCAAATACAGATAAGTTCATGCTCGTAAAATGTTACGAGAATTAAATACTTCTTATACTTCTCCATATATTGAATATTTCTCCACAAATTCAATACTATTTATATTTCTTCAAGAATATATCATATTTATTATACTTCTTCAACGGATATTTAATTTTGCGAAGGTTAAGTACTTATTATACTTCTTCATACAATGAGTAATAATTCTTATACTTCTTCATATATTGGGCAATTCTTCATGAATTAAATGCTGCTAATACTTCTTCAAAGATATTTTATACTTCTTATACTTCTTAAGGGTATTTCATATTTCGTATACTTCATACTTCCTATACTTCAAGGGGAGATTTATTATTTACTTCGCAACATTCCGCAAAAGGCAAAAGGCTTATATTTCTTATACTTCGAAGGGAGGATTTTTTATTCATAATCACAATAAGAAGAAACTTCGTAAGATAAATTAAGAAGGATATTCTAATACTTCCAGCGATAGTTGATCATTTGAAGAGCAATAATAAGGGGAAAGGGAATACTAAGCTAAGTCTTTAAGATATATTATTTCTCTCCACATGTTCAAGTTATGCGAATAAGGGAAATAATCAATCAAAGAAAGATTAATTCAAATTAAGCTTTGAAAAAGAAATTGTTGGATTGATTAAAAGTGCAATCAAGAAGAAAGTGTTGTATTGAAAAGAAACAGAACAGACATACAAAAAATAGTGAAGTTATTTTTCAGGAGATCTATTCCCATCAAAATGATCTTCTTCTTCAACTTCACTATCATCTTCAACTTCACTATCAGAGATTTCCAGATATGGAGTATCTTCAGGAATTTCTTCAGAAAGGAGCGTATGGTACTTCTTGAGAGGAATTTCATTATCTTCGCAAATCTTGCGAGTCATCTTAGCTCGAAAACGCTTGACATATAAACTATGGTTATGCTGGGAAATTAGAAGATGATATCTCAAATCAGAAATTTTCTTATTATGATTAGCAAGGATAGTTTCCAGATCGTTATTCATCTTCGAATAATTTTCTGCAGCAAGGAGAGAAATTAAGGAATTGGTTAGAAAATTACGAAGGAAAAGTAATCAAAATAATTACCATCGCAAAGAATTTACCTTCTAATTGCTTCTTATCATTACGAAGAGAAGAATTTTCAAGCTTTAATTGATTATTCTCCTCAAGAAGAGAAGAATTATCAATTGCGATGCTCGCAGATTATGAATTATCTTCGTGACGGGATATTAATTCTGCGTTATCAATACGTAAATCCTCTACTTTCTGACGGAGATTTGAATTTTCAACCTCTAACTTCTTACAACGATTCAAAGTTTTCTTCTCAGCAATAGAATGATGTCTTTCCCAATCAGAAGCAGCTGCACAACTAACTCTTCCAACCTAAACAAGAAAGAAGGGGTTAGAAATCAATAAATTAAGGGAAATAAACAAGGAATAGAGAAGAAACTTACCATGCTACCTAAAGCATATAATGAAGCAGGAGAGACGAATCTTGAAATTCCTTTGAGGGAGTTATTATCAATTACAGTAGGAACTTTACACGCCTTCGCAATAAGTTTGCGAGCATTCGCTATAGGAGAATTTACTAATCCACGAGAAGAATGTAGGAAAGCCTCAGAGATGCTAACCATTGCTGAGGAAAAAGTTTCTGGGATACTGCAATCTTCATTTCCACCTTCATCAACATAATTATCATCATCTCCTTCGTCAGAAAGGGTATCGGAATTAGAACTAAAGTCCTTCTCAGGAAATTTATCATCTTCATCACCAAGATCTTCCTCAATATTCTCATTAGAAGAGATTACATTGGAATGAGACTTGGTTGAGAGTTTCTTCTTTTTCCTCCTCTCGTAAACAACATCTTGAAGTTTCCTTTTCCCTTTGCGAAGAGCATCATCTTGATTACCAGAAGCTTGGGTAACCTTCGCAGAACGAAGAGTTTGTTGTCTTGCAGTAAACCTTTTAGAAGAAGTAAAACTCTTATTTTCACTCGCAGCAATCTCAGGAAGAAGTGGAATCTGCAAATTTAAATAAGGATAAGAAACAGAGGCAACAATATATTGTTTAGAAAAATACAAGAGTGTTTCTTACCTCATTTGAAATTAAAGGGTAACAAAAAGATAAGGAGATGGAAGTACATACATTTCTAAAAACCCAAGGTTGATAATGGCGGTTACGAAGGTTCGCAGGAAGTTCTACTATCCCAGAAATATAAGAACCCGATAACATTAAAGGGTACTTATACCAATCTTCATCATTAGAACGACGAGGTGTCTTATTAATTCCTAAAGCATAATCAATATCGTGCATGAGAAGATCATCTGCTGCGATATTATCTTTACGATGAAGACGAACACCCCAACGATTATCTTCTTTCCTCGCAGGAATTAGTGTGTAATTTTTGAAGAAACCCTCAACTGTATAATTCGCAGCAAAAATTTCCATATTTTCAAATCCAGGTTTCCTAAGATCAACTGAATACAAAGATTTCCCAAAAGCGGCACGATTTGCGAATTCAACTAAGAGGCGAATACAATCACCAGTTAATTGGTAAATGGCACAAGAAAAATTGGGGTGAGAAATAATTTCATAGAATAGAGGAAAGTTAACATCATAAAGAGGAAGAGGAAGACCTGTGAGGATTTGACCTCGTGAGATTAAAATTTTCTGATCATCCCAAACATAGTTGGTAAAGAGCTTCACACAGAGAGAAGATTTATTATCATAACCTTCAATCTCAGAGAGAATGAGGTCCTTATCAGCAAGTTCCGCATTAATCTGTTCAATAGTTTTCTTCTTTGGTGCCATTGAATATAAGAGGGAAAATAGAAAGAAAAAAAAAAGATAAAAGAGATTGCAGAGGCAGAAGTGGTGAAGAATGTGAATAAGATAAGAGAATAAAAAGCAAAAACAAAGGATAATATTTATAAATAGAGAGAGTTTGATGAAGATAGAAACTCATTAATACGAGTAAGCGTGAACGTTTGAAAAGAACGGTTACGAAGAAACGTGTCAAAAAGATAAGGGAAAAGTAAAAAGACGTGTTGCGAACTTGATGGGTGGTAATAACTACACTAAATTTACGAGAATAGGGATTCTCATGACATTTCTTCTTCGTAGAATTGACATGAGAAGAGGCAAGATGTAGGTACTGAATATCGCAAGATAATAGTTCACGAGTATCGTAATAAATAAAGGAGGAAAGAGTTATAAAATGATACGATGATAGAAGTAGCGCGGAGAAATATGAAGTTTTGCGAGGATGAAATAATTTTGCGAGAATGAATTGCGATACTTCGCAATTCATATACATCTGTATAAGTTTTACTATAAATAGGAGTTCAAATGTAAAATTCGGGAGGTTCTTTTAATGAGTGTAAGAAATTATCTTAGGAAAGAGAATAGAAAAAGTTGTAACTATTCTAGTTCCATTTTGATAATTCTATGTAATCAACTAAGAGAATTAATAAGAAAGTTATCATTCACCATCAAGAACTTCTTGAGTTTTTACTAATTCTATTGAGGGTGTAGTTGTAGGTTATTCTGCAACTACAAGAATTTCGCAGAAGTATTCATAATTTCGTAGGATTATTCATAATTTCGCAGAATGGGCCAGAATTTCGCAGAATGTGTCAGAATTTCCCAGAATATGATTATTTTGCAGAATGTGGTTATTTCGCTCAATTATTTCTCACAATTAAAAGCACCTTGAAGAGATTATACTATCATGAGGCAGAAGCAAGATAAGGATGAAGAAACAACTCGCTTATTCAACATTTTCTCAAGGATTCTACCCTCATAGATAAAGAACAGAGGCAACTATGGATTACCAAGAAAACATTTTATGTTCTTTATCTTCTCGGAAATAATCATTTCAAAAGTGGATAAGAATCCTCACCAAAAATAGAGTAATAATTTCGCATGAATAGAGGCAATACTTATTACTATCATTCAAAGACGGATACTTCTTATATTTCGAGGATTGAGTACTTCTTATACTTCTTCAAGGATAATTCATACTTCGCATACTTCAAGAGTTGATACTTATTATTTACTTCGCAAAGCTTCGGAACTTCACAAAAGAATAGAGGCAAGTACATACTTTTCAAGTCCAGTATTCTTTCGCTCTTTCCTTCCACAACTACAACAAAATGGATTTTTCCTTAAAGATCGCTTTTCAAGCAATATTCAAGGAAAAAGAGGCAAGATGTAGGATCCAAATATCACACAACAGTAAAATATCGCGAGAATGTAGCGGGAGCTCGAGAGAATGTAGAAGATCCTAAGAGAACATAGCAGAGATTGAGAGTTTATGAGCTATACTCCACTTTATATGAGTTGTCATCCACTATGTAAACACTTATATAAAGAGAAAGGCAGGAGAGAGAAATAGGGAGGACACACATTTTTTGTAAGAGAGAGAGATTTATTTTCTTTATCATCTTCTTCCCCAAAAACTAGATCTAGAACTCTATCCATTAATGGAGATTCTCAATGTAACCCAAATGTAATTTCAATAATCATAGTGAAGAACCATGGATGTAGATCACATTGATCGAACCATGTAAATGTGTGTCCATTTTACAATTTTAGCACTTTAACTTTTATTTTGATTATGAAATAAATTTAGATCTAGAAATTATTATCATAATATTATATAGGGTGTGTTGTGGGATTTCCTGCAACTACAAAATATATGGAGTGCTAACTAAATAATCACACTAGATGATTGATTTAGTTCATTTGGGATCAACATAAGAGATTATGGAACCCCGACTTAGATTATCATAGAAAATGACAACATTAACCGTCCATGTACTCAACATGAGAGAACTCACGGAATACAAACTAAATAACCCCACAAGTTGATTAATTTAGTTCTTAATGTTCAACATATTGCATCTTTATGGAACAACCAACCATGCCAATAAGAAATCGACTTAGTCGTATAGTGCTCAACATAAGATACAAGATGGAACCTTCACGGTAATACATAATAATATGGAACAATTAAGCTCCAAACCGTGGATTACAAAACAAGGACCTATTCTATTTTTCCATCACTAAGTGACATAATAGACTTTATCCTTGAATAACAAAATATTTTAACCCATCTTACATCAAAGATTGATAATATAGGCTTAACTTTTGTGTTTTGCCAAAAGCCCATTCATTCTTTTATCAATATTTGCACACCAATACGTGAACGACTTTACTTTTGACAAAATATGGGACAATCAAGTTCACGGACGTAAACACACATATCCCATCAAAATATTGCAATATATAAAACCATAAAGCTTAATACTGCAACCATCATCTTCCGAACCAACTTTAGAATTTAAATGAATAAATCTAAAAGCATTGAAGATGAATACGTTGGACATAGAAATCACAATAATTGCTATTTCAAACTCTAGTAATCCTTCTCAAAAACAAGAATAAATTATCATAAGAAGTTTCCTAGGCACCAAGACAAACTCATAATGCACATATAAGATGATTTGTCCTTAGAGAGTGGAATCAATCTTTTTCGCCAGGATTTATACCAATAATAGCTACCAAAGGCGTATAAAAATATTTTCCAACAATATTCTTATACAATCTACAAATTAGCTTAGAAGAGTAGTACTCCAAGAATCCAAGTGCCCAAGTTCAAGAGAAGTGGAACAAGTGCAATGAAACAGAGCAAAATACTCAAAAAACAAGAGACAGGACAAATACCAATCTTAACTCATCCAAATTCAAGGTTTCCAATCTCCATTTTGAAGATAATTTAAAGAGGAAGAGATTGCAAAAAGAATGAGTTCATTCCGAGTTTGGACGAAGAAGTTACGTCCAAAAAAAGTTGACCGAATATCGACGTCTACAGGCAAGTCCGCGAACTTAAGGGTTTGCACACGAATTTTCATATCCTGGAGCAGTATGCAGACGGGGTTTGCGAACTTAAGCCCCTGGATTTTGGGTTTAAATAATGTTATGCATACTTGGTATGTTTACCATGAAGTCCAAACATCCCGAACCACTATTTTCAAACCTAAACATTTAAGAACCTTAAACACAGATCAAGTTAGGTAGAAATGAACGATAAGCAAGGCACATGGATCATTATAAGTACTCTAAGCAAATAAAAACACAAATATTGATCAATCTTATAGACATACCTTTCTAGAATAATCCAGTCGAATTCTACAGCCTTACCGAAATATCTGTGTGCCCCAACCCTCGTGCTTCCCTCACCGTATACATAGCAGGGCATTCCTTGGTGAGGATGCACTTACAACACAATCAAGTTGAGTTAGGGTGAACAATATCTTGATCACCACAAGTGACCTTTGTATTATCATGAAAGAGATCGCTTTTAGAACCTTTCACATCCAATTCCATTTTTCAAAAAAACTTGTTAAGTTCTAGCATCATGGATACTACTTTCTCCATAGTCATGGAACTTTCTGGAAGATCATTCATTTTCACACTCAAAACATCATCGACTTTCTTTGGTATCCACTTATGAGTGAGTTTAGGAACAACCGGAACTTTCTTCCCATTACTCTCTTCTAGATTTCTCGAAAGATAATTGGATTGACTATTCTTTTGCAAGTTAGTCTTTCTCCAATTGGGAGCATCGGATCTTGTCTTCGTCTTTGCGAAGTTATCCTTTTGATAACCATTACGATTATGAAAAGGCTTCGTATGACGTTTATAGGCAAATATAGGTTGATCACAACACTGATTCCTTTGCCTAAAGGTTGGACAGTTACAACCTGTTACGTTAAGGGGATTTGTCTTAACATATGATATTGGTTTCACAACTTCTTGTGATGCCCAACTTCTTGTAATAATTCGTCTCCCACGGATAAACCTACAAGTTTTGTTCCGTCTTTTGATAAATCAAGGTGAACATGAACCAATTGATAAAACCAAACTTATATTCTCGAAGAACAGCTCAGTTTGATCAATCACCTCACAATAAACTTAATCGACGCCGCGAAGAAGATTATTTAGGAATCATAAACAATGAGACGAATATGTTTGTGACTACTTTTATCTTCCCTATCGGAGATAGAAATATCAAGCCAATTATTACAATTGTACTCGTACGATAGAAACAGCAAGATCATATCACACAACTACAAGAAAAGTAGTATCGGTCTGGTTTCACAATCCCAATAAAGTCTTTAAGTCATTAACCTGGTTTTAGAAAAAGAAAACCAAAGGTTAATGTAGAATCAACTATATCTTTAGCAAACTAGTATCACACAGAACGTGTGGGGATTAGGTTTCAGGTTGCTAGAGTTCTCCTTATATAGTCATTCAAATCGTGGTTCGCAATCAATGTTATCTTACTAACAACGTATTCAATATTCACCGTTAGATGAAAACCTGATTAAATACAAGCTAATATCTGTCAACCGTTAGATCGAAAACTTAGCTTGCCATACTCACATGTACTTGACGTTATGGGTTTGTGTAACCGTACCCAAGCATGTAAAATGGTTGGTTCAATAATAGTCAACCAAATGGTTAGCCAGATGATAACTTTCATATCAACCATATCTTCTTTACCATAACTAGTCCAAATGACTCAAATGAACTAGTTAGAGAGTTTTTCAATTGATATGAGATCTCATGTACTACACAAGACACAATTGAATAAAAAACGATGTGATTCACTCGAATCATTTCATGAACTATAAAGCCACGGTTTGCAAAAGCATTCCTTAGTAATTTAAGATAAGTTCACGAACAACATTTTCAGACATAACCTATTGAGTTCGCAGACTCAAGCTAATCGGTTGAAGTTAATAAACTCCAGCAGAATTTCTCGGGTAGAGAACTTCCGTCAGTTCGCAGATTGGGTTCATGGACTCCACCTGAGCTTCAACTTCGAAGATATTCGGGTTCGAGAACTTGCGCCAGTTCGCGGACTGAGTTGACTGCTCACGTTCTGGTTCCACTTGATCAACAAAGTTTGCAAACTTCGGTTCAAGTGCTAAGGACTTATACATATATGTGTTTGTAAACAACCTTCTCTTTCAGAAATCATATCCCTAATTAAAGCCGCTTGTTCAACTTGAAGGCTAAGATTTACACCTAAGTTATTCCTGGCATTATCAAGAACCTTCGCAGCCCAAGCAAACTCATCATCGCTATTAATAAGGATACGAGATCGAACTTGAGTCTCCCTCGCAAGAAGATCTTCATTCTCGCGGATAAGTTTATCTCTGTCCATTTGAACATCAAGGAGAGTTTTATGAAAGTCTGCTAGGGTCTTGGATCCCCTTTTGATGGCAAGATCTTTCTCGTCAATAAGATCACTATTCTTCTGTCTTAATCTATCTATTTCTTTCTTTGAATCAAGATAAAAGCGCTTATATCTGCCAGTCAAACCTAAATTGAATCTTTGTTCAATTTTTAAGAGATTAAACTTGGATCTAAGTTCATCGATGGGGAGGGATTTAATTTTATCATCTGAGAAATTACTTAAAGAATTATTAAGACAAGCAAGAAGAGTATTATCATCTACAGGTTCAGGAAAAGATTGAAAGAATGTAGCCTCGTCAGTGAGACCATAAATATCTGCAAGTTAAAAGTGGGTGCTTGAATAAGCTGCGATAGAATAAGGAGAATCAAAACAAAAAGGGAAATAAGTAGTACCATAGAGTTGCTAGTTAGCTTTGTCAAGATCAGAGATATTTTGTTTATCAACTGAAGCTTCAGCCTCCAATTGTTTATTCTTCTTATGGAGCTCAGCAACTTCATATTCTAATTTTTCTTTATCCTGGCGAAATTTAGTAGCCTTCTTTTCATAGTTGGCGCGTCTCTTATATAAATCAGAAGCAACAACAAAGGAAGCTCTTCCAATCTGCGAGAGAATAATATAAATTAAGAATCTAGCGACGGAGCAAATACATAAAAAAATTGAAGAAATGAAAACATACCAAGGTACCAAGAGAATTTAAGAGACTGGGAGTCAGCGATCTTGAAACTCCTTGAAGAGAATCGATGTCCACTAGTATGGGAGCATCGCAAACTTTGGCGAGAGCTTGGGATGTCTTGTTAATGACTTCATCTTCATCATTGCAAATTAGACCGCGGGAAATATCGCTAAATTTTTTGGATAAGTGAGCCATTGAAGAATCAGAATCAAAAGAATTTTTTATTGAAGGAAAGCCGCTAACATTGAAATCCTCGTCAGTATTGTCCTTATCAAGATCAACACTTGGATTCTATGGAATTAGTTGAGGAGTTGAAGAAAAAGAAGATTGAGTTTTCCTTCTCTTTAATGGAGGATCGCTAGATTCTTCATTGCGAGGGGCAGAAGGCTTTCTCCTGGAAGGAACAATAGATTTCTCCTCTGAAGATTTCCCAGATTTCTCTTTTAAAGATTTCTCCTTGGTTTTTGCGGGTATTAATGGTTCTAACTCTTCGATTTCCTGCGAGCACAGATGAAGATAAGAAATAGGGCAACAATATATTGTTAAAATTTATGAAGAGATATTTCTTACTTCATCCGTGAAATATTTCAGAGCCAAGAAAGTGCTAGGTTTCCTAAGAGTTTGATAGTTGAGTTTCATTCTATCAATCTGATAAAGATCAAAATAGTTAGCGAGAATATAAAGAAGACAGTAAATGATAATAATATAAAAAGTTGAGAGAATATACTTCTTTAGATCTTTCAGGCCAGTTGAAGACCCATCGCTCATACTCTGAGTAAGGACTATACTATAATTTACAAAGAAGTTGTCCACAGTATAATCCGCAGAAACAATAGGGACATCTTTAAATGGAGGATTCTTTGGAGCTTCAGGGTAGCGAGTTCCTTTATTAGCACCGCGAGAAGCATATTCAAGCAGCAACCTGATGCAATCTCCACCTAGTTGATATATCGCTCGCGAGAACCTTTCGTCAGAAATTATTTGATAAAATAACGGAAGTTTTGGGTCATAGAGAGGAATGGGAAGACCAGCTTCAAGTTGTCCAAGAGATACTATGATTTTTCGCGAGAACATTGATCATCAGTAAATAATTTAAGAGAAAGTTCAGATCTAGAATCCTGATCTGGAATTAAAGAAAATTTAAAACCTTTAATTTTGAGTTTCTCGCGCATCTCATTAAAGGCCTTCAAGTTTTTAGTACCAGAAGCAACCATTTTTGAGTATGGGAATGAAAGAGAAGGTCGAAAAGAAGAAAGAAATTACAGCAGTAACAGAAGCGCAATTCGCGGAAGAACAGTAAATTTTGCAGAAAGGGAACGGAGAGAAAGAAGAATAAAGTAAAAGAGAAAAAGGAAAGGAATGAGAAGAGTATTTATAGAAGAAGAAATTTCTCGAAGAAGATGAAGGTAATTAATGCAAAGAAAAGACGTGGGTGGTCAGATCGCAGCGGTTAGAGGAGACGTGTCAAAAATTTATTGGAAGAAAGAATTCATGAAAACAGCTGGCGAAGGACATAGAAACGTGTCAGAACGGGGAAGTCTGAAAAGATAAGCAGTTATGGCATTTTAAGTTCTCATGATCTTCTATTCTTCGCAGAAAAGACATGAGAAGAGGCAAGATGTAGGACCAGAATATCGCTACAACGCTATTCCTGCGATATTAATAATGTTTCTACGAGCGTCACTGCCAATTCTTTAACAACGTTTCACGAGCGTCACATAATATCCAAAAGAAACTGACGATGGAAGAAATAAAAGAAGAATATGTTGATCCTGCGATGATTATCATTCTTGCGATAGAGAATATTGTAGCGATCGCGATGAGATCGCAAAATAGATCCAAAATAGGAGGAAAACTTAGCTGTCATCCATTATGTAAATCCCTATATAAAGGGCTCGAGAGATCCAGAAAAGGATTATGTATTTTTGATAGTTGAAAGAGTCTTGAGGAGAGAGAAACTTCAAGATAATGTTTGTAACCTTGATTTCTGTAGGGACAGAATATCGCAAGATATTGAGTTACGAACATAGTAACAAATACAAGAGAGAAGTGTCGCAAGATAATGCGATAATAGAAGAAACACGGGAAAAGTGTGAAGAGATTACGAATATAGATAAACCTACGAATAGAAGTCACGATACTTCGCAAGATATATACAATTATACAGATTTCACTATAAATAGTAGTTCAAATGTTAAATTGAGAAGGTTCTTTAAGTGAGTGTTAGAAAAAGTCTTAGGAAAGAGAACAGATAAAGTTGTAACTGTTCTAATCTCCATTAACATATTTCTTTGTAATCAGTTGAGAATATTAATCAAAATTTTCATTCTTCATCAAGAACTTCTTAAAGTTTTACAAATTCTACTGAGGGTGTAGTTGTAGGATTTCCTGCAACTACATAATTGGCGCTAGAAACAGGGAAGAAATAAAGAGAAGCAAACGTAACAGAGATAATTAAAGAATTTTGCATCATAGAAATGGCTAGAAGAAGGAATATATCAGAACCATTGACTGCAGTAAGAAGAAGTGTAAGACTTGCAGGTGGAGAGGAAAACGTAATAGGAGAACCTAGTAGGGGAAGGAGCAATCGAAGAAATCAAACTCAACAAACAGTAACACAAAGAAGAGCAATAGATCAAGATCGAGTGAGTGTACACACTTGGAGAACTGATATACTAGTAAAAGCATATAGAGAACCGCAAATCAGAGAAAATGGGAGACTGATGGGAGGAACAATTCATGAAAGAGAAATTGAGGCGTTAGAAACATTAAGACAAGGAGTTCAGGAAGAACGTAGGTTTGAAGCTGAAGAACGTGCAAATATAACAAGACAGAATCAAGAATTGAGGAGGGAAAATGAGATGCTACAAAGGAGGAGATCTCAAAGTGTTGCGAGATCAAGTGTTAGACCAGAAAGAGAAGAACGAAATTCACCAGCAATCAATAGTGAAAGTGTTATGCAAGGACAAACACAGAATATGGTTGGAAGAAATCGAGAGAATCGCTTCATTTTAGTACCGAACAACGAACAAAACGTGGAAAATTTACGAACAGAACCATTTCCAAGGGAAAATAACCAGAATGGCGAACAAAATCGAGATGAAGAGCAGCAAATTGCGTAATAAATTGAGAGGCAACAAGCAATGCATCAAAACAATTACGAAGATGGAGTAAGAAGACATGAACAGGATCGCAACAATCAAGATCTTGAGTATGGTAGAATTCAGAGGAGAGTTGGAAACCAACGAACATAAATAGTAAGGAATGAACCAAATCTTCAAAACAGAATTCAGGAAAATCAGGGAGAGGTAAATCGCAGAAGGAGGAGAAATGAAGAAGAAGAAATTCCTGATATTCACACGAGAAGGATGAGGAGAATGGAAATGGAAGAACAAGAATTTCAAGATGCTATGCAACAAAACAATTGTGACAATCTGGAAAGAAGATATTTGCAATATTGTGCAAATGGAAACATTAATGAAGAGTATGATAGAATGCGAAAGATCGCATGAGAAGAAATGCAAGAACGTAGAAGAAGAGAGGCTGCGCTGAAGAGACCAATGGATGAGAATTCTGAGGCAAATGAACGGATCTTTCGAGAATTAGCGGAAATGATAAGAATGATAAACAGTAGAGGAGGAGGAGATAGAAGACAATTAGATGAAGCAATAGAAGAAGCTGCGAGGACTCCTTTCTCTAGAGAAGTATAATTGGGAGGGATTCCACCAAAATGCAATCTACCTACATTAACCAGCATCTTTGACGGGACTTCATGTGCTATACAACACATTAAAGCGTATATAAGATGGATGTTATAATGGGAGAATCACGATGTTGTATTATGCAAGTATTTCGCATCAAGCTTAACAGGAGAATCTCTAAAATGGTTTAAAGGACTTCCAAAGAACACTATTACATCATTTAATCATCTGCAGGTAACTTTCTTAGGAGCATATATCACGAATCATTCCTCGCGACTTGGTATCGAAGATGTGTTTGGTTTAAAACAAAGAATTGGTGAATGTTTGAAGCATTTGGTAAGAAGATGGAAAACTATGTGCAGTGATATGGCAGGGCGTGTGGATGAGAGGTACATGATTTTGTCTTTCGTAAATGCGATGTTCGCAACTGAGCAATTATATGTTCAAATCTTCAGAAGAAAGAATTCCATTATGATGACAGAGTTGTGATAATTGCAAGAGGAGTACATTACATTAGAGGAAAAGCAAAACAATAAGGAGTCATATCCAGTGACAAACACCAACACTCAAGATACATGTGCAAACTTACTTCCTAAAATAGTCAATATCGTAGCAGGTACCTCGCAGACATCCTCGCAAATATCTTCACAGATATCAGAGGAGAAGAAAGTTGGCAATGGTCAACCAAAAATGGTAGGAATGAGTAGCAAGGATCAAGAAGAGTATGATAGAGAAAGGAATTTCTATAGCCGAGGAGGAAATAACCATATCCCAAGATTAGATCAGCAACAAGAAAATTATGGAGGACAAAGGCAGAACTATTTTGGACAAGGGAATCATAAACAAAACTATAACAATGGACATGGAGGTCAAAGAATGATAAGAGAAGAAATAAAGATGCCACCTTTGAATACAAGTGTAGAAAAGATATGGCAAGCAATCATCTTGATGGAAAATATACCAACACCATGGAATATGGGAAAAGAACCACCAATGGGCCCAAGAAGTCATGAATTTTGCTTGTACCATCACTTTCATGGACATTCTACAAATAATTGCAATAATATCAAAAGGATTATCTTGCAAATGATCGAACAAGGTAAACTGGACCACTTTTTACTCAAGAAAGCACAGTCGCAACAATTACCACAGGCTCCAGTAATAAGTCGCATGGTGAACACAATACAAGAAAAGGGAAAGGAAACCTTACACATAGAAGTGGGACCAAAAGCAAGGAATGTTTTCTGCAATTCTATTGTTCAGTCGTATAAAACCATAGAAGATTTTCATGATAATGTATTAAGCAGGGTATATGCGAGAGATGGTGAAGGAAGGGAAATAATGAACATCGCAAAAATTTCACGACTTGAAGATTGGCAGAAGCGTGAAATTTCTTTTGAAGCCACAGAAATTCCAGAAGGTTGCGAAGTACATGATAATCCATTGGTAGTGAGATTAGAAATTTGTCTGAATATGGAAGAAAGCGAAGATGATACAGACGAAGAATCATTTGGTCTTAATAGAATCTTAATTGATATAGGAAGTTCTGTCAATATTCTCTTCTATCCTGCTTACAAAACCATGGGGGGGAAAGACGCAGATCTAATACCTTCTACCTACAGGATTTATGGCTTTAATGGAACTGCTAATAAACCTAAAGGAGAAGTAAGCATGCGAATTCCCTTAAGTGGAATGCGAACTGAAATTCTATTTTGCGTTGTTGATGTCGAATCACCATACAATGCTTTGATAGGGAGACCTTGGATTCATGGGAGGCGTAGCTTCAACTCTTCATCAATGCATAAAATTTCCTCATCCAAAGGGTATTAGAGTTATCAAGGGTGATTGGGAAGAAGGGAAGAAATGTTACGATACAGAAGTAGAAGTTTGCGAAGAAAAAGCTGTTGAAAAGGAAAGTTGGAGAAAAAGAGCAAAGACTGCGAAAAGAAGCGAAAATTTAATGACTGAGTACTAAGGCATGAAGGAGTACAAGAAATTTATGATGATAGAAAAGGGATATGGTTTGCGAAGAAAATAGAATGAAGAAAAAAGGAAATGAAACAAAAAGGTAATCAGTATATTTGTTCGCAACGTATAACAAAATGTTCGCAACGAATAACACACGAAAATGAAATGAGGTATTTCGCAACATGAAAAATTTGTGATGAGTTTTTACGAATAAAATTTTTTTATTGCGATCAGCTTTCATTAAAGAAAGACGCAAAAATTTATTTGCGATCAGCTTTCATAAAAGAAAGCCGCAAACTGTGATCAGCTTTCAAAAAAGAAAGAAAACTGGAGAAATTTTACACAGGCAAACCTTTGTGACGTACACCCTAGTTCGCGAAACAACATTTCACAAGAGGCAAAGTCCTAAAGTACGTCATTTAAGTGGGTAACTATAAGCATGGCTCAGGGGAAATGGAACATCACCACGGAACCTGAGTACATGGACATTACGGGGTACATAACCCAAAAACGGGGTACCTATCCGGGTAAGACACCTTGGATTCTCAACCTAATCATGCGATGTAACATGATTTAGGTTGGGAGACTAAGGCATACTGTCTTTCCCAAGAAGTGCAGAAAACGATCAAGGCGCCGAGGTACACGGTTGAGTCAAGAGTGCCATATGGGTTTGAAGCACATCTGCCATTCTTGATAAGTCTTGGCAAATGATGCACTTGGCCTAAAGATACCCCATAGGGTGCAACCTCGTAACTATAAGCCTTATAGGAAAAAAGGATAAGAGGTTGCGAACAAAAGCTGGTTGCTGGCAAAATCGGATGGGAAGAGCTAACCTTGTATGGTCGATGTACGCTTCCTTGAAGGGGAAACCAAGGGGAAGATAAAGGGCAGCACCCTCCATTAGGGAGCTGATACGTGCTATAAGACGCAAATGTCACGAGGCTTTTTGTTCGCAAAAACATAAAGGCTTGTCATATTTGTGCAACAATCGTATTTCTGCGAGTAAAATATATATATATATATATATATATATATACTCGCAGAATTAAATACAAAGAAGTTAAGATGAGATCAATGGGTTATTACATGAAAGTGTGATAACGTCCTGCGATTTCATCGCAAGACGATAATGTCACAAGGCTGTATATTCGCAAGTATATTCAGACTTGTCATATTATCGCAAACACAAAAATATTATTAAGATAAAGTCAAGGGATTGAGGCATGCGAGTGCATCAACGTCCTGCGACTTTATCGCAAAAGAGGTGTCAAAGTAAGAACTTTACTTAGGAAGGCATGATAAGACCACAGAAACTAATGAAGTCAATTCCGTCAATGTCATTGGAGATTCTTTATATTCTCAACAAGAATACGTATCAATAATTCCTACCAAAAGAGGCAATTTTATTCGCAATCAAGGACGGATATTTCATACTCATTAAATTCTTCAAGGATGGAACACTTCTTATACTTCTTCAAGGATGTTTCATAATTCTTATACTTCTTCAAGGGTTTTTCATAATTCTTATACTTCTTCAAGGATGTTCCATAATTCTTATACTTCTTCAACGATGTTTCATAATTCTTATACTTCTTCAACGATATTTCATAATTTTCATACTTCTTCAAGGATGTTTCATAATTCTTTAAGGAGGTTTCATACTTCTTATACTTCAAGGGGGAGAATTTTTATTTACTTCGCAACAACCTGAAACTTCGCAACTTAAACGGAGGAAGATATTCTAATACTTACAACAACAATTGATCATCTGAAGAGCAATAATAAGGGGAAAAGGAATACTAAGATAGGTCTTCAAAATATATTATTTCTCTTCATATGATCAAGTTATGCAAGTAAGGAAAGTATTCAATTAAAGAAAGATCAACTCATCATCGCAAATTAAGACATTGATACTAATTAAGTTGCGAAAAGAAATTGCTGGTTGATTAAAAGTGCAGGAAAGAAGAAAAGATTGTACTCAAACAAACAAGACGAAAATAACTAAAGCAAATATACAAGAAGGAATAAAGCTACTCTGTGGGAGATTTATCTTCATCAAAATGATCTTCTCTTTCTTCTTCGGAGATATCATCTTCAGCTTCACTATCAGAGATATCCAAATCTGGGGTATCATCGGGATTTCTTCAGAAAGGAGCATTTGATACTTAGTGAGAGGAATTTGATTGTCTTCACAAATCTTGCGAGTCATCATAGCTCGGAAGCGTTTGATGTTTAAGCTATGGTTGTATTGAGAAATTTTATGTTGAGACTTTAAATCAGAAATCTTCTGATTACGCGCAGCAAGAGTAGCTTCCAGCTCTTCAATCCTCTTCGTATAATTTTCTTCAGCATTTACAAAGAAAAAAGATAAGTAAGAGATAAGAGAATAAAGAATAAGAGAATAAATTAAGGAATTTATTAGCAAATTGTAGAGTTAAAGTGATCAAGATTTGCGAATTTACCTTCTAATTGCTTCTTATCATTACGAAGAGAAGTGACTTCAAGCTCCAGTTGATTATTCTTCTCAAGGAGAGAAGAATTTTCAGTTGCGATACTCGAAGATTGTGCATTATCTTCGCAACGGGATTTTAAATCTGTATTATCAATATTCAAATCCTCTATTTTCTGGAGAAGTTTTGTATTCTCAACCTCCAGTTTGTTACAACGACTTAAAGTTTTCTTCTCAGCAATTGTATGACGTCTTTCCCAATCTGAAGCAGCTGCACAGCTAACCCTCCCAACCTGAGAAAATAAAAAGGGTTAGAAATCAATGAAGTAGGGGAAATTAACAAGTAATAGAAGAGAAACTTACCATACTCCCCAAAGAGTATAATGTAATAGGAGAAATAAATCTTGAAATTCCATTAAGGGAATTATTGTTGATTATAGTGGGAACTTTGCAAGCCTTCGCAGTAGAAGAGTTTCCTAATCCACGAGAAGAGTTGAGAAAAGCCTCAGAAAATCGAGTCATTGCAGACTCAAAAGTTTCCGCATTGCTGTAGTCTTCATCCTCTTCATCATCATCATCATCATTCCTCCTATCAGAGTCAGTATCAGAATTAGAACTAAGATCCTTCTCAAAAAGTCTATCATCTTTATCACTTTGTTCTTCGTCAACATCCTTGCTAGAGGAGATCACATTGGAGTAAGCAGTGAGTGGGAGTCTCTTCCTCTTCCTCGCAGAAATAATATCCTCAAGTTTCCCTTTTTCTTTGCGAAGAACATCTTCTATATTACCAGAAATCTTGGTGTTCTTCGCAGAGCGAAGTGTTTTTTTGTCTTGAAGTTAGCGCTTCAGAAGAAGTTGAATTCTTATTCTCACTCACAACAGCCCCAGGGAAGTCAGGAAGAACCTACAAATTCAAATAAGGATAAGAAACAGAGGCAACAATGTATTGTTTAAAACACATATAAGAATGTTTCTTACCTCATTTGAAAACAATAGGAAAGCCTCGCGAGTACTGGATTTCCCAGTTTTAAGGTAACTTTCCTTAAGTTCATTCACCTGACAAATATTGCAAAAGGATTAGTAAAATAAGAAAAATAACAAGAAGATAAGAAGATGGAGATACATACGTCTTTATCTCTATTAGGCCAAGAAAAGACCCAAGGTTGATAGTTACGATCACGAAGATTCGCAGGAAGATCTACTATCCCAGAGATGTAAGAACCCGATAATGCTAGAGGATAATTGTACCAATATTCATCATGAGAATGGCGAGGGGTTCGATTATTTCCAGAAGCATAATCAATATCATGCATAAGAAGATCAGCTTCTGCGACATCAGTTTTACGATGAAGACGAATACCCCAACGCTTATCTTCCCTCTTCGCAGGAATTAATATGGAATTTAAAAAAAAATTCTCGACTGTATAATTTGCAGCGATAATCTCTACATCTCTAAATACAGATTTCCTAAGTTCAATTAGATATAAAGATTTTCCAGTAGCAGCACGGTTTGCGAACTCAACCAGAATGCGAATGCAATCCCCAGTCAATTGATAAATGACTCGTGAGAAATTTGGGTGAGAAATAATCTCATAGAATAAAGGAAGATTGACATCATAAAGAGGAAGAGGAAGACCTGCAAGGATTTGGCCTCGTGAGATTAAAACTATTTGATCATCCCAATGGAGATCAGTAAAGAGTTCCATACAGAGATGGGATTTATTGGTATGACCACCAATCTCAGAAAGAACGATATCTCTATCATCAAGCTCTGCATTAAGTTGTTCCACAGTTTTCTTCTTCGGAGCCATTAGATGAAGGATAGAAAACAGAGAAGAAAATAAATAAAAAAGGCGAGAAATAGTAGTAGAGGAAAGAAGGAAAAAATTGCAGAAGTAGACGTAATGAGGAAGATGAAAAGATAAAAGAATAAAAGTAGGAATTAAAGATAGTATTTATAAAAAAGAGAGTTTGATGAAGATAGAAATTCATCAATGCAATTAGACGTGAGCGGTTGAGAAGGACGGTTACGAAAATACGTGTCGAAGATCTAATGAAAGAGAAAATATGTGTTGCGAATATAAGAGGTGATGATAACTATATTAAATTTGCAAGAATAATGATTCTCATGACATTTCTTCTTTGCAGAACTGACATGAGAAGAGGCAAGATGTAGGGACAGAATATCGCAAGATATTGAGTTACGAACATAGTAACAAATACAAGAGAGAAGTGTCGCAAGATAATGCGATAATAGAAGAAACACGGGAAAAGTGTGAAGAGATTACGAATATAGAATAAACCTACGAATAGAAGTCGCGATACTTCGCAAGATATATACAGTTATACATATTTCACTATAAATAATAGTTCAAATGTTAAATTGAGAAGGTTCTTAGGAAAGAGAACAGAGAAAGTTGTAACGGTTCTAATCTCCAATAACATATTTCTTTGTAATCAGTTGAGAATATTAATCAAAATTGTCATTCTTCATCAAGAACTTCTTAAAGTTTTACAAATTCTACTGAGGGAGTAGTTGTAGGATTTCCTGCAATTACAATTTCTTCCAATTCTGTAAACATTTCTGAGATTTGAATAGTAAAGTGTCGTTTAAATCTTTGAAGTTTAATTGATTTCCAATAGATTTCTATAGAATCTTAACAAGGGTGTAGTGTGGGAATTCCTGCAACTACACACCCACAACCAAGAGTTGCTACAACCCAAAGTCGAAGACTTTAATACAAATCTGTCTCACAAAGAAAAGTCTACTAGTAATAGATAAATTCGTCTCCCACGGATAAACCTACAAGTTTTGTTCCGTCTTTTGATAAATCAAGGTGAACATGAACCAATTGATAAAACCAAACTTATATTCTCGAAGAACAGCTCAGTTTGATCAATCACCTCACAATAAACTTAATCGACGCCGCGAAGAAGATTATTTAGGAATCATAAACAATGAGACGAATATGTTTGTGACTACTTTTATCTTCCCTATCGGAGATAGAAATATCAAGCCAATTATTACAATTGTACTCGTACGATAGAAACAGCAAGATCATATCACACAACTACAAGAAAAGTAGTATCGGTCTGGTTTCACAATCCCAATAAAGTCTTTAAGTCATTAACCTGGTTTTAGAAAAAGAAAACCAAAGGTTAATGTAGAATCAACTATATCTTTAGCAAACTAGTATCACACAGAACGTGTGGGGATTAGGTTTCCCAGTTGCTAGAGTTCTCCCTTATATAGTCATTCAAATCAGGGTTCGCAATCAATGTTAGCTTACTAACAACGTATTCAATATTCACCGTTAGATGAAAACCTGATTAAATACAAGCTAATATCTGTCAACCGTTAGATCGAAAACTTAGCTTGCCATACTCACATGTACTTGACGTTATGGGTTTGTGTAACCGTACCCAAGCATGTAAAATGGTTGGTTCAATAATAGTCAACCAAATGGTTAGCCAGATGATAACTTTCATATCAACCATATCTTCTTTACCATAACTAGTCCAAATGACTCAAATGAACTAGTTAGAGAGTTTTTCAATTGATATGAGATCTCATGTACTACACAAGACACAATTGAATAAAAAACGATGTGATTCACTCGAATCATTTCATGAACTATAAAGCCACGGTTTGCAAAAGCATTCCTTAGTAATTTAAGATAAGTTCACGAACAACATTTTCAGACATAACCTATTGAGTTCGCAGACTCAAGCTAATCGGTTGAAGTTAATAAACTCCAGCAGAATTTCTCGGGTAGAGAACTTCCGTCAGTTCGCAGATTGGGTTCGCGGACTGCACCTGAGCTTCAACTTCAGAAGATATTCTCGGGTTCGAGAACTTGCGCCAGTTCGCGGACTGAGTTGACTGCTCACGTTCTGGTTCCACTTGATCAACAAAGTTTGCAAACTTCGGTTCAAGTGCTAAGGACTTATACATATATGTGTTTCCACAACAATGTTTATATCCCACAATGGTTATATAGTCTAAACTCTCATTTCAATCATTAAAAAATTCTCAGAGGGCGTTATATAGTTGTTATTCAAAAACTATTTTTCGTCAGAGAGATTTCCAAAGTGATTGAAACATAACATGACTTTCGTCACTAGGCAAAGATGAAATTGGCTAAAGTGAAAGCTTTACCAACACCCATTTCTAGAAATAGATAAGCAAGATATACTCAGCTCGAAATGTCACATGTGCATATTCTTAGTCTATATGGTAAAATGACTTTTGTCTCAAGATAGGAGATAAAGTAGATAGACTTTTGAGTGATATATAAGTTCAAGTCTCCACATACCTTTTAGTCGATGAAGATCCACTGGTTCCTTGAGTAGTCTTTCATCTTGTATAATGATCGACATGGAGTGCTTGAGCTCAACTACACTTTCTATCCTAGTCCAACACCTTAGCTATAGTAGACTAGCAATCAAGACTTTATAGTTTGATCACTAAGATTGACAAACATGCTTGAGATAGCAACGCATGCGAGTTTGACCGAGCAGTGCTCTAACAAAACTCTTTTAATAAGAGACGTCCTAGATTTCTCATAAAAGAAGACAATACTACTATCTTGATAGGAAGTATCAGGAATAGAAAAGCATCAGTTCTCAATCATTGTTATACAGTTTCATATTATTATTACACAGCGTCAAAGTCCAATTGAATCACAACTTCAACAACAATGCTATGGTGATACTTCACTCCCCCCTTAGTCAATACTCCATCTCACATGGAAACCACTCCCCCTTACATAATGATCCGGAAACCATATGTATTTGTAGTATGAACTACAATTAATTCTCTTCCTTTTTGTCAATAAAATTGGCAAAGGTACAAGAACGTGATCCTAATGAAATTTTCGTAAGACACATTTCATGACCAAAGGTAAATGTTCTATCATCTTGTTTAGATGCAATCATAAAGACGAGGATAAATGTATTCATCAAGGAGTTTATAAAGATACAAGATAACCTCTAAAAATTCCACAGTTGCACTCCCCACAAATATTTGGAAATTAAGCGCAAGTTCAAAAGAACTCTCCCCCATGAGATGTCATTCCCTAGGGAACAAAAAAAGAGACCTTATTTTCAAGAGAAAAGAAGGATTTCTTTAGACTCAACAAATTACATACAAGTATGAATTTGGAATCCAAAATATTCAATCATATTAACCAAAGCGAACCAAGATTAATTTGACTAAATATGCTCAACGCAAGTAAACTTATGGAGACTTAATACATCGATTATATTATTCACAAGAGAACCCATAAATACTCTAACCGGATTGCACAATTAAACTAATCACAAAGTAACCAATTCAATTGTCCACACTCGACATGAGAAAAATCTGTAGGATCCAAATATCGCACAACAGTAAAATCTCGCGAGAATGTAGTGGGAGCTCGAGAGAATAGAGTAGAGCATGAGAGAAAGTAGAAGAGCTTGAGAGTTTATGAGCTGTACTCCACTATATATGAGCTTTCATCCACTATGTAAACACCTATATAAAGAGAAAGGAAGGAGAGAGAAAGAGGGCGGACACACACTTTTTGTAAGAGAGAGAGATTTATTTTATTTATCATCTTCTTCCCCAAAAACTAGATCTAGAACTCTATCCATTAATGGAGATTCTCAATGTAACCCAAATGTAATTTCAATAATCATAGTGAAGAACCATGGATGCAGATTACATTGATCGAACCATGTAAAAATCTTGTGTGTCCATTTTACAATTTTACCACTTTAACTTTTATTTTGATTATGAAATATATAGATTTAGATCAAGAAATTATTATCATAATATTATATGGGGTGTATTGTGGGAGTTCCTACAACTACATTTTGGCACTAGAAACAGGGACGGAGAGAAGAAATCAACAGTTATTAGAGTTGAATTCACTGGATCTGCAAGCTTTAAGGTGAAATATGGAAGTTTAGGCAAAATAATGATAGTCCAAATCAATAAGTGACTCCTTCGGTGAAGGGAAATCAAGAGAGATATAAAGAGGTGTTAAAGCCGCATAAAGACCAGAGATGAAGAAAGAGAGACAAAATGAAATTAAAACGAAATTACATCATCAATTACTCCTAAAGGACGAATTCCCTTTTTATTTCCTTAATTTTCTTTTCAAACTCTCAAATATGCTGGTTTACAAATAAAGTTTTGGGAGAATTTTTTATATAATTTTTAACCGATCTTCATTAGAAACTTGACTTTATTTTCAACAGACGATTCAAAATGTATTTTCAAAATACTTTTACAATTGAATCATATTTTACAAACCCATACATTAAATTTTCGGGAAACTTGGAATTGAAATTTGTTGATCTAACTATTATTTTGATCATCTCTCGTCTGTGATACTGTGATAGTTAATGGAGAAAGCAACTCCACAGCAAAGCATCAAAAATGTCAATTTTGCATCCATTAATTTTGACAAAAGGGAATTTAGCTTAGGAGGTGAAAGTTGGAGATGCAAAAACTACAACAAGAAAAATGTTGAAAATGAAACCAAACGCGCTACAACCAACAAAAAGTATAAAATGGAGTCTATGCGAAGACATCATCAGCAAATGACCTTTGTGCAATAGAATAAAGTATCCAATAAAGCTAGAGGCAACGGGAAATATGAAATGATAGCATCAGGGGAACGGATTCGCAGGAGAAAACATATACAAACAAAGAGATTGGAAAGGAAAGCAGAGAGAGTGGCATATTTGAATTGCAGTTTATGGAATACCACGAGCGAAAGAATTACATGCAGCAAAACTATTAAAGACCCAAGGAGGGATGGACGAGAGCATCATCATGTCAACACGAAAATAGCAGAGGAAAACAGCTTCAGAAGAGCAAAGAAATCAACATCAAAAATAGGTGCAACAAGGAGACGAAGGCCAAAGATGAAGAAAGGGAGAAATGAAATGGATCTATAAAGGCGAAATGGACGCACATGTAAGCAAAGAAGATCGAAAGAATAATAAAATAATAAACTCCATTTTCATCAATGATCAATAACTAATCTAGCAGGGTCAAATATCGCTAGCAAACAATGATGAAGAAAAGCGTGAGATGTTAATATGTGATTTTTCGCAAAAATAAATATCCCATGCAAAGAGAATGATCACTGGAGCTTTGCGAAGAAAACAAGAAAAGAAGAGAATAACAGAGAGAAAGAAAGAATAGAAGAAAAAGAGATCAAGAAAAAATTCAACCAAGAGAATAGCTTTTCAAATCTTGTGTAATTTCACAACATATTAAGAAGCAAGAAGATTAGAAGAAGAGACGAGTTTAGCATAGAGGTGACTACTTCGGTGAAAGTTTCTGCGAAGATCAGTTCGTCTTTTCTGCGAAGTTCCTGCCAGCATCACTAGCTAAGGAATATCACTCCAACGAAGATAAACAAATTGCAACAAACAAAAGAGATAAGAGAGTCTAAACCTACTTCGCAAGCATCATTAACAACCAACGAAGTTTTCATCCAGCGTTAGCAATGACGAGATAATCTTGGTAACAATACTGGCAAATGAATCCAAATTCCAGCATGAGATAACTTCGCAAGAAAACAAAGAGAGCAAGCGAATGAAGCTAAATTCCAGCATGAGATAACTTTTCAAGATAAGAAAAGAATAAGGGGGCAGTGTCACCAGTTTTTTTTTTTTTTTTTCAAAAACAGAAGTTGGCATAGATGGTGAAGTCAGCGGAGTCTGCGTTCGTGTTCGCATGATTGAATCCCAACCTTTGCAGACTTTCTTCATGATTTTACTCGAAATGTTAAAGCCAAAGATCACATTTAAAGAACAACGTGGTCAAATTATTTCACGAACAAGAGCATGAATAGTTGGTTAGCAGCGTCAAATTCGCACCAAAGTTGTCCTTTAATGATCTTTGATTATTTCGCAAGACAGGGTTAGCACAATTGGTATGGTGCGAGAATATGCAAGAAGCAGTTGATATGATATTTAACATGAAGAAATAACATAAATAAAGAATGAATGAAAGAATAAAGAAATGCGAAAATTTCGTAAGAGACGATCTAAGATCCATAAAAATCTAAGATCAAGAATGGGGCGAACCTTTATGGCGTACACCCTAGTTCGCGAATAAAATTTAACAAGAGGCAAATGTAAGACCTAAAGTATGTCATAGGAGGGGGTACCTCTTGCATGGCTCAGTGATTAGGTTACACCGCTAATGGAACCTAAGTCATGGAGATTTTGGGTCAATAAAGCCCATCCAGGAGAGGCACATTGGATTCTCAACTTAAGCATATGACTTGAGTTGGGCGACTAAGGTAATAAGGACTCTCATAAGGAGTGCAGAGTATGATCAAGGTTCCGAGGTACACGGTTGAGCCAAGAGTTTCCGGGGATTATAAAAATACCCTGGCCATTCTTGGCAAGTCTTGACTACGATGCACTCAGCCCGAAGAAAACCCAACTTAGGGTGCAGTCTCGTAACCATAAGCCATATAGGCAAAAGGGATAAGAGGCTGCGAAAACAACTGGATGTTGTCAAGACCGGATGGGAGGATCTAATCTTGTATGACAGAAGTACGTCTCCTCGAAGGGGAAACCAGGGGGAAGATAAGGGCGGCACCCTCCATTAGGGAGCTGATAAGTGTCTTAAGACGCAAATGTCATGAGGCTTTTTATTCACGGGAGTATTAAGACTTGTCATATTTGTGCAACAATCCTGAAGAGGCAATAATACAAAAGAGAAGATAAGACGAGATCAATGGGTCATTACATGCAAGTGTAAGGACGTCCTGCGATTTCGTCGCAAGACGGCATTGTCGTGGGGATTTAATTTCGCAAGAAAATTTAGGCCTGTCATATTATCGCAACAAAAATTGACAAAAGAAAAAGTTAAGGCAAGATCAATGAGTTTCTGCATGAAAATGCAGAGACGTCCTGCGATTTTGTCGCAATGACAAGAGGTGTCAAAATAAGACCTTTAACTATGAAGGCAAAATAAGACCACATAAGAAAATGAGTAAGCAAATAAGCTTGCGAAAATGATTATGTGTAAGCAAATAAGTTTGCAAATATATACATGGAAATGAATCTGAGACAGCGAAAATAACAAATAAGTATTATTCAGAATCTCTCAGAAGTATTATTTAGAATCTCTCAGGAGTACTATTCCGAATCTCTCAGAAGTATTATTCAGAATCTCTCAGAAGTATTATTCAGAATATCTCATAAGTATTATTCAGAATCTCTCAGAAGTATTATTTAGAATCTCTTAGGGGTATTATTCAGAATTTCGCAGGATTATTATT
>JAJJWX010004269.1:0-28476 GCA_023529315.1 Papaver bracteatum
TCTCACTTGTAGAAATGCGATTTTTTTTTTACTCGGTCAATAAATGAAATAAAAAAACGAAAAAAACTGTACAGGGAAAGAATCCTACTAGTGCATAGCCAAGAAGCTAACACTAGCAAAAGACTCATTTGAAACGAAAATAAACTTCGCCAGGCCACTCATAGATCTTAGTGGACACTGGCCTACCCTCATAAAACTCAAAAATATCCTCAGCCAACAAACAGGCTTGTTTAGCCGAGGCATCAGCTGAAAAATTGATCTCTCTGTAGCTATGGACATATCTAATATTACTGTAAAATGATCCCGCCATTTTCCACTTCTGCATGAGCTGCCACGGCAGATGCCCTTCCTCGAAAGCTTGAATGCAGCTCTTTGAATCCGAACGAACACACAGCTTCTTGATATTCCATCTTCTAGCACACATCGCTCCATAAATAATAGCACAAACCTCAGCATAGAAATTCGTTTGCCAGCCAAGGCCAACCATAAGAGTACCCAAGACTTCCGCATTTGAACCACGAAAAGTCACGCCACAACCTGCCTGGCCAGGATTGCCAAGGGAGGCACCATCACAACAAATCAAAATCTCACCTGGATCTGGAGGCCACCAAGCAAGCTCCATTGGAGTTGAAACCCGTGAAGCCCTATGCGCCACCTTAAAGTAGTTCAAAATCCTCAAGTCATCTTCCTTGTTGTACATATAACCCTTCATGCGGATTGAATTATCATGAATCAATTGATAGACCCGGCCTTTAAAGGCAAGCCAGTTAATCGTAGCCTCCTCAAAATAAATTTTATTCCGCAACTTCCATAATTCAGTGGAAATTGCAAGATGAGCAACCAGCCACAAATCTTTTATCATCCTACTACGACCCTTAGCAACCTTATAAGAGTCCACCAGATCCTCCAAAGGCCTCATATTAAAAATACCCGAAACCCAGGCCCAGATTCGCCTAGCAAACCTGCAGTGCCAAGTAATATGGCGCATCGACTCGCCATCCCTCCTACAAAGACGACACATAGAAGGCATAGACCTTCCAGTATTCTTGATAACATTGTCATCTGTATTACAGCATTGTTTTGCCCAAATTTTCCAATATTGTGTACTCAAAGTTGGATGAACCACACTTCGAGTAAACAAGACAGCATGCGGCTGTAAAATCCCATGAACGCGAATAGCCTCCTTAGCTGACTTAACCGAGAAGACCCCTTTGTTGTCAAGATCCCAGACTTTGTAATCATCCCCACCAGCAATTATGGGCAAGTTGTCCACATCAATACCACAACGAAGCATCAAATCTCTAGTATCTTGAGGAATAGACCAAACACCATCAACAATAATATCACTTACCTTCGTTTTAAAATCATTCGGACCTTTGGAAGAAATTCCAAGCCTCCCCGCAATCGAAAAATCACCACACCAATTATCAAAGAATAAGGAAGTATTATCACCATTACCAATAATTGAACGAGTATGCTGCTGAACAAAATTGTAGATCAAGCGCACCCCTGGAAAAACCGAAGAGCCCAACTTATAGTCTATCAAATTGCCATTTATTTTGAAAAACTTAGCCCGCAAAAACCTTGCCCAAGTCTTGTTAGAGTCACGCATAGCAATCCATAACTTCATGAGCATAGCCCGATTGACATCATTCAGCTTCTTTAAACCCAAACCACCTTCACGTTTTGGACAACACAAGGCATCATAGCTAACCGTAAAGTATTTACGTTTTTCAGCATCACCAGACCAAAGAAAATTTCTAATAGCCTTCTCCGCCTGCTTAATCATATTACATGGCCACTTGTAGACAGCCATTGAGTGTAAAACATAACTCGAAATAACTGACTTAATCAGAACCAACCTAGCTTGAAAAGATAAGAGTTTACCCTTCCAACCTGCCAGCTTCTCCATAATCTTCTCCACCACTTGACGGACATGGACATGACGAACGATGCCCGGCTTCAGCTGAATACCTAAGTATCTGTCCGGAAAAATAGCCCTCTCCATTCCCAAATAATTCTTGATTGCAATAGCACGCGAGGCTCTATCCCCCCCATAATAGAATTTGCTTTTATCATAGCTAACGCTTTGTCCAGAAGCCAATTGATACATACCAAGCATATCCTTCAAACTACTCAAACTTTCCAAATCACCCCTACAGAAAATAAGAATATCGTCCGCAAAGAGCAAATGTGTAGGCGCAACCCCTTTCTTGCAAACCATAGGCTGCATACTTTTCAAAGCAAACAATTTTGAAAGATTTCTACTCAAAACATCTTCAATAAGAACAAAAATTAAAGGAGAAAGGGGATCACCTTGCCTTAGACCTCTGTTAATGCTGAAAAAACCTTCCGGGCTGCCATTAATCATGACAGAAATCCGAGCAGATTGAAGAACGCTGAGAATCCAGTTGCACCAAACTTCAGAAAAACCATATTGCCGAAAGACCTCTAGAATAAAATCCCAACTAACCGTATCAAAAGCTTGAGCAATGTCCAGCTTTAGACCCACGTTGCCATATTTCCTCTTGGTGCTCAATTCATTGATCAATTCCGACGCCAAAGCAATGTTTTCATGAATATTACGCCCCTTCATGAACGCCACTTGCTCTTCAGAAATCAACTTATTAAGCACAGTACCCAGCCTTGTAGCTAGAATCTTTGTAATGATCTTGAAGAAAAAATTGCTCAACCCAATCGGCCTATAGTCTTTTATAGCATCCGACTTGTTATTTTTTGGAATCAAAACAATGAAGCTGGAATTAATGCCATTAGGAATTTTACGCATACTCCAACAATTAGTAATGGCCTTAAAAAGATCATCAGAAATAATGTTCCAACAGTGCCTATAGAAAGAACCTGTGAAACCATCTGGACCCGGAGCAGAATCCTCACCTAAATCAAACACAGCTTCCTTGACTTCAACAAAAGTTGGGACCGCGTCCATAAACTCACTCTCCTCCGCCGAAATGCTGTCATGTTGAATATCAAAAATCTTAGGATCAATTGTAACTCCTCCACCATTGAACTTGTCTTGGTAGTGGCTTACAATATAATTCTTAATATCATCCTGCAAAATCAAAGTAGAGTTAGAAGAAACTTTGAGCTCCGAAATCGTGTTTTGACTCCTCCTCATTCGAATTGAATTATGAAAAAAACGAGTGTTTTGATCACCATCCTCCAACCAAGCAACCCGCGCCTTTAGTTTTAGCATTATTGCTAAATTATGCCGCACCTCATCTACCACCTTCTTAGCTTCCGCCACCTTAATGAATTGAGCTTCATCGCGTGGCTCAAAATCAAGAAGGTCAGTCTCAGCTTCCAACTTCAGTTCCGCCTGCTTCAAACGAACATGAATATCTCCAAAGACTTCACGATTCCAATTCTTCAAAGCTTCCTTTAACCTCCTTAGCTTCATCATGAACACGAAAGGGGGCGCACCTACCAAAGGAGACCTCCAAACACCCTCAACCAGGCTCATAAAAGTAGGATGAAAAAGCCACATTTTTTGAAATCTAAACGGAGCTCTACTCGGCCTTGGATTCTCAAAAGCAAACCCAATAAGAGGAGAGTGATCCGAACAAATTCTAGGAAGGGCTTTACATCTCCAGTTTGGAAACATATCACACCAAGCTTCATTAACCACAGCTCTATCGTGCTTAGAAACAATACGCTTAATACCCTTACGAGAGTTACACCAAGTGTATTTCTTACCAAGAGAATCAGCCTCCACAAGACCATTATCCGAAATCCAACTTCTAAACTCATGCATCAAATAATCTAACATTGGCTTACCACCTTTCTTTTCCTCCAACCGTAAGACACAGTTGAAATCCCCAAGCACCAACCACGGATTGGAGATAAGACCCAAACCCAGCTGACGCCACAAGTTCTTCCTAACCATCGGAGCATAAGAAGCGTGAACCGCAGAAATATAAACTCCAGCAAAATCTAAAGTAATAGCCTGTTTTGAAGAAGACAAAACCATAGGCCTTGCTAGAGTGTTCCTCCACAAAACCCAAAGATTACCCTTCTCATTATTAACCTCATTAGTAATGACATCATCTGAAAAATCCAATAATCTTAACTTTCTAACAAAACGGAGCGTGCAAAAAACTTGCGGCTCTGCTATGCAAATTACGTCAGGCCTGTGCAAGTGATAAAGCTCTTCCAACTTGGCTCTTGCACCATCCTTAGCCAAGCCTTGAGCATTCCAGTAGAAGACCCGCATTAAATACCCAAGTTTTCAGCAGGGCTTGCCGAACCCTGAGTAGCATCTCCATCATCTTTAGAAATATTAGAACCACTTTCTTTAGAACTCTGAGTAGTATCACCGCCACCTTTTGAGGACTTAGCAGCGTTGCCCCCTCCTCTAGTCCTCCTAATCACCTTTGGCTTAGCTACAGGGGCCTCTTTAGGCTTAGCCTTTTTTGCAGCCGCAGCCAGATCTCTCTTCTCACGCTCTTCCCTCTCCATTTCCGCGGCCCAACTCAAACTTCGTGTCTCTTCAACCACAGGTCTCAACTCCTCAGCTATACTGGCAGGCTCAACATTGATAGGAGCAACATTGATAGGTTCTATATTAGCAATTTCATCCTCTATATGAATATTTTCCTCCTCCGAATCATCATCAGTGCCAGATTCAAACCTATTTGAAGTCAATAATGGCTCCACTGGGTTTGGTGGCGTAGAACTTCTTGTTGTTTTAGTTGGGAAACTAAAACCATCATCTCTGACCTGTTCCATAGTATTTGATAAAGGAACATCATCTGAATTTTCTCCCAGAGGAGTAGTCATTGCTGCTATACGGTTAACCTCCTCAGCCTTACGTCGCTGCTCCTCTTCAGCCATTCGTTTCCTTTCCTCCTCTAACTTGTTCTTTGCCATGATCAATTCACGTGCCCTTTGTAATTTCCTCATCACCATATCCTGTTCAAGTTTAGCAAAATCAGCCTCTTTAGCCTTATCAGCTGCAATCCTTTTCTGGTCTTCATATTGGCGACAAAGATCCATCTCTTCCTTATTCAGCAACTCAGCGTAAGAAGCATCTGCACTAGCATCCCCAGTTGTAGCATCATCCTCAATATCTAAAGTAAGATTAACAGGAGGGACAGTTGCATTCGGACCACCAACCACACTACTCGATGGGCTCCCAAGAACTGTACGTGTGCCTGTAAATTCAGCACCACCAATTGGTTTCTGTAAAATTACGGGAACTTCACTTACCTGTTCATCATCTTTCTCATTAGGTCTATCTTTAGGTGGATCTTTAGATTTATCCTCAGGGTTCTTTGGAGGATTTTTCCTATATTTTCTCAAACTCCAAACATTACGTAAGTTCTCCAACTCCTTCTTTAGAGCAGCACGCTTCTCCTCATTATCTTCTACATCCAATTGGTGTTTCAAGATGGCATACTTCTTGGCACGACAATCAATCTCGCCATGACCAACTGTTTTACAATGATTGCAAAAAGCTGGTCTATTCATTAATTCATAATCAAGATAGAAACCCTCAGGTTCATCCTCAGTCTCAATAACGACATAGCCAAGTTTTTGAGAAAAATCAATATCAATTAAAACCGTTGCAAAATAGCCATATTCATGACTTAAAGTTCTAGGATCAACAGCCACCGGTTTCCCAAGGCTCCGAGCAATTCTAAAAAGAAGCTCTTCATTCCAATATTCAATGCTAAGCTGCTTAAAACGAACCCAAACTGCAGCCCTTGTAATTTTTTCTGAATCAGGATCGAACATTGGTGTCCACGGCATCACCTTCAATATTTGATCTTTAATCTTCCATGGACCATCATAACTAACACGCTTTCTATCAGTTTCGCTGAATAATTTGATTATAAAGAAACCTTTTAACCACGGGACAAATTGAACATGATCTGATAACTTCCATTGATTACAAAGATTTGTTTTAACTTCTTCAAAATTGACGCCTAAGGTTTTGAAATCCAAACGCCCCACCAAACTAAACTTCCACACCTCCGTAGCTTGAAGAAGAGATGCTTTTGGTATCTTCACAATTGTTACATCCCCTGTTGATGAACGAACAGGAGGATGAGATAAGGAATCCGCATCAATACTTGAATTTACATGGTTTCTTTTCCTAACCACGTTAGCCAAGGATCTGTCTTCAGCTACATCACCCTTGCTGTTTCCCAAATTTTCTCGGTTTCCAGATTTTGGTTCGTTATCAAAACGAACCCTAGAACGTGATCTTCTATTCTTTCTCCTATCAAATTGATTACGATTTGGTTGTCTTGGTTGATGTTTCTCGCCTGGATCAGGCGGATTAGCTTGGTTTGACGCCATGAATTAACTTCAAACCCTAGAAAATTGATGAAAACGTGAAGAAAAAAGAATAGAGAGAAAACCGGAGCTAGCCGGCCCAAACCCTAGGTTTTTTGCGTTTTTTTCCCCACTTGTAGAAATGCGAATAAAACATATATAGGGAAGGGACGTTGGTTGGGAATACTAGTTGGCTTGGCATCATTTGGCTCATCGAAGCTTTGCTCTTGCAATTTTCAAGTTTGGCCAAGCAGGTGAAGCTTCACTACTCAAAGATGCGAGCCGGCCTAGCACGATGAAGCTTCATTCTTACAAGCTGGAAGTTGGTCGATCATAATGAAGCTTCATTTGGGAATTGGCTGCGAGATCCGGCCTCGTGGAGTTGATGAATGATTTTTCCTACCCTAATCTCACTTGTAGAAATGCGAATAAAACATATATATAGGAAGGGACGTTGGTTGGGAATACTAGTTGGCTTGGCATCATTTGGCTCATCTTCATGAGCCAATTGTGTAAGGCCCCAGCTCAGTGAAGCTTTGCTCTTGCAATTTGCAAGTTTGGCCAAAGGTGAAGCTTCACTACTCAAAGATGCTAGCGGCCGTTTAGCACGATGAAGCTTCATTCTTACAAGATGGAAGTTGGTCGATCATAATGAAGCTTCATTTGGGAATTGGCTCTGCGAGATCCGGCCTCGGGAGTTGATGAATGATTTTTCCTACCCTAGTCTCACTTGTAGAAATGCGAATAAAACATATATAGGGAAGGGACGTTGGTTGGGAATACTAGTTGGCTTGGCATCATTTGGCTCATCTTCATGAGCCAATTGTGTAAGGCCCCAGCTCAGTGAAGCTTTGCTCTTGCAATTTGCAAGTTTGGCCAAGCGGTGAAGCTTCACTACTCAAAGATGCGAGCCGGCCTAGCACGATGAAGCTTCATTCTTACAAGATGGAAGTTGGTCGATCATAATGAAGCTTCATTTGGGAATTGGCTCTGCGAGATCCGGCCGCGGGGAGTTGATGAATGATTTTTCCTACCCTAGTCTCACTTGTAGAAATGCGAATAAAACATATATAGGGAAGGGACGTTGGTTGGGAATACTAGTTGGCTTGGCATCATTTGGCTCATCTTCATGAGCCAATTGTGTAAGGCCCAGCTCAGAAGCTTTGCTCTTGCAATTTGCAAGTTTGGCCAAGCAGGTGAAGCTTCACTACTCAAAGATGCGAGCCGAAGGAAAGCACGATGAAGCTTCATTCTTACAAGCTGGAAGTTGGTCGATCATAATGAAGCTTCATTTGGGAATTGGCTCTGCGAGATCCGGCCTCGGGGAGTTGATGAATGATTTTTCCTACCCTAGTCTCACTTGTAGAAATGCGAATAAAACATATATAGGGAAGGGACGTTGGTTGGGAATACTAGTTGGCTTGGCATCATTTGGCTCATCTTCATGAGCCAATTGTGTAAGGCCCCAGCTCAGTGAAGCTTTGCTCTTGCAATTTGCAAGTTTTGCCCAGGTGAAGCTTCACTACTCAAAGATGCTGAGTTGGTTTATAATCACGATGAAGCTTCATTCTTACAAGCTGGAAGTTGTTCGATCATAATGAAGCTTCATTTGGGAATTGGCTCTGCGAGATCCGGCCTCGGGGAGTTGATGAATGATTTTTCCTACCCTAGTCTCACTTGTAGAAATGCGAATAAAACATATATAGGGAAGGGACGTTGGTTGGGAATACTAGTTGGCTTGGCATCATTTGGCTCATCTTCATGAGCCAATTGTGTAAGGCCCCAGCTCAGTGAAGCTTTGCTCTTGCAATTTGCAAGTTTGGCCAAGCAGGTGAAGCTTCACTACTCAAAGATGCGAGCCGGCCTAGCACGATGAAGCTTCATTCTTACAATTGGAAGTTGGTCGATCATAATGAAGCTTCATTTGGGAATTGGCTCTGCGAGATCCGGCCTCGGGGAGTTGATGAATGATTTTTCCTACCCTATTCTCACTTGTAGAAATGCGAATAAAACATATATAGGGAAGGGACGTTGGTTGGGAATACTAGTTGGCTTGGCATCATTTGGCTCATCTTCATGAGCCAATTGTGTAAGGCCTCAGCTGATGAAGCTTTGCTCTTGCAATTTGCAAGTTTGGCCAAGCAGGTGAAGCTTCACTACTCAAAGTTGCGAGCCGGCCTATACGATGAAGCTTCATTCTTACAAGCTGGAAGTTGGTCGATCATAATGAAGCTTCATTTGGGAATTGGCTCTGCGAGATCCGGCCTCGGGAGTTGATGAATGATTTTTCCTACCCTAATCTCACTTGTAGAAATGCGAATAAAACATATATAGGGAAGGGACGTTGGTTGGGAATACTAGTTGGCTTGGCATCATTTGGCTCATCTTCATGAGCCAATTGTGTAAGGCCCCAGCTCAGTGAAGCTTTGCTCTTGCAATTTGCAAGTTTGGCCAAGCAGGTGAAGCTTCACTACTCAAAGATGCGAGCCGGCCTAGCACGATGAAGCTTCATTCTTACGAGCTGGAAGTTGGTCGATCATAATGAAGCTTCATTTGGGAATTGGCTCTGCGAGATCCGGCCTCTGGGAGTTGATGAATGATTTTTTCCTACCCTATTCTCACTTGTAGAAATGCGAATAAAACATATATAGGGAAGGGACGTTGGTTGGGAATACTAGTTGGCTTGGCATCATTTGGCTCATCTTCATGAGCCAATTGTAAGGCCCCAACTCAGTGAAGCTTTGCTCTTGCAATTTGCAAGTTTGGCCAGCAGGTGAAGCTTCACTACTCAAAGATGCGAGCCGGCCTAGCACGATGAAGCTTCATTCTTACGAGCTGGAAGTTGGTCGATCATAATGAAGCTTCATTTGGGAATTGGCTCTGCGAGATCCGGCCTCGGGGAGTTGATGAATGATTTTTCCTACCCTATTCTCACTTGTAGAAATGCGAATAAAACATATATAGGGAAGGGACGTTGGTTGGGAATACTAGTTGGCTTGGCATCATTTGGCTCATCTTCATGAGCCAATTGTGTAGGCCCCAGCTCAGTGAAGCTTTGCTCTTGCAATTTGCAAGTTTGGCCAAGCAGGTGAAGCTTCACTACTCAAAGATGCGAGCCGGCCTAGCAAGATGAAGCTTCATTCTTACAAGCTGGAAGTTGGTCGATCATAATGAAGCTTCATTTGGGAATTGGCTCTGCGAGATCCGGCCTAGGGAGTTGATGAATGATTTTTCCTACCCTAGTCTCACTTGTAGAAATGCGAATAAAACATATATAGGGAAGGGACGTTGGTTGGGAATACTAGTTGGCTTGGCATCATTTGGCTCATCTTCATGAGCCAATTTTGTAAGGCCCCAGCTCAGTGAAGCTTTGCTCTTGCAATTTGCAAGTTTGGCCAAGCAGGTGAAGCTTCACTACTCAAAGATGCGAGCCGGCCTAGCAAGATGAAGCTTCATTCTTACAAGCTGGAAGTTGGTCGATCATAATGAAGCTTCATTTGGGAATTGGCTCTGCGAGATCCGGCCTCGGGAGTTGATGAATGATTTTTCCTACCCTAGTCTCACTTGTAGAAATGCGAATAAAACATATATAGGGAAGGGACGTTGGTTGGGAATACTAGTTGGCTTGGCATCATTTGGCTCATCTTCATGAGCCAATTGTGTAAGGCCCCAGCTCAGTGAAGCTTTGCTCTTGCAATTTGCAAGTTTGGCCAAGCAGGTGAAGCTTCACTACTCAAAGATGCGAGCCGGCCTAGCAAGATGAAGCTTCATTCTTACAAGCTGGAAGTTGGTCGATCATAATGAAGCTTCATTTGGGGATTGGCTCTGCGAGATCCGGCCTCGGGGAGTTGATGAATGATTTTTCCTACCCTAGTCTCACTTGTAGAAATGCGAATAAAACATATATAGGGAAGGGACGTTGGTTGGGAATACTAGTTGGCTTGGCATCATTTGGCTCATCTTCATGAGCCAATTGTGTAAGGCCCTGAGCTCGATGAAGCTTTGCTCTTGCAATTTGCAAGTTTGGCCAAGCAGGTGAAGCTTCACTACTCAAAGATGCGAGCCGGCCTAGCATGATGAAGCTTCATTCTTACGAGCTGGAAGTTGGTCGATCATAATGAAGCTTCATTTGGGGATTGGCTCTGCGAGATCCGGCCTCGGGGAGTTGATGAATGATTTTTCCTACCCTATTCTCACTTGTAGAAATGCGAATAAAACATATATAGGGAAGGGACGTTGGTTGGGAATACTAGTTGGCTTGGCATCATTTGGCTCATCTTCATGAGCCAATTGTGTAAGGCCTAGCACGATGAAGCTTTGCTCTTGCAATTTGCAAGTTTGGCCAAGCAGGTGAAGCTTCACTACTCAAAGATGCGAGCCGGCCTAGCAAGATGAAGCTTCATTCTTACAATTGGAAGTTGGTCGATCATAATGAAGCTTCATTTGGGAATTGGCTCTGCGAGATCCGGCCTCGGGAGTTGATGAATGATTTTTCCTACCCTAGTCTCACTTGTAGAAATGCGAATAAAACATATATAGGGAAGGGACGTTGGTTGGGAATACTAGTTGGCTTGGCATCATTTGGCTCATCGAAGCTTTGCTCTTGCAATTTGCAAGTTTGGCCAAGCAGGTGAAGCTTCACTACTCAAAGATGCGAGCCGGCCTAGCACGATGAAGCTTCATTCTTACAAGCTGGAAGTTGGTCGATCATAATGAAGCTTCATTTGGGAATTGGCTCTGCGAGATCCGGCCTAGGGGAGTTGATGAATGATTTTTCCTACCCTATTCTCACTTGTAGAAATGCGAATAAAACATATATAGGGAAGGGACGTTGGTTGGGAATACTAGTTGGCTTGGCATCATTTGGCTCATCTTCATGAGCCAATTGTGTAAGGCCAACTAGGTGAAGCTTTGCTCTTGCAATTTGCAAGTTTGGCCAAGCAGGTGAAGCTTCACTACTCAAAGATGCACGATGAAGCTTCATTCTTACGAGCTGGAAGTTGGTCGATCATAATGAAGCTTCATTTGGGGATTGGCTCTGCGAGATCCGGCCTCGGGGAGTTGATGAATGATTTTTCCTACCCTAGTCTCACTTGTAGAAATGCGAATAAAACATATATAGGAAGGGACGTTGGTTGGGAATACTAGTTGGCTTGGCATCATTTGGCTCATCTTCATGAGCCAATTGTGTAAGGCCCCAGCTCAGTGAAGCTTTGCTCTTGCAATTTGCAAGTTTGGCCAAGCAGGTGAAGCTTCACTACTCAAAGATGCTGCCGGCCTAGCAAGATGAAGCTTCATTCTTACGAGCTGGAAGTTGGTCGATCATAATGAAGCTTCATTTGGTTCTTTCGATTGTTTCTTACATAAATCTTTCTGTTTGTGATACTTTTTGAAGGTCCTTTATAATTATGTAGGACGATTTGTGGTGTGCATTGCAGAGATAATGGGAAGCACAGCGACGGACTGTGTACAAAGCTATTTGGAGGATTGAGTCAAGTTGCAGTTCAAAAATGTTGGCTCTGATATATTTTCATTTATTCGATTGTGAACTTCTTTTACACCAAAAAATGAGTTCCTTCGAATCAAATTCTTTTATTTAGTTTTAGAGAGAGCCAAAGATATCAAGTATAGTCAATGAATTATATATACATAAGAACTAATCCTTCGCAATTAATTAACAAGCATATGTTCAATGAAGTAGGTGGGTGTATTCAAAGTACTCTAACACTAAACTCTTTTAGTTTAACATATCAAATCAAAAAGAGATCGTAGTCGACAATATTCAAGTACTTCATAATTTGAACAACAGAGATAACTTAACACAGTATCAGAGAGAGAATGATACGGAAAGCTTATTACAAAAAAAAAAAATTACCGAATCCACCCAATATTGACCTAAAGTCAAATATTTTAGACCAAGTCAGCTTTCCCTCTAGTAAAAGTGGTTTTCCCCCAATTAATTATCCTAAAAAGGTTACATCTATTTGCCATCCTATTCATCGCTTAGTATATTTTAGTGTATCATAAATACCACTCATTGACTTTTTATCTACACCCTAATTTAGGAATGCACAATTGGGGATACTCAATCTAATTGGGGATATCGATTACTTCCCCTAACCAGCGTGGTTGATTAGGGGTGACTTTTTATTATGAAAATACCAAAATACCCTTTCCCTAAAACTTTAAAATCAAAAACCAAAAACCAAATTCTTATATCCCCCATTTCAATTCCATCTCCTTCTTCATCGTTCTTCATCCGTTATTCAGTCGACGATGATTCAACAATTTCTTTTTTTGGTGAAAATTGAGGATGATTGTGAAGAGGAAACTACGCTAAGAGGTTGAAAGTTTGATATTTTTTTCTTTGAATCCACCATTGTTGCAATGAAATAGCTCTGTGCCGGCATAGTATTCAACTGAAAAAACCATGCCGGCATTTGTTGAAAACTTTAATCAGTCCACTGTCAGTACAGATCAATTGATTCTTGAGCATGACGGTACCTATACCAGCATAGTATGTTGCTTGAATTCCTATGCCGACACAGGATGAAAAGTATCCAGAAAGTTAAAAAATTCACTTGACTACCGGCATTGATAGGAAGTTCTCGAGCATGCCGGCACCATTTTCGGCATATGGTCTTCATAAATTCCGCATGGTCTTCATCACTTCAGCGATTTAAAAAAATAATCCGTTTGAATTTTTCTGGTTTAATCGAGTCACATATCCGACTGATAAATTAATTTCGAGCATGCCGGTATAACTACGGCATAGTATGTTGCTTAAATTTCTTTGCGGCACATGATGTAAAGTATCCGAAACTTGAAAAAATCACTGAATACCGGCATTGATAGATTTCTATCGAGCATGCTGGCACCGCTTCTCGTATGTTTTCTGCATGATCTGGCATAGTTTTTGGTTTTAATTCTATGCAGGTTTTGGTTTCAAAATGGTGGATATTATGGTACCGGCATTGTCGAACTATGAATACTATGCCGGTTTTGAATGTTCCGGCATTGTATTCATACAACATCTATGCCGGTACAGAGGTTTTTCAGCTGAAAAAATGGCGAGTTCAAAGAAAAAAATCAAAATTTTCAACCTCGCAGCAGCTTTACCTGTGTGTTGGGGATGCTTGTATGCTGGGCAAGTTTACTTTCTTGTATAGGTTCTTCAAAAAACTCTGCATGCTCGTAAAAATCATAATTCAAGGGTGTTGGTTCCACAAAAACTTGCAATTGTGAGTTGTTGTCATTAGCAGAAAATTGAGGATATGATCCTTGTTGTAGTTGAGCTAAAGATTCAGCAGCAGCAATTCTCTCTTCACAATCATCATCCATTTTCATCAAAAAATTCCTCCCAATTTTTTCCCCTCCTTCTACACTCACCCAAAAACAAATAAAAACACTAACTTAATCTTATAACTAATACTTAATATTTTTACTAATTAAAATTAATCACTAATTAGATTAGTGAGGGATAGATTAGGAATTAAAAAAATAATTACATAGGGAGACACCCAGAATTGCTATTGGGACACCGTTTTTATCCTGTAGCTATATCCCCCAATTGCGCGTTCTAATTTAGGGGTGGGACTTGGGTTGGGTTAACCTACCCAACCCATGCCAACCCGAATGTTGGACGGACATGGGCAACGATTTCAAAACTTTGGGCAAGCTTGGGCATCAATTTTATAAACCCGAGTTAAATTGGGCAAGCATGGGTACAAATATTTCTAACCCAAGCAACCTGCCAACCGAAGAACTATGATATAGCTATCGTTCATGAGTTGTAACCCCAAATGTGTCACTATCCATTCACAAAAAAACCCATCAAAACAAAAGTAACACAAAAATCCCAACAAAACAAAAGTAACACAAAAACCCCAAAGAATTTGATGAAACCAATTTTAAAATTTGGGGTTTTTGTATCAATTTTGTTTAAGATGGAGTTTTAATGGATCTCAACATTTGAATGGGATTTTTGTACCATAAGTTTGCTCACCTTGGGTTTTTATGACTAGTTCTGATAGCTATATAAAACTATTTTTATAATTGGTATTATTATCTATTTTGAGTAATCTTAGTGATAAACACATTTTTGTGTCTAAGTTGTCCTCAATTTCTGTATTGTTAGTTCTCGATTTGTACTTATTTTGGTATTTTTGTGTGTGTAGGTGTTTTTGGAGAAATAAACTTGTGCGGAAAATTCGGCTCGAAAAGTTGATTTTGGCACCCGGAGGAACTACTAAAGGCACCCAGAAATGCGTCGGAGGCATCCTTAGAATGTGTTAAAACGTCCCAGAAAACTTGTTAAAAACACCCAAGGACCTTGCTAAAGCAACCCCGAAATTTGCTAAGGGACATCCAAATTACTAAGGGGACCCTAATTACTATTGCCACCTAGCGGTTGGATAAGGGGTAACTATCTTCAACAATTTGAATTCAGAATTTGGCGGAAAATAAGTTTCAAAACTGCATGAACTAGGGTTTGAGATTTGGGAGAGATTTAATGCGACTAAATCACTGAAAATCATTGGGTATCTTCTTTTGGGCGTAACAGGGTTGGTGTAGTTACTGGATTTAGCTCAAATTGGCTGGTTAGCTCGGGTTGGAGTGAAACAGTGGTGGGAAGATGACCAATAGTCCCTGTTAAGATCATGGAAGAGTTTCAGATAGATTCAATCGTTGTAATCGATCAGGCTGGACTTATTTGAGATGAACAAGACTGGTAAGCCCTTCGGATTCAAAATAATTGGGTTATATCGATGGAAGTGAAGCACACATGGAGAATAGAAATACACGGACTTGGATGTGATTTCAGGTGGTTGCTGGTGAAGTTAACTCAATATCCGATGTGTTGGCAGCGTGTTTGAATGATCTCAGATGGAAGTTGACGCGTGCAGAGGACTAGAAGGGTAAAAATGCGTGAAGAAGCTATTTCAGGAATTATCTCATATGATATCGCAAAGGAGGGAAGAGAGGATTATTCGCATTAAACTCAAGATATTTGGGTACTGATGCGATATAAATATGTAGTTGTTGGATATAAAAAAGGATCATGGGTGTTCAGAGAAGGTTTATGGAGAGTGAGGGGTGAAGTTCGGATTCAAAGAAGAAGTTGCAGACGAGTTCTGCACTTTCAGGCGAAGAAGAGGAGGAAGAACAAAAAACAGCATATTTAGACGATCGCGAAACTTGATTGCCTATACATTCAAATCTAATAAACTTTGTAACAATTCTAGTAATAATTATTTCGAGTTCGCAACATCTGTTAAGTGTTTCTCTATAGCAGTGGGTTCTGTAACAGTTATATTTGTTACAAACACACTGATTTAGACTCTTTCCTCTTGCAAACACCTTTTTTAGCAATGAAAAATTCCTTTGAGTGTGTTTTCACCATGCGGAGCTAGAACCCACCACTGGGACGACGGAGGAAGTTGTTTTTCACCCGTGTGGTAATTCTGTTTAATTCCTTTATGACTATTTGCACTATTATAATCGATTTATGATTTGTCTTGATTATTTGTGATTTCGTTAGATGTCGCATGCTTAGTCTTAGGTACTTTAGATGCGTCATGCTTGTGACTTACATATAATTCTTTATAAAATCTACCTTGGCAAAGATTTAGAGTCGATGTTTGTTATTTTATGAGCTTTAATTGTCTGGAATTAATAGTTCAACCGCATGAATGTGAGAATTGGTGGAATCCCGAGTCCAAGTCATCTCTTCATCTTGTGACAAATTTTGTATATATTTATTTTTTTATTTTAGTTTATTAAATCCTAAAATCAATCTCATCAAGTCCGAGTGAACGACAACCTTACTACCACTTTCTACAACATTATTGATTCACATCATTTAGATAGTATCTTCAAATCTAACGATGAAAATATAAATTATATTTATATCATTAATCATTCACTATGAAAAAAAAGTTTATATTATTGTAAATAATCTTCAGTTATTTGGAAATTTGAGATAAATGGAGCAATTAAATCTTATTATTACTAAAATTTGTTATTATCATCTTAACAAACTCATATGTGCAGCGAAACTTGGGCTAAGCCGAGGAACATAACTTGCGCAATTAAATCTTATTATTACTAAAATTTGTTATCACTCATATTTTGTTTAATTTATGTTGCTAATGTTTGATTTTGTATCAAAACAAGAAATATTTTAGCAAAATCAATACCTAAAACAAGTTAAGTTAAACCTAATGGAGTTGATGTTTGAATTTGATTCAGTTTGTATTATTTTGACGAAGAACAACAAGTCGATCGGTTTTGGTCTATTAATTTTTGATTGATTGATTATATTCTGAAAGATTACTGATTTTTATAATTTTATTTTGTGTGAGGTGAACTAGTCGGCCATTAGTGAACTAGTGGGTGATATTGTCGGTTGTCGTTGATCGACGATTGATGCATGTAGTCGTTTGAAACTGGATGACTAGCGGTTCTGACTTGATTTGCGATACATTTGCGGTGTTCTTTTTTTTCTTCTTCTAATCTTGTGCAAGAACACCACTATCTCCATCTTCTACCATTATTATTAATATTATTTTTTCATTGTATTCTTTTGAATTGGTTTGATTTGATTTTCTCTCAATGGTTCTCACAATATAAAAAAAGAGTACAAAAGAATATGCAATCAATAAAGAATCTATTTAAATGGTTGGTTAGTGTAAGTTAGATTAGTATCATAACGAAATCCAGGTAAATGTGAAAGGAAACATTGTCATAAAAAAAATACTAGATATTAATCGAAGTTGGCGATCTTGGTGAAGTGTTTTTTTTAAAAAAAAACTTTTAATCTCTATTTACTCTTCTAATGAGCATTTTGGGGTTGTCTTATTCATTCTGTCTTTTGATTATACGAGTAATAGATACAACGAAGCTTCTTCCTTTTAATTTCTAGATGCAGAAATAATAAATTTAAACACAATGGTGTACTAATTAAACAAAATTCTAATTTGGGTTTAATATTTTTTATGGTTTTTATATGAAAAAAAGATTAACGGAGAAAAAGACAAATTAAAGTGATGATAATTATAGTCAAATTTAATTTGACTTTCGTAAGTGGTAAACCACCTCCTCCCCGCGTCCCAGCACCGCCACCATCATCTCGACTGGTTAGGGTGGTGTGGAGGTTTCTTTTGTTCGTTGTTCAGTTTCTCTTTAGGTTTCCTTGTCTGTTTTTCCCATCTTGAGAAATCAGCGTCCCTTTTTCTCGTTTCCCTTTCTTTTACTTAGTTTCTTTTAATTGTATAGTTTTCTTTTTACTCGCCTGGGGTTGAGCAAGATATGTACACTACCAAAACTGTTTGGTTTCTTGCCTGCAGTGCTCCCCGGGGCTGCAACTGTTTGTTTTCTTGCCTGACCGATGCATACAGACATGGGTGTTCTGCTTTTCCTTTTAGAAATTTCCATGGGTGCCCATATGGGGGACTGGGAGTAAGGATTTTCCTGTTTAATCCCCATTTAAAGAGATTGCACTTCGCAACATGGAGAGGAAGAACTCCATTCATGAGGCCATCGTTATGGCCTTGATGTGTTTGCTAGTTTATATAATGTTATGCGAACATCGAAACAGTGGATGTGTTTTGATTGCATGAGCATACATGCCTGGAGTATAGCGTGCAAACACGGAGACGTTGAGGTTAGGCCTGTAACAGTTGATGGCGACGGAGTTGAAACTATTCTAGGGGTACCACGGCCTGGCTCGTTTACACTCCAGTTGGGCAGTAACATTGATACTAATGCTGATCTTAATGCTGGGACACTGGACGAGGTCTTTCGAGCTCATATTCGTACTATGAAGAGCATCCCAAGAGGGTGCAGGATGGACTTTTCCCACGCTATGAAGGCTGCACTTTTGAAAGTTGCAGCAGAACCTAATCAGTGAAATTGGGTGACATTGCTGTTACTTCCTCGCTACACACTACGAGTTTTTATACCACAGGGGAGAGCCGATTGTAGGTCAGGGAATCGTAAAACACTACAGCAGACACAAATAATGCGTGCATTGGCAACTTGGGGTGAACCGGGTGGAATACAACAGCTTGTTAAGGAGGTTTTAAAGGTACTACGCCATGTAGGTTTCAAGAATATGGATGCTGACGACAAAGAGGCAGACAATAGGCTAAACAATGTATTTACCTGTTTATGGAAAGTAGCAGATGAACATTTTACTGCTGCATTCAAGGCCATCAGTTCATCAGGAGTAGCGCCAAACAATGAGGAAACTCGGAAAGCACTTGAATAAAAACACCCGATAATGGCCCCTCCATGCAAACCAACCATTCCGCTACATGATACACCTTTGATAGATGAAGAAGGTACTGTTTTAAGTTGTATTAAGTCATTCCCAAAAGGAACTTCGTGCGGAAAGGACGGTCTGCGAGCACAACATTTGTTGGATGCCTTTTGCGGCGAAGGCTCCACTGTTGCTGCTGAATTAGTCACGGCAATAACAAGGGTGGTTAATTTGTGGTTGAGCGGCAGATGTCCACTCAACCTTGCGGAGTTTATTGCATCAGCACCCTTGACACCTCTCCTTAAGCCAGACAAAAGCATTCATCTTATTGTTGTTGGGACGATTTGGCATCGTCTTGTGTCCAAGGTGGCAATGAAGGGGGTTGAAAAATATATGGCGACTTACTTACAGGACTTCCAGTTTGGGGTGGGTGTCTCAGGAGGCGCTGAGGAAATTCTACACGCTGTGAACAGGTTTGTCAGTAGACATCATACAGATTCTAGCCTCACTATGTTAACCGTGGACTTCACCAATGCTTTTAATATAGTCGACCGTACAGCCATGCTCCTTGAGGTATGTAAGTTATGTCCATATTTATCGTCGTGGGTTGAATATTTGTATAGTAAGCCTGCAAGATTGTATGTGGGAGATTATTTTATCTACTCGTCTACAGGAGTACAACAAGGGGACCCTTTGGGGCCATTGTTGTTTTCTTTAGTGCTTCATCAGCTTATAGCGAAGATAAATGAACAGTGCATGCTATCCTTACAGGCTTGGTACCTTGATGATGGCACTGTTATTGGTGACACCGCATAAGTGGCCAAGGCACTCATTATTGTTCAGACAGAAGGGCCGGGACTTGGGCTTATATTGAATATTAAGAAAACAGAAAATTTTTGGCCCTCTTGTGATGGACGAAAGGTAAGGGATGGAATGTTTCCTGCTGAAATCTCAAGGCCAAGTAATGGGGTCAAATTATTGGGTGGTGCGGTCAGCCTTGATGATGGGTTTGTGAAGGGACTTGCCATTAGGAGAGCTGAGAAGGCAGCAGAGTTAATGCAAGTTTTATCCAAGCTCCGTGATCCCCATAGTGAATTGTTACTTCTTCGTGCGTGTATGGGCATCTCTAAGCTACTCTTTGGGCTTCGTATTTGCTCCCCAGAATATACTACAGAAGCAGTGAATATTTTTGATACAGGATTGAGAGAGGTAGTGGAGGATATTGTGGTTTGTGGAGTGCCTTTTTTTGGGGATTTACAATGGAGGTTATCCACCCTACCTATTATATATGGGAGGCTGGGCTTATACACTGCTAAGGAGGCATCATGTTATGCCTTTCTTGTGTCACGAGATCAATCCTGGGGTCTACAAGATCACATATTAAGGGATGGTGGAGTGGAAGGCATGGATGATAATTTTCATAAAGCCTTGGATGCATTACAAGCAACCATTCCTGATTATGACTTTAACAACTTTACCAGTAGGACACCGCCCCTAAAGCACAAAGTAACTTGGCGAGTGCTCTTTTGGTAAAGTGGTTAAAGACATGGATCGAGTTTACGAGTTATCATATGAGCAGTAACGCGGTTTTTGGGTGTTTGTGGGCAGCGCATGCTCAGGACTTCCTTCTCGCTATTTCAATTGAGGGGCTCGGACAGAAGATGTCGCATGTGGAGTACTGTTCCATCCTTAAGTACAGGTTAATGATTCCTTTATATACCTCAGATTCTCGCTGCCCTGCTTGTTTCACAGGATGCTTAGACGCGTATGGGGAACATGCAGTCCATTGTAAGGTAGACCCTGGTTTTAAATATAGACATGATCATGTGAGGGATACTCTATATGATGTATTATGGCGAGCGGGTATTTCAGCGAAGAAAGAAGCGTCTGTCAATTTCTTGACAAACCCACTGGAGGGAAGATCCACACTCAGGCCAGCAAATGTTCTTATTTTTGGATGGGCTAATGGAAAGCATGCATGTGTTGACCTCACTGGGGTTTCTCCGTTAGTAGGCATTGGACATGGCACCTTTACAGTTGGCCAAGCAGCACTAAGGGCTGCCTCAGGTAAGATAGTGAAGCATGAGAAAGCATGTATTGATAATGTGCATGCTTTTATCCCCTTTGCTTTTGATACTTTTGGGTTTTTGGCTCCAGAGGCGGTTGGACTCCTCAAGAGAGTCCATAAGGTTATGCACAGTAATGTCATGACCCCGGGTTCGAGAGAGTTTATTTTTAAAATGATAGGTTTTGCAATTCAAAAAGGGCTTGCGGCGCAGCTTGTTGCTCGCTTGCCTCTATGTGAGTTCTTATTTTCTTAAGTTTTATTGTCAATAAGATAATTTCTTTTAATAATTAAAACTTGTATTAAATAATATTTTATTTTGTAAATAGGAAAAATAAGAATTGAAAAGTAAAATATCTCTACTTGTTTGCGCAAGGTGGCGGATGGGCACTTCACGAAGGCTGTTAAAGCCATCGGTTCGTCGGGGTGGCGCCATACAACGAGAACACAAGGAAAGCACTTGAGGATAAGCATCCGACGATGCGCCTCCAAGGAAACCAACTTGTACGTTGCAGGAGACACCGCTAGTGGCCGAAGAAGGTACCATTCTTAGTCGTGTGGAAGGGATGGCCTTCGGGCACAACATTTGTTGGATGCTTTCGTGGGGAAGGCTCAATCGTGGCTGCTGATATGGTCACGGCCATAAATAGGGTTGTTAATCTTTGGCTTGGCGGGAGATTCCCTCTTAACCTAGCGGAGTTCATTGCATCGGCTCCCCTAACACGCCTCCTTAAACCGGATAAGAGCATTCGTCCCATTGCTGTTGGGACAATTTGGCGTCGACTGGTGTCCAAAGCGGCGATGAAAGGGGTTGGTAAGGACATGGCAGCGTATCTGAGATTTCCGGTTTGGTGTAGGTGTTACGGTGGTGCTGAGGCAATCCTACATGCTGTGAATAGGTTTGTCAGTAAACATCATGTAGACGCTAGCCTCTCTATGCTAATGGTTGACTTTACCAATGCTTTTAACCTAGTTGACCGAACGGCTATGCTTTACGAGTACGTAAGCTTTGTCCATCTATATCGCCTTGGGTAGAATACTTGTATGGTCAACCTGCACGGCTCTATGTGGGGGACTCCTTTATCTACTCATCCACAGGAGTACAACAAGGTGACCATTTAGGGCCTTTGTTATTTGCTCGGTACTTCATCACTTATAGCTAAGATAAATGAGCATCGCATATTATCCCTACATGCCTGGTATCTTGATGATGGCATTGTTATTGGCGACAGAAGAAGTAGCAAAAGCACTCACTATTATCAAACAGAAGGGCTCGTACTGGGCTTATACTGAATATTAAGAAAATCGAAATATTTTGGCCCTCTTGTGATGGACGAAGGATAAGTGATGGGATGTTTCTGTCGAAATCTCAAGACCGGATAAGGGAGTCAAACTATTAGGTGGTGCGATTAGCCTCGACGATGGTTTTGTGAAGGGCCTTGCCATTAAGAGGGCTGAAAAAGCGAGTGGATTTGATGCGATTTTATCCAAGCTCCATGATCCTCAAAGTGAATTGCTACTTTACGAACGTGTATGGGTATCTCCAAGCTTCTTTTGGCCTTCGTATTTGTCACCCAGACTATATTATGGAGGCGGTAGATATATTTGATAGAGGCTTGCAGAAGTGGTGGAAGGCATCGTGGTGTGCGGGGACCGTTCTTTGGAGAGCTTCGATGGAGACTATCTACTCTACCTATCGATATGGAGGTCTTGGACTTTATACTGCTAGGGAGGCATCCGAGTATGTTTTTGTGGCTTCACGTGTGCAATCTTGGGGATTACAGGATCACATATTGAGGAGTAGTGGTGTGGACGGTATGGATGATAATTTTAATAAGGCTTTGGAAACGTTACAAGTGACTCTTCCTGATTTTGATCTTAACAACTTCACCAATAAAGACAACGCCCCTCCTAAAGCACAAAGCATCCTGGCGAGTGCTCTTTTTGGTAAAGTGGTTAAGGACATTGATAGAGTTTACATGCTAACGGAGAGACGAAGCGGTTTTGGTTGTTTGCAAGCAGACATGCCCAAGATTTTCTTCGGCTATTCCGATTGAGGGCTAGGCGGAAGATGTCTCCTTTGGAGTACCGGTCTATCCTCAAATAAAGGTTAATGATCCCGCTTTATCCTCTCGACTCTCGCTGCCTCGCTTGCATCACAAAGTTGCTTGGATTCATATGGTGAACATGCAATTCATTGTAAAGTAGACCCTGGTTATAAATATAGACATGATCATGTGAGGGATATTTTGTATGATGTACTGTGGAGGTCCGGCATTTCGGCAAAGAAAGAAGCACCGTGCATTTCCGACAGACCCACTTGAAGGGAGATCGACACTAAGACCAGCTGATGTTCTTATTTTTGGATGGGCTAATGGGAAACACACATGTGTTGACCTCACCGGGTATCTCCTTTGGTAGGAATTGGACATGGCACCTTTACAGTCGGGCGAGCAGCGCTAAAGGTCGCCTCGAGTAAGATATCGAAGCATGAGAAAGCATGTGTTGACAATGGGCATGCTTTCGTCCCCTTTGCTTTTGATACTTTTGGCTATTTGGCTCCGAAGCTGTTGGACTACTCAAGAGGGTCCAGAAAGTCATGCGCAGCAATGTAATGACCCCGGCTCACGAGATTTTATTTTTAATAGGATAAGTTTTGCTATTCAAAAGGGCTAGCGCACACTTGTCGCTCGCTTGCCTAGTATGTAATTTTTAACTTTGTAATTTATTAGTTAATAATAAGAATGAAATATGTGAACATTTTCGATAAAAGTAAAATTACTTTACAAATTTTGATAAGGGTGGCAAATAGGAAAAACGTGGGTGGCAAATAGGCGCAACCTCTAAAATAATTGTGTAAGGCATAAAATCTAGGCATACAAAATATTTCTCAATTAGTAACCCAATGGAGAAAAATTATTCCTATGTTTCTATGAACAAAGTTAAAAAATGTTGTTCCACATTTTAGGTGGCATGGCAGATGAGTTGGGCCACTATGAGTAAGCAACTGAGTAATAGAATCCTTAACGAGTGATATTGATAATATCGGTAGCGGTAAAGACTCTATCGCTGGATATATTCATTATATTGTTCGATATTAATTATATCGCCAACGGTCAAATTTGTAGCGCCTATAAATACTACACCACCCCTCTCATCCCCCTTCACACCTTCCATTCTCTTCTCTTCTTTCTAAACAAAATTCTCTTTAGTTACTTCGAAACAAATATGAGTGAGAAAATAATTAGCACCTAATCCAGTAATTAATTTTTGTTGTGGATAAAGAATATGAGTTTAAAAATGTTAGACAACTAGCTTGGTGATGGTCTACTCCTACGCACATATCCAGCGATCTGGAGCAAGTTAATTTAGTCAATCTAAGAGGTGGGTGGTCCGAGTTCGCGTCGTGTGTTCATGTTACTTCCCCATGTTGTTCAAGAGAGAGTCCGAAGATATCCTTGGTGGCATTTATATCATATATATACAACTTAGAAACCACATGACTGAAATAATTCAAGTTATATTCGAACGATGGTGGAAGACTACAAATACGTTCTTTTTCAAAGATTTTGAATGCAGTAAGTTAGTTTTTTCTTGTAATTAAATTTTTAGATTATGCTTTTTATTTTATAAAATTCAACAAACTCTAACTATGAATATTTTGTTAAATATGAGTTAAACCGTTAGATTTGTACATGTTAACGGGAATTCCATGCGAAGGAAACTTACTTCCATTTAACATAATAAATTGGTTATCGAAGATGGATGAAAAGGAAGACTTCCTTTATACTCAAATGATGTTGAAGGAAATAATGCATATATACAAATAAAAGCATATGGATTAAAAGTGGTTGGGTTGAAAAGTTGTTTACAATGTTATGCGAGAAAATGAATGAGAACATGTTAGAAAATAAACCATATTTTTCCACGAGCATTATGAGGAGCTCGGACGTCTATTTGTGTTGTGGACAATAGGCCAATGTCTATTTCCAAATGCTATCTCGAGTGTTAATTGGTTTTTAGAAGCATTGGAAGATTTAGAGCAAGCGCCAAGATATGATTGGGGTCTCCAATTTTATCGAACTTTACATAGACCTCGGTAATTGCTTGATGTGTGCCAAAGATAGCTTTAATGCTTTTTGGGAAGTGTTGGAGGTAAGAACCAATATTTTCACACTATCTATGTATTATTTTGACATAGTAAATGCACTAACCAATAATGTTATTATTTCCAGTATTGGTGGTATACATATTTTCACCTTTGTGAACCTTATATTCTCAATCCCACCAATGTTTTTCGGTCATATTGAAGTACTGAACGAAAAATTGAAAATAAAATAAAAATACAGATTGAAGATGGTCAACATACTTGTCATTGTTCAGAGGATTCGAGCGATTGTGTCGAACAAGTCTTAAACTTGTTTCCATGCCGTATAAAACAATCCCTAAGTTTGAATAAGTAAAAGTCCAGAGAATGCTAGAGCTAAACAAGGTGCTTGGTATTACGGTGAAAGACTACTTATTCAATTGTAGAGAAGAATAGTGATAGACATCAACCCCTATCCAAGTGAAGAGATTTCTGAGATGATTGGGATAAATTGATAAGGGATAGTCATGATTGGGAGGTAGATGACAATTTCATTCAGAATCCGAGCTCTAAAACTGACTATCTTTATTGGTTTAACACTATTTTGAAGCCCAATATTGCTATACAACAGTAAAATTTTGGGTCTACTTGGTGATGAATTTCGTCCTTCCAACCTCCACCAAACATGGAGACACATTTACATATCCTACTCAAGAAGGTTCATCGTCGATTCTAGACGAAACTAAAACACATAAGTACGATGATTGAGATTATACTGTGTAGGGAAGTCCTTTATTTATATTGACGGACAAGGCTTGGAAGATGACAAACAAAGTTAGGTTTGTGAACTCTTTTGTAACCAAACTTTTTTTTTATATATATAGTGTATACGTAAGAATGTGAAAATCATGTGAGCTTATGATAACTTTGTCATATTTGAGCGAAATCGTGAAACAACATTCACCTTTACTGAAATCAAACCAGGACTGGAACGTAGTCGAGACCGAATAGACCCTACGAGTAATTCAACTTGATTATGTTCCTTTATGTCTCTTGGATCTGCAAGACCCTATGCAAAATGATTCTCCTGGATGACGTCCTTACGGTGATAAGAGATGTTTCAATATAAGTGAACACCTTTGACTATTTCACCCATAACAAAAAACCTATTTGATTTCCCTTAAGAAATATATTCGATCAATGTATGAATATCTATATGATTATAAGGGATTTTCAAGAAAAAATATATCAAGCAAACTCAAGATTAGGACAACTTACTCTCTTCAAAACATATAGAGATGTCTAATCGATTATACCTTACAAGAATAATCAAAATAAATCAAACAAGAAGTGATTTAGATATCTATCTTGTGGATCACATGATCCGAGATAAAGAGTACTTTATGATTCTTATCTATCTTGTTCTGATCTATATTTCAGAATTACAATAATAAAAAGAACAAGATCTAGATAACAATAACTATCAGGTAAAAGGTAGTATAATCGGGCTTTACCAATCCTTGGTGAAGTCTTTGAAAGTCGTAACCTAATATAGTTTTACTGGAGGAAATTTAGGTTTTTAGAAGATGAATATAGACGCAAATAGGACACAAAAGTGTCGGATTTAGATTCTAGTGTGTGGGAGTCCTCTATTCATATTGATAGATAAGGCTTGGTAGCTTACAAAATAAAGCTATAGGTTCAGTGAACTAATTTCCATGTTTGTGAATTGCTTTGTAACCAAGCAAGCTAAACTTTTATATATATATATATTTATTTTTTATACATTATATATATAAGCATGTGATCATGTGAGAAGTTTGTTAGAGAATTTCTCGGTTGAACCTATAATTTTTGTTATCTCAAGCTTGTTGTCAATGTTAGGTGATCAAAATTATATCTTGATTTATAGTCTACTAACTCGAGTTTCGGATAGGTTAGAATTATAGTTGAGTATCAGAGATCACCCTTGAAGACTGAAGATTGACGAAGACATTTTGGAGAACTTTTGTTTCAGGCATGTGAAGACTGGACCATTCCATTTTACTTACCATACCATCATTCTATCTGTTGCAACTATGTCGTTTGACTTATAATAGATTAACAAAGAAGATGTTTCGAGTCAAGCTTGTCTTGTGAAAAATCTCGAAATATGATTTAACGATTGGATTTTAAAAGGTCCTTAACAATATTAGTTATATGAATTAATTGAAAATTCCCATGCAAATGATTATATCACTTGGAAATGTTTCAATCATCAAAAGAGAGATACGTGAACTTATTGAATTTCTACTCAGGGTAAATTGGCGAACTCAGTTTGAAAACCATAGAGGAAGGTTGGTGAACCAATTCGCAAACCATAAATTCAGTTGGGAATAGTTATATGATTATATGAATTAATTTGTGGATTAATTGAAAATTACCATGCAAATGATTATATCACTTGGGAATGTTTCAATCATCAAAAGAGAGATATATGAACTTACTGAATTTTTACTTAAGGTAAATTGGCAAACTCGGTTTGAAAACCATAGAGGAAGGTTGGTGAACCAGTTCACAAACCATAAATTCAGAACATTTCGAACCTAGTTGATGAATTGAATTTTATAGGTCGGGTCAATTGGATAGTCTGTTGATGGTGGATTTTAGTTCAGGGCTAAAGTTGTAAAACCAATTTTTTGTAAACACCTTGAGAGATGAGATTATTTTATAAGTGATGAATACTTCTTCACTTAATTAATTCACCTAGAATGGAGCATGTAGCAACAATCCCGAATATTTCGTGAATTTTAGCATTATTGATTAATGCATAGAACGCTTGTATTTCCTATGATGTTCCTAGCAGAACTCTCATTGTTGGTGCGACATGATGACTGATTGTTACTCGCAGTAGAGTAGCATGAATATCCAAGTACCAACAGTGAGGCATGCACGAAATGCCCGTACAGGCTGTAACTCCGGTGTGTTATACTAGCCCGATTGAGCATGTAACTCTCGGTGTGTTATACGAGCCCGATTGAGTGTATAACTCTCGGTGTGTTATACTAGCCTGATCGAGCGCCTAGAATGTCCGTAATAGTCTATAAACGATCACGGTCATCCAACTTAGCAGCATGATTGGATGGTCAGATCGAATCCAATACCCACAGGCAGGTATTGGAACATTCACTGCCAGACCAAACGCGGACCACGCGCGATCGGCCTCCAAAAAGTGCGGCATAGCTTGACAAACCGTCCAAACCAAGCTGAATGGACAAAAACCCTAAATTAGGGTTTGACGCACATTACATGTGTCGCAAACGATCTCAACCATCCATCTTCCCATGCATAGATGGAGGGTGTAGATATAGATTCAAAGGGCCCAGAGCATGTCAACATGATAATTGTGGGCCCTCCTACACACATGACCAATCGGTCAGACCAACCATGATTGGTTGTCCCAATTCGTGCGACCAACCAAGCATGATGCACGGCCGACAAAACCCTAATTGGGGCTTGCGGCATCATGTATGTGTCGCAAAGTCATCTCGTACGTCCATCTTCGCAGGCTTGTATGGAAGGCAAAGATGAAACATTAGGAAGGCCGAACATGCTAGCATGACCATCATGGGCCGGATTCATGACCAACCGATCGCCTAAGCTAGTTTTGGTCGGCGCCTCGGTTAGTGCGCCTAAACTGGCATGGTCATGCTTCCTAGATCATAAATTGATCTCGACCACTCAACTTCACCAGACAAATTGAGTGGCTTAGATCACGTTTCCATA